>MPGH01000023.1:329740-400449 GCA_001937105.1 Colletotrichum chlorophyti | reverse complement strand
TTGATTGCCATCTCTGGGCCTCCTGCATGAGAGAGGAGAAAGTGAGGCGAGGTGTGCTTCTGAGGTTGCATTAAACCTGCTCTTCTGATGACATTTACGAATCCTTGCTGCGGCCGTCGCCAGGCCCTTTTGGCTCTGGATTACATCCAGCGCAGCCGGCTGGATGAGATATCACCGACCCCCAGGACAATGCTGTAGTCCCTTTCAAAATACTTGAAAGTATCTGCTCAAGAGCCCAAACAGCAGTCGACCAAACATCCGGCCTACCCAAATCACTGACAAACCGTCATCTCTTCGTTCGGGCTGCCGGCTCCTATGAGGGGTACGTTACCCGCCGGTTCTTGACCCTCACTATAGCCGATCTCCATCGGCGGTTGGAATCCAGTTAAATGGCACCCCGAAACGCCACGTCTCCGCCCTTTGGTAAATCTCCAAACCCCGGGCCGACACACCACAAGAACGCCCGCCCCCCTCTCCTGACTGCCCTTACATCCCCTGCACCGTCGGTCCAATTGAGTGGTACACCCCGGCCTCCCCTTGGGACCGTATCTGCAAGCGATTTATCCAAGGCCTGCGCACTGGTGAGATTCCTTCCCGCCTGTGCCGCCCGGCTGGGATGCTCCATTACTGGGACGACAAGGGCAACGATCACCAGACCATTCGGGACTTGAGGCGTTGCCCAACGGTGCTGATACTTGCTGCCTTAGGTCCCTTTTGCTGACGATGAATGGGTCCTATGTGCCTCTTAGAATAGTGAGACATGCAAAGCAAGAAGGGAACCAGCTGAAAAGTTGAAAATAGGTCTTGACTGGCAACACTGGTGAGATCAGGTCGGCACCTCGCGCAGCTCAGTCTCCCTCGACAGGCCACCCAGCCGTAACGTGCTCCTGAAAGTGTCATCCTACTTATGCAACCTCGCGGATCCACCCTCTTCCGCTAACTTGCAGAGCCGAGAACAAACACGCTGGAAATATTGCTTTGCTTGCGGCCGTGGGAAGGGAAGGGAACGCGCCATTTTCTCCTGCCGTCCCACCCTCGCATATTTACTATCTTTCTCTGAGACACGTGAGCGGAAGAAATACTCCTTCGAGGCGCCAGTGAGCTCAACGGGAAAAGCGTTCATTTCTTTCACCGCCAGAACGAAACATACCCTTCCCGTGGGGGGTTTTTCGTTCCGAGGGAATGGTTAAGCTAGCCAGCTGGGCTGACGCGAAAGAACTCTATTTCTAGCCGCAGCAGGCAAATCAAGCCCGGGCAGGGCGAGCACAAGGACGGGGCGCCGTCTTGATTCGGATTCGTGGTTTTGTCTCCCTCACGCCCTTCCAGCGGACCCAGTCGTCGTTGAGTGGTTCGGTCTTCCCATGAATCTCTTCTCCAACCGGGCCGAAGTGACCCTGAATGCGTCGGGAAACCACTCCCTAAGCTCCTCCTGACCGCTCCCTTCGAGCAAGGCGACCAGCCCCTTTGCGCACATCCAGCAGAGAACCATGCCATGTCCTTGAAAGCCAGCGCAGACCCATAGCCCATCTTCGCCAGGCACCTCCCCGACGAACGGGAACCCGTCCGGACTGAAACCCATGATGCCAGTCCACTCGGCGCGCACCCTCCCCTCGGGGTCGTCATCGCCCCAGTTGGCGCCGAAATACCGCGGCGTCGTCTCGTGCAGGTACGAGCTGATAACGGGGTTCAGCTGCGCATCGTTTGTGGTGCCATATTCACCTAGGCCCTTATTCGGCGCGCGGACTAGCCCGCCCCCGATGACAATGTCGCCAGCGAACTTTGTCCCTGGTGGCTTGGGGATCATGTATTCGTAGCCACCATCGTAGATGAAACTGTATGTCGTCTTCAGTCCTTCCTGGGGCATCTTGGAACCTGGCCGGTGAGCTGTGATCTGTCCTCGCATGGGAACGATGGTGCCCTGGAACTGCGGGTGCAAGAATGCGGTGTAGCCGTTGGTCGCCAAAACCACCCTCCGTGCCGAGATGCTTCCTCTGGGCGTCTCGACCACCCAGCGGAAGCCATCTTCATTGCTGTCGACTTTGCCCACACTCAACGCGGGCGTTTTCGTGAAGAGTTTCATCCCCTTGCCAACGCACAACTCCAGCAGCCCCGTGGTGAAGCGGTAGGCAGAGATGCTCCCGGCTTCATACCCGATACCGCCACATAAGCCACTCTCTTCACCAGCAGCGACGCGAAACCGCGTACGCATCTCCTCGGCATCGTAAATCTCGTATCGCGACGCGTCTTCCCCGGGCATGGCGAGCCTCATTGCCTCAACGGCCTTTTTCGCCGCCTCCCACTGCTCTGGATCATAGATCGCGTCGACGGTGTCACAGGGTCTACTTTCCGTGTCCTTAAGGTTCTCGGTGGCGAAGGCGTGGACGGCGCGTATGTTTGCAAGCTCAAGTCGGGCGATGGTGCAGGCTGCCTGGGTGCCGAGGGTAGAAGCATGGTGGAGGAAGCTGCGATAGGACGCAGCTTTGGTGTGGCCTCCGTTGCGGCCCGTGGCACCTGAGGTGAGGGTGCGGGCTTCGAGCATCGTGATATCAGGGGTAAGGGACGAGGAGGAAGACAGGAGGAAGTTTGCGATGGCGGCGCCGGTGATGCCGCTTCCAATGATCAAGGTGTCGGTCTTTGAGGGAAGGGCAGGGCTGGACGTGAATGTTGAGAGAGCGGAGGGAGGTGACTGCCAGTAGCTCTCTGTCGGGCTGGCAACCGGAAGGGTGACGGGGATGCCGGCTCTGGCGTCCATATTTGCTATCGTGGTTGGGAATGGAAGTGAGGTTCTCGATGGATCTTGTCAAGGTTGAAGGGTATAACGGACTTAAGTTTGGTCAAGTGAGAAGAGAGAAGGTGAAGTAAGTGCGGCGATGATTTGTACACCGTAAATTGCCATAACCACGTACGATTTCTAACGCTGTTGAATCCTACGTGAGAAGAAGATTTGGTGTTTTCCCGTGCGAGAAGCGTACAAATGTTCCCCTCCAGCTGGAGATAAGAGTCGCGGGTGATCGACGGGGGTGCGGGGTCAAATGGCCGGCCGCCGGTTAGACATGCCCGATTGAGGCGGACCCACACCGGCAACCGACAGCCGGCCGCGGGCATAGGGATTTCGGGGCCGATGCTTCCACTGTTATCTTCCTTGAAGGCTCTTTTCTGAGTCACCCTACAACTGACACATCGGAGAAATGAGGAAATCGTCATGGGATCACAGAAAAGCTTTTCTGGCCCGAAACGCCTCTGAGTTTGGTTGGCACTTGGAACGTATAAAGCCCTAGTCACAACATGACGTCTTTGACTGAAAGAACCCCTGGTTATGCTTCAATCATCCAGAGCCACATGGAATAGTATGATGGTGGGGAGTGGTAGCCCTCTTCGGATTCTGAAAAATGTCGAAACTTCAGCTGCGCATAGCATGATTGATGATGGGTCCGTCACAACAATAGTTGTCGAAGACGGAACAGCACGCTAAGTGGCACACTTAGCCATTTGAATCATATCATTTTCTTCGTGTCTTGTTTTGAAGCTTCAAGAACTGTTGGCTCTAAAGGCACGCTCGACAAGCTTCTGCCTTTCACGATTTGTCTTTCGCTAAGTAGTTGAAGCTCGGCTGCATGATGATGAATGGGGCTGGGATGGAATAGGCCATGGCGAATCACCTTGCTGTCTTGTTTCTTGAGACATCAAGGCCTATCCGTATTCATGTACAAGCACTTTAGATAAGGGTAACAGGATAGTCAATCAAGCTGTCGCCATTGTTGACCAGTATATTGAGCCCCTCAACGCTTGAGACACGACAGTGACTGTTACATTCAAGTGGCCCCTAACTAGTTGGCCAAGTACACATTCTGAGAACTCTCGAGAGATAAGACACTCATGAATAGACTTTGAGTAGTCTATGGGCATATCAGACAATGTAATTTCGTTATGAATAGCGCTTGGATGGCGTTGAGGAGTGAGGTCCAGTAATTACACTTTTCCTTTCTCCTGTAAGATTGTATTCGCCCTGCCTTTCAAGACCTCCAACTGTGAGAATCAATTCTATGACTTTAATTGTGCTGAAAGTCCCGAAACCAGCACTTTGGTAGAGCCAGGTGCCCCGTCAGACCGCTCATAAGACCAGGGATTCATGACTGACATTGACTGACATCGACTCATAAATCATTATACAGTAGTAATCCGTGCCTCTGTATCTGTCGTGCTTTAACAAATTACCTATGTTCAACAATGTGAATCTTTTTTTTTTTTTTTGGAACGCTTACTCTTTTAGCAATCCTAAGGTGCCGTGGGTGGCCTAACACAGCTTAGTCATTTCGCAACGAGGAGTGACAGTAGGCTGTCTGTAGAAGAATGAACCAAATGGAATGATGCCCTGCTAATACATAAGATTTATCTGTCGTACTGGCTTCGATGTTCTCTGTTTCGGCCAACTAGAAGAGCCATTCCTGGTTATTAGGCTGTTGTACGTTGAGAAATGTAGACTGTTGGAGAACGCTACAGAAATAAAGTAAGAATACAACGAAGTGTTTTACAGGATGGTAACCGTGCTTCGCCCATCCAAATCCTATTGGATACATCGCCGGGTCTACAGGCTGCACGTTACTCAGACGCAATGAATTCAGCTCTGGAAAAGGCTGAATCTAGTCATGGGTAGCATCACCACAACATGCTAGCTATGTGGAACAAGCACTGTTGTGGTAGCTGATATGTTTACCAGAAACGGACGCCCGGTCTGTTGAAAATACACGCAGCGTTTGGTCAACATATCTTGGATGCAATCCTTGTGTACGGAGACGTCTTACGGAAGGTAAAAACTCCCAGAGGACAACTTGCCGTAAAACTGCTTAAATCAGTGTACTTTGAGTATTCCATTCGCTTTATCAGGACTTTTTTAGACTGCATAATGGTCCTGAGTGCATGCGAATTTTGAACACCAAAAACCGGTTTTAAACCGGAAAGGGCATGTGCACTTTTGACACATACTCAGGACATCATGTGGCCTTCAAAGCTCTGGCGGACGACACATGAAAGCATCGCGTACCCGTAGCGTTCTGATGTACCTCATCAACGGATATGGATGGACTTCAATTCAAATGCTCAAGCCTGCGATGTATAAGTTTCGTATTATCGGGATACGCCAGCGAATTCGCCTTAACTGTCAAACTATCCGGTGGAGCAAATGTTTTAGAACTCAGAGAGGGGATGGAAGCAAGAATCGTCTCATCGAACACGACAATTGGCTTCCGTGAGGTCAGTCAACACGGTCTTTAGACAGGACAGTTCTAATAAATGATTTCAGGTTTTGCCTGGCAGATAAATGGAATGGCACAGCTAGCTTTTAAACATAGGGCTTCAGGAATAAGTTTTTCGTGAGCAACCGGAGATTGCATGGCCTGTCTCTGATAGGACGGAATTCGAACCAGGTTTAACATGGAGTACCGGAGAAACACCCTGAAGCCATCTCCGGAGTTGTTCGAACACACTATATACACATTGGTAATCTCCCGTCCGCAACGAAGTCAGTCTCTAATCTTTTGGAACGTAATAGATCGAATCATACCACATCAAGCCAAACGTATTCCTTCATCTTACATCTCGACTGTATTCACTTTGAATACATAAGCAGAGACGACCAGAAGCACCTCATTATGAGCAATCCCCAGAAAGAAAACAACAGCACCCCCACCCGATCACGAAGGTCCTCATATCTGGCAAAGATCATGAATCATACGGACGGGGCCGTCGACGAGGAGGCATGGATGGGGGCAAACCCGAACTGGCCCCATCCTGCCTCTGATATCGAATTGCCTCCGGCCCTGGCCCGTAATCAGCCTTATATACCCCCATTGCGGCCAAGATCCGTTGGTCTGCAGCCTCAACTGAAAGCAGACGTCCCTATGGCCGACTCTCAACCATCTCGAGAACCGGCATCTTCAGCGGCCCAGCCACCTCGTAGGGTACTTTGCCCTTGCTTTACGTGTGAAGGAAGAGAGATGGTTACGGTCAAAACGATGGGTGAGCACACGCGGGGTGACCGAACCCAAAAGAATGGAGAACGTGTCGACCCGCCGTGCGATAAATGCAGAAGAGCGAGCGACCTTGGATCTAGACCGTGTACGGCCAAGCTGGGAAAGAATGGCAAGTACAGCGCTTGTGGAAGATGTACGAGGAACAAGGAGGCGTGTTCCGCAAGAGGAACCTCGCGGATTGTGGACAGCATGGCTCAAGATGGAGGGGCGAATTGGCGGGGGACACCCTTGCGCGAAGGGAGTAATTCCAGCGAGACTGTGGTGGCAAGTTCATCTCAGGGCAGTTGTGAGGCAACTCCAGATGACTCTGCTTCTCCTTAAAGCCTTGGATTGCATTCACCCAACAGAATCAGCCGCGAGAAGAGGCAGTGCCACAGAGGTGGTTCCAAAGGAAGGCAAATAAGCGGAAGCCGTGTTGTCGGGATCAACTCCTTCAAGCTACGTTCATGTGCCAAGGCCCCTTTCGGTCAATAGCTCAATGACGTTTTGGTTACCAGTCTGCAAGGCTGCAGAAAAGACGTTTTTGTAGTCTTTGTAGTGCAACTTTGCGTCGGTACCATTGTTCGAGTAGCAGTGCAGTCATGTCTGTGTGACCTCTCAAGACCGCTTCGTATAACGCGGGACCAAACTGCCTTCCCTCGGACGCATTCACATCAGACTCATGACGTATGAGATATCCTGCCGCAGTTACGTCGCCTACGTAGGCTGCCATCTGAAGAGCCGTCCTATCTCCACAGTAATCACTCGCCACATCGGTGCCTTGATCGAGAAGCAATTCCGCGATCCCAGTGTACCCTCCAAATAGCGCACCAGGTAGTGCTGGCCAATATTTTGCACCGTGAAAAGTTTCGATGTCAGCGCAACGTCGAACTAATATTGCAACCAAATCTTCACGGCCTGATGACGCAGCTATTTGCAGTGGCGCACCCAACCCCTATTTAGGGCCGTTCACATCGGCGCCGTACTGCAGAATCAACTTCACTACACTTTTGCGACCTTCAAGCACCGCTGGTTGAAGTGGCGTCCCATTGTTCTCTTGGTCCTCGTCGGAGTCCTCGTGATTCTCCAGTAGTCGTTTGCTGATTTCCACGAACCCGTCGACTGCTGACGTATGAAGATTTGAGTGGTCTTCACGAGTCTGTGAGTTGACATCGATGACCAGTGGCAGCAGCTTTCCGGCCATATCCTTGTGACCCGCCTCCAAAGACAGTTGGAGTGCTACATAGACTTCGAAGCCATTCTCGATGAGTAGTATGGCAATGTCTGTGTGCTCATCGAAGAGCGCTGATCCAAAAGCTGTTTTATACTCCCCGCTCCCCCAAATGTCCGCACTAGCGCCTTCTTTAAGCAAGAATTCGACAACTTCTAAATGTCCCCGGGCCGAGGCTGCTGTGATTGCCGTGCCGTACTTTCCAGCCTTTTTATTGATGTCGGCGCCGTTTCTGTCCAGCAAGTCCACCAGGTCTCCGTGACCCCCTTCCGCACATGCGACTTGAAGTGCTGTGCCGCCCATTCCGCAGGTGACGTTGACGTCAGCACCATGCTGAAGCAATAGCTGTACGACGCCCTACGACCAATTTTCGAGGCTATTGAAAGCGCTGTCTTCGTTTTTCGTGACCGACCGTTGATGTCTGCTCCGTTTTCGGGCAGTAGGAGGATGGCGTGTGCCCTCTTGCCGTTGCTACTTGAAGAGCAAATCTCCAACCCCCATGCTTTGCGGACCTGGTTTTCAAGTTCGGGTCACCACCTTCGCTTAATAAGAGTTTCAGGATCTCGATGTGGCCTTTTTCTGCTGCTGCAAACGTCGCTGTTCCGCCTCCGCGCATGTTTTCGAAGTTATTACTGCTGGGAGTTCGAGCGTTGACCCGGGCACCTGCTCGGAGCAGAAGTTGCACAATGTCTCTGAAACCACCGTGTGTTGCGCAGAAGAGTGGTGTTTGGCCCTCTTCATCACGAATATCGGGATCTGCACCCTGATCAAGGAGTAATTTGGCAATCTCAGAATGGCCGCCTCTTGATGCGGCTAGAAGTGCTCGATGTGACTTGTCTCCGTTCACAGAAATCCCGCTTTTCAACATCCACGACCCCACGTCCTTATGGCCGTTTGCTGCTGCATAATACCGGAAGGCGAGATGATTTTTTTCGGGTGATTTCTTGAGTATGGTGGCAGTAGCACTGGTTACCTCGTTGAATAGCAACTGTACAACTTCCGCATGACTGGATGCTGACGCGGCCGCAAGCGCTGCCAAACGCCTCGCACCTGAATTTTGATCGTCCGTGCCGGCACCGCGCTGAAGAAGTATTCTGAAAACGTCAACATGGCCACAAGCCGACGCTGCCACTAGTGCTGTTCCATACTTTCCTCCCTGATCGTGGGCATTAGCACTATGCTGCAGGAGTGTGCGAACAATTTCCTTGTGGCCCTTCGCCGCAGCTGCTTGTAGGGGGAAACTATAAGTTCTACTTTGAGGATGTAGATTAGCTCCCTTTTCAAGTAGGATCTTGACGACATCGAGATTTCCATGAGCTGCTGCCTCATAAATTGCAGGACCATCTATTATCAACATGTACCTTCCATACTGAACCGCGTTTGAAGGCTGCTCGTTGACGGATGTCCCCCTTTCAATGAGCAACGTCACGATTTGTATGTGACCTTTTGAAGAGGCTAGAGTAAGTGCTCGAGCCGCCGCTGCGTCATTGGTAATAGTGCCATTCGCAAGCAACTTCACAGTCGCTATGTGGCCATTTGTCGACGCTTCTTGAAGTGCCGTGCCGGTTTCTTTGCCATGCGACATTTCATATGCTTCCACACCTGGTGCGTTAGGGTCTCCACCTCTTTCAGGGAGAAGATGAACAATTTCTTCATGGCCGCTCCTGGAAGCGGCCTGCAGTGCTGTTCCCAATTTCCCGCCCATCCAATAAGTAACGTAGTCCTGGCTTCTCTTTCGGAAATTGACGTCGACACCAATGTCCAAGAGCATCTCAACAACTTTACAATGGCCCCGCGCAGACGCGTCCAGGAGTGCAGATCCCCAGTCCCCAAAGTTCCTGCAGTTGATCTTCATGCTGAGGAGAGAAGCTACCAGCTTTTGGTCGCCCATTTCGGCTGCCACTTCTAAATACCTTGGAAATCGCCTTTCAATGTCCAGATTTCTGGTATCCATGTTGATGAATGCCTGTACTAGCAGTCTTTTTGCAGGCTCTGTATTTAAACCAGATCCTCCTAGTTCGAAAACTTCGAAGTTGAATCATACATTCTATGGAAGACTCAGCTTGGCGCCTTTGCTGAGTAGTAGCTGAACCACTTCCTCGTGGCCATGTCTGGTCGCCGCCGCCAACGCTGCATCAGGACTATGTTCGGACAGACCGAGCCCTAGGGCGTTTATGGAAGCGCCTGCGTTAAGAAGGAGACTGACAGTCTCCTTGCTGCCGCTGCTTGATGCTGCAACGAGATTCCCCTCGTCTAGAATCGCCCCTTTGTTGAGAAGCATTTGGACGATCTTGTAATGTCCTCGTCGGACTGCTTCTGTGATAGTTGTTGTGGAGCGTATTTTGGTGTTGATATTGGCACCTTTATTGAGCAGTAGCTCTACAACTTCGCAGTGACCTTCAGCCGCGGCAGCCATGAGTGGACTACCATATCGTGAAACAAATGAGTCCATCGTCAGCTTCACCTTCGGTCTGGCGCCTTTTTCGACAAGGGTTTGTACAAGGTCTCGATGCCCTCCGTGGGCTGCAGCTTGTAGTGGTGTTCCGTGATACCCACATTGTCCATTGAACATATCAAGAATGTCAAGGTTTGTTGACCCAGGAGCACCACGACTTTCTGAGAAAAGAGCTTCGACAACTGACGAAAGCCCAAGAAGGGAAGCATAGTACAATGCTGTGGGCCATCGGCTGTCTCGAATCCTGCCATTATACTGATCATCAAGATTCCAGATTTTCATGGATGTCCTCAGAGTCTCCCTTACCGTTCGTAAAAATCTCAATAGCCTGTTGATCAAGCTGTGATGTTTGGGTGCCATGGTGGAGATGGTGCGGCCACTGTTGTACCGCGTACTTGGCCAAGGGGTACTGCTTGTGAATATCGTTGACCTCCAGATCTTCTAAACTCTCTTCGAGTAAGAATGTTAGGCAGATGGAAGCCATAAAAGTGTGGGCGTTCCCTATATGCACCTGGTACGGAGCTGCCTCTCCGTGACTTGCAATTCGTTCTGACTCCAAGTATTCCTGGACTGAGAAATGTGCAAGGCGTAATGTGACAGCTTGCATCTCACTGTCAAAGACGACTTCCGTAAACCCTGGACTGACCTGTTGGAGGTCATTGATATCTTCGACGCGCCTTTCGATGTCGAATTTGGACATAGCACCCATGTTCAGCGGCACAATGACATTGACAGCAAGAGCGTCGATGAGTTCTGGCGCGGTCAAAGGTCTCGTAGCACAAGATAGAATAGACAGCATTTGTTGAGCAGGCTCCTTTGCTGCTGAAGGAATATTTTGGAGCATCCTCTCGTAGGTCTCATCAAGTGTGTGAGGTAGCGAGTTAAGTCGTTTTCAATGAGATGAGGACTTCTATGGCATTGTTTGAGTTCGAGGAACTGACACCCTAGCCATCTAAATCTGTTCATAGTTAGTTGCGTGGAATCCAGCTAGAGTCAAAATTCAGCAACTCACACTCCTTGCGCCTTTTCTGTTAGCACCTGCTCAATTATTGCATGATATTTGTCCAACTTTTGCAAGCGCCTCTTCACTCCGTAGGGTTTCGGATACATAAGTGGCAATGTCCGCACCCACACTGTTCTTCATCATGAAGACAGTCTGTTCTTGGCTCGCACCTAGACTGTCATTTATGTCAGGTAACTCGCGACGGATCACCAGAAGATGCAGGCCTGGCCAGGCTCTCATTCTCTTGAGTGTACCAAGCATTGACCGCCGCGATCTAGGGGCAGGACTCTCATCCAGTGCATCTAGTATGACATAAACGTCTCCGAACATTGCCGCAATCTGACGGAGACATTCCAGCAGGCCTGTGACCGGTGGCATGCCGTTTTTGTAGTTTTTGTGCAGGTCCTTCATGAACTGGGGAGTTTGTTTGAGCTGGTTTGAGAGCTGTAGAATTAGCGCACGGAGCATAGCAGAGTCGTCCTGTTTCGTCTCGCCGTTGAAAGTAAAGTAGAAGAAGCACAGCCCAACGTAAGGGTTAGATCTTTGATGTCGTCGAGCATATTGTATCGCCGTCGACGAGAGCACCGTCTTGCCGCACCCCGCGAAGCCTTTGAGCCACAAGAAGGACTGCCGTGTCTTGAGCCAACTGCTGAATATTCCTCCTTTCACAAACCACAAGCCTGTGCCGGGGTGCTTCTTGATGCAAGCGTCGTTGAAGTTCACAGTCGCGTCTGGAGCCTTGAGCCAGTCTCTGATCTCGGAGGAGACCATCAGAGCGCTGACTGTGGCAAGGACGGCCTTGATGTCTTCGACATCATTCTCGATCTGATCGAGGGTGCTTTGCTGGAGCAACGAAAGGGCAAGAGACAAGTGACTGATCGCATCATCAATGTCCTCGTCGAGCTTCTGCAAAGTACTTAGTCGGAAAGGATACGCTAGTCGGCGACCTGTACTACGAACTGCAGCCCGAAAGCTGCCGCCTGGGACGAAGTCAAGCTTTTCAACCACAACTTGCAATTTCTCTATGCATTCACCGCAGTTTCGGGCAGCGTTAAGGACCTCATTGGCTAGTTTTTCGTTCCGATGGATCGAATTTAGGTGCGATTCTAAGCCACTGAGGAAGTGGTTTAGTCTCTCGAGTTTCTTCAACGTGCGGTTTGTGTCGGATGGCTGGTCTTTCACATCGCTATAGTACTTGTATAATCCTTGAGTGACTTGAATGCCAAGAGAGATGATTTCAACCGCCGTGCCTGCGGTAGATAGTGGATCTGCCATCGTGTTGGACGGGGGACTTGTGACTGAAATATGGCGATGTGGGGTCGGATGAAAGACGAGGGACTACGAACAGAGAGAAATTCCAACGACAGGCTTGGAGGTCCTAAATATTATGGATGAATCTTCCATCTTCGGCGGCGTGATTCCATAGAGCGCTTAACCTGGCGCCGCATCATGCTGACCGCAGCGAGCTAATGGTATGTAAAATGGTGATCCCATTGCACAGCCTGACATGCCGCAGTCGCACACGTGGCTGTGTATCTGCAAGAATATGAGCGTGCACCACACAGCAACTGAAGCAGCTCTTGGCAGCTGTCGAGAAGCCCCGAGGGGTTATCTACCAGACGCTTTTGACGCTCAAAGACAGAACGACAAACAACACCGCCCTGAGTCCATGCTTGTGACAAGAAGGAAGGCAGAACCATTAGTCAACGAAGCTCGATATTTACTGAAAAATCAAGGTAGTCTTATAATGTCTCTTTTAATACGAACGAGACCAGAAAGCAACAAGCTCGTCGAAGTGCTCCACTTTCAAGTCGCCCATCGAAAGCCGAGTCGACGGGACTAGTTGCATGTACATTACATGCGACCTCTCTAACAAGTTGATGCCCTTTTCATGAAACGCTTCGTCATGCTTCTCTTCGAGAAGATTCGTCTTATAAAAAACGTTGGCCTTCAAAAAGGTTATTCGCGCGATCTCAGGGAAGTGAGCGCCTTCTATGCCATCATAGATCGCGCAGTACAACTGATCGGCAGAGCCTGGCCAAAGCTTTCGTTTTTGGGCATAGGCACTCAAGGAGGCAAAGTCTGGTCTCCCGGGAGTTGCTAAGCGAACATGTCGTCTCCCTTCAAATGATGTATGAAAAGGAGATTCTTCAGTTGCGGTCGAAAGACGAGCTTAGCGAGGACTCGGATTGCGAGCTGGCAAGTATTCTTCAAGAGGCTGCTTGGTAAGTTGAGTTGTCTTGCCAACACCTTAAATTACCTCTTACTATGAACACAGGTTTATGTATGAGGTTAGAAACTTTCGAAAAGCCAAAGAATCCGCTCTACAAAGCCTTGTGCTGTGTGAGTCACACAAGCCCAAGCCCTTGAGAAAGGGCTAAGAGAAAAAAAGGAAGCTGTGGGGAGATGCGGACGTCTTCTTTCGGGTGAGTCGATGCATAGTTACGTGCTCCCCCATTTCGCTTCTCGCGCAGTAACAGCTAATCTGAGCAGCGTAGGAATAAAACTTCATGCCCTAGGCAAAGTCAGATCCAGCCAGGGCAGGTTTGATGAGAGCGAAATGCTCCACTTAGACGCACTCAAACGCACCAAGGAACAGTCGGCAAGAAACACCATCGCACGGCGGATATGCGTCAGAAGCTAGCACAACATTGCCTTGGCGCGGGTGGCCGAGTTTCTTTCATATGTACTGTAGAATATACTGCCTTTTTGAACCAAAAACCATCAATCTCTGAGTCAATCATGGTTAGCAACGCTACCGTAGGATGTTCGTAGCCCAGGCGCTCGGAATCCCGCTATCTGTTTGGAACAGTGCTTAGACAGGTCGTCTCGAATGGTCTGTTGCCAACACGGTTCGTTGACCGTTGTGTGTTGGTTATTTGTCGGATGATTGAGACGACTGCCAACGTGACTCTGGCCCTGGAATAATCTGTCGGATTCATGGGCAGACGAAGGGGCGCTTCACTTTCTCGTCACGATGGTAGAAGACCGCCTCCTCCATATGGTCTGGGTGGAAGCAGGAAACAACCTTACCCATGAATTGTGGATGAGACTCTAGCTCGCTGAATACGATAAGTGACCAGAGACTTCCACGCGAGTATTTATCTCTGTGCGTTCTGAATATATTGCCTCTATCAGCCTGGTTTGCCAGCCTCTCTTTAAGTTCTGAGAATGAGAGAAACTGCTTATTAGCGATGCCGGCCATCTGAGCAAGAGCAAGGGGAAGCCCACCCAGTTGCCTAACTATGTCTCGATAGTTCTTATGGTCCTCATGGGGTTTTTTGAACGAAGCTTTTGATGCTCTCTGAGGGAATCCTAACGCTTTCTCTTCGCTTAGAGAAAGGAGCTCTATTGGAACAACGTTGCCAGCAATACTGCGGAAAGGTAGGCTTCGATTTGTGATAAGAATCGAACCAGGCTCGTCTATGCGCGAAAGTGACATTTGCAGAATCGAAAAGCATTCCTGCGGCATCTGCAGTAGCAAGCGAACAAAGGGGGAAAGAAAAGAAAAAACGTCGATATCATCACGTAATCTCGTCTTTTCATTTACATATTTGCTTAGACAGTATGGTCTAGCATGAAATATGGATGAAACCATAACTCGTTTCCTTAATTAGTCCCGAAGCTTACAGAATAAAGTGCATGGAGACCATAAGTCGGAACCTGAGTTCCTGTGTTCCCAGCATGCAGTGACAAGCTCTGGCTTCAAACAACGAGATCTTCAAATTTTGCAGACGATGTGCCAAACTTGACGGCGCCCAAGACAAGCTTCCCCAAAAGGCTCCACACCAATGAGGTCTGATTTCAATCTCCATGATCGCTCCCTTGCCTAGATGGGAGACAGCGCTACAGGTTTCATGTCGGTATCATTGCATCATTCTGCAGCCTCACAAACAGACAGCTCGTATTATGGCCATCAACGAAGCCAAAACTTCTTAGGTGTCTCCTAATTATTTGAAACCAAGAGAAAGAATACAAGACAAAGAGTGTCAGGACTCTCAAAACCCCCGTCAATGTCTGTCTCCTCCGTCCTCAAAATCCGAGCAAATCAAAACATCTATTGTGACGTATAGAGAAATTGTACAACTAAAGCCAACTACCAGTTATTGAGTCTGGATGAATATGTTTGATTTTTATTCAGAGCGGTTTCCAAGATTCCAATTCTGAAACAGGCCGTCTCTTCACGTTCATGACCAAAGCACATCAACGCCTGACGAGAAATTAATGTTTCACTTCTCGTAAGCTTTCTACGTTGGATGTATTCATGTCGGAAGCTCTTATACGTTCGTCATACGTTCTGGTTCAGCGCATGGTTTGAAAGAGTGTGTGCTGTGAGTTTCTAAAAGTCTTTCAGTCATTATCATGAAGCATGTATGTCTCGAGAATCGTAAGTCCTCATGAACATAAAATATAGTTGGAGCCGTCGGATCAAATATCAATGGCAATGATGGCTAAGCCAATAGAGATGAGATTAATGATGCCCAGTTCTCGGCTATTTTCTAGCACCCGAAGCCCCATGTCTGCTTCGGTGTCTAAGCTGACCATTAAGCTCGATGTTCAATATGCAACTTTTGTCACATAAGGTAGTGCAAGGTTAACCACATCGACACCATCGTTGAACTCTGGCACGCCAATATTTCCATGCATGCCGACCACAAGCTCAGCATTCAGTGTCTGAGATCCAGTTAAACGTGAAGAAACCGTCCATAGCTACATTTCCATATGATCAGTCGTTTTCCGAATCCATCAGCCAACTTGGTGGAACATGAGCTTTTCAAATAACGCTGGGAATCAATATAGCCCCGTGATTCCGATGCTCGTTGCCAAACTCCTTTCTCCCAGAAAAATAGTTTGAAGCTCATTAGAACCATCCCATGACCCCATTAACGAGGTTATGTGGTCGTCAAGCAAATGAGATTCGTCTCGCCCAAAGTAACGTAACTCAAACAAATGCTGACTAGCTCCGGGCGAAATATTCACTCAACCCCAGATTGCCCAGAGAAACCAAGAACATTCTGGTGGGCTATCATGATTATCTTGCGGAAAACACTTCAAGCCGGTGTAACAGAGAAGAGGGTCGTTCATTCGTCACGCCAGCGTGGTACGTTTCAGCGAACCTCTTGGGCAACCCGGGTTTCTCTGTAGCTTGCACTTTGAACTGAGGACTAAATTCGCAGGGATTAGAACGGCAGACTGAAGATAGCAGCTTGTCAGCCGATGCCGGTTCCTCTCCGAAGAACGGTGAAACATGTGTGCCGGTTCCGGGACCGGAAGCCAACGGACCTGTGGATGCATGGCGTGCCCTGAACATTCCACATCGGGCTAAAAACCCGACTTCCGACCGAGTAACAGATCGGCGGCGCGCCCGCCACAAAACCCGAGAGGGCCTTTTGCTCGATCTCGGCACCAGAAGGAGCATACCTCCGGGGACGGGTCCCCTGTTCACCTCACAATTTTCGCTAGATTTGGCATTGCCACTAAGTTCGCACACCTCCAACACCCAGGCCTTTCGTAATCAGAGGTGTATCAAAGATAAGATCGGACCAGACCCTCCCCAAAGCGCTTAAATCTTCCGGAGACAAAGGGGGCAACCCCAAGCCGTGCTGTGCAGATTGCGGGGTTGTCTAACACACTGAGTCGCATCAGCGGATTGCGTGCTCGACGACCCAGATAGCAACATCGCAACCACAATTGTTAATCAACGCCGCCCTCGCCGGTGCTCTTTTGTGCTGGCTTCATCGGTCCAGCGCTCCTGGTTTGGTATGTATGGCGTCATCCCCCTCCATTCATCAGCTCCGATGCCTCCATCTTCTCGTCCCATTTGCTGCTAGGCGTGATATATAGCCCTTGGTAGATCGGGGCCGCATCGGCTGGTGACTGTTTCCGCTAGAGGGTCGGGGACACAACGCAATCGAATCCCTGTCAGCATGCAATCCTGATGAACCAGTGCCCCTCACCGTCGGATATGGTCCGACATCTGTGGCTTACGTAGGGGTAATCTATATAAGCCTGGGAACGTAGCTTTGCGACCCTGGTGTGCGGAGATACGTATGAAGTACTGAGCTGAAAAGTCAGAGAAGAAATTCAGACAAAAATGGCACCTTCAGCAACATCGACGGCCACCGTTGCCGACCCAGCCAACTTGCCGGTTAACAACCTTCGCCTGTATGCCGACGGATCTGGTGACTACAAGGAGCTCAGCCCTACCACCTACAACAAGGATACGGAGGCCAAGGGAGGAGACGGCCATGAGGGCGCAAAGGTGAGTTTTGCACAACCCGAAGCACATGAGTTATCAACCTATGAGCAAGGAGCTGACTTGGAACAAACAGTACCCTCACTACCTTCCGACGTGGAACCCTGAGCAGAAGTACCCTCCTCTGCAGCCCTTCCAGCACGTCGAGCACGGCAGAGACGCCGACCCCAGTTACCCCGAGCTCCTTTCTAAGGACGCGCAGGTAACGGACCTGACGCCCACCATCGGCACGGAGATCAGGGGTGTCCAACTCAGCCAGCTCAGCAACGCTGGCAAAGACCAGCTCGCCCGTTTTGTCGCGGAACGCAAGGTGGTAGCCTTCCGCGGCCAGGACTTCGCCGACTTGCCCATCGACAAGGCCCTCGAGTTCGGCGGTTACTTCGGCCGTCATCACATCCACCCGACCTCGGGCTCCCCTGAGGGCTTCCCCGAGATCCACCTCGTCCACCGCGCGGC
This sequence comes from Colletotrichum chlorophyti, assembly GCA_001937105.1. Lineage (NCBI taxonomy): Eukaryota > Fungi > Ascomycota > Sordariomycetes > Glomerellales > Glomerellaceae > Colletotrichum > Colletotrichum chlorophyti. The sequence continues at coordinate 383,040 of MPGH01000023.1, read as the reverse complement.
GGGTGACAGATCAGCAGAGAAGTTCTTCGCCACCCGAACCAGCTCTATCGCGTGGCACTCTGACGTCTCATACGAGGCCCAGCCACCAGGCACCACTTTCCTTTACATTCTCGACAAGCCCGAGACGGGAGGCGACACTCTTTTCTGCAACGCCGTTGAGGCTTACAACAGACTGAGCCCCCTGTTCCAGGAGAGACTTCACGGTCTGCAGGCTGTTCACTCTGGTATCGAGCAGGTCGCTGCTTCCGTCAGCAAGGGCAGCATTAAGCGCCGCGAGCCTGTTGCCAACACTCACCCCATCGTCCGCACGCATCCCGTTACTGGCGAGAAGGCCCTCTACATCAACCCTCAGTGTTAGTTGATCGGTCCTGCGACACATTTTTACGTGCATTTTGCTAACATCAACCTAGTTACCCGCGAGATTGTTGGTCTCAAGAAGGAGGAGTCGGACGCTCTGCTTAAGTTCCTTTACGAGCACATCGCGTGGGGTGCTGACTTCCATGCCCGTGTCAAGTGGGAAGAGGGTACAGTTGTTGTTTGGGACAACCGCGTCACCCAGCACTCTGCGCTGATTGACTGGAACAACGGCTCAAGGAGGCATTTGGCTAGAATCACCCCTCAGGCCGAGAGGCCGTACGAGACGCCCTTCAAGGGTTAGCTCGGTCATGATCAAGTGAATGAATGTCGGGAGTTGTGGTGTGTACATCAGTGGGCCGGCTTCCTTCCGAGAAGCCACTTCGTGGTAAAGCGGCGGCTTAAGAACGCACATACCAGTTTTAGCCAGGCTGGGATTATGATGAATGTCAATTTTACTATGAACCGAAGTCTCTAACGTCTTGTCTCAGTGAGGGGTTTCCTCTCGTGTTTTGGCATGTGTAACTACACCACGCAGCGACAATGTAAACCTTACAAGCCCGTTTTTCGGCATGTGCTTAATCACGTAAGCGGGCTGAAGTTCTCACCAGTTTTCACCTGAAGCGAGAATGTGACAACTTGTGTTGTCAGGCCTTCATTTGTTAGTGTTACGTATTAGTTACCCAAATAAGGAGTTCGTTTGCCACGCAAAGGGATGGAATGAGCCCGATTTGTTGCTACGTAACCCTCGATCTTCAATGTTCTGCAGTACATCTTCACCCGTTAATTCTTCACTAACGCCGAGGCAATCTTCTCGACCTCCTTTTATCCGAGTGACAGAAAGATAGGACAAACAAACAAAAAAAAGAAACCTTGGCTGCAAATAACGAAACTGCTCGTCATTGATAGGCTGATACAAAGACCGTTCGACCACACATCAGCTCGAGTCGTTGGGGGGGTCGGCATCAGAGCGCGGGTAGCTTTGCCTCATTCCTATAATGCCATTGGTCAATCGCGCCTGTGATGCCCCCATTTGAGTGTCGCCATCTCATGGCTGCTATCACGCAATTTGAGCTGTAACCCTTTTTCCCCCAAGTAAAGCGTATGGGCGTCCATGTCGCTCCCAAGGACGAGAAATGTTGGAGAAGACATGAGGGTGGCTAAGAAGTGGCTATGGCTAACTATCCTTGTCGTCGAGTGACCTATCCGTAGATACCAATTGACTCGTCATCTTACGGCATTGTGCACCTTTCCCTTCAGGTCGGCATCTGGACCCCTCAATCGGCCCCAAGACCCCAGACGGGATTCCTTCCGTTTAACCAAGCCTTGTAAGCTTGTAAATTAGCTCTTTGCCATAAGTAATTGTCTCTTACTATCGCAGGCAAAGAACTGCCGCCCAGCCATCGACGACGTTTTTAGGGCCACTCTGGATCATACCCCCCACGTCCTACACCACGAGTCGTCGACCATCGATGCGAAGCGCAATACTGTCTAGCAATTGCACCATAGATAAGAGGGATCATTCGCTGGACGGAGTTCATCGCGTATGGTGCGATCGCCTTGGGTCATCGCGACAACGAAAAGGTTTTCTCCCCTTGGCTTGGCCGCGAATCCCTGTCGTTCGACGTCAGGACGGGGAAGGGGTGGGATGCATCGCGCTTGGGGACTCTCTCCCAGATTACCGGGTCCATGGAGGGAATGTATAAAGGTTCTTACATCTCCGCGGAGCGGACTACACTCCCGGTGCCTAGGGATCGCGATGCTGATTCTGGTACTCTAAAAGACACCTGCTGCGAGACTGGAATCAAGCGCAACGTGACAATTAGGTTGTCAACGTGTTCACCAGTGATTCAGCTATGGCTTCGACGCAAGTTGGAGGTCCCTTCAAGGACACCAAGGAGGTGAACAGCTGTCAGACTCAGGCCGCGACTGACACCTCGGCCTCATCGTTGCGAGAAGAAGCGGCCCAGCAGTATGGCTCGACGGATGATCACCTCTTTTCCGACCCCAGCGTCGCCGACTACTGGCGCAAGGTTTATGAAAAGGCCCAATACGAGAACCGCCATCGCTTCGATCCGAGCTACCAATGGACGGCCGAAGAAGAAAAGAAGTTGGTCAGAAAGGTAGGCTGCCCCCGTTTTTGAACGCCACTTGAGTGCGGGAGCGGGTAGCAATTGTGGTGTTAAGCGGGAACTAATTCGAACTGGGGGTGTGGCTAGATTGACAAACGAATCATGGTTTGGGCGTGGGTGATGTTCTGCGCCCTCGATCTTCACCGGCGAAACATCAACCGTGCGATTTCCGACAACATGGTGAGCAGACTCCCGACAAAACGACAACGAGACGAAGCGACCGATAATTAACATAGAACAATAAAAGCTGCCGGAGTTAGGGATGACGACGAACGACTTCAACTATGGACAAACAGTCAGTGACCTTGAATAGCAGAATGTGTGTTATTGGAGTTGATAGGCTCACGCGTGGGGTAGATTTTCCTCCTGTCGTTCCTTGCCGCGGAGTTGCCCAGCGGGCTCATCAGCAAGAAGCTTGGAGCTGACCGGTGGATCCCATCCATCATGGTCGGCTGGTCCATTACGGCTGGTTCGCAGGCGTTTCTGTCGAATCGCGCCGGGTTTTACGCCATCAAGGCGCTTCTTGGTCTTTTGATGGGTGGCTTCATTCCGTGAGTAATTCGGCAATAGTCGACTAAAGGGGTGTGGGTGTTGGCTGACTTGCCGCAGCGATATCGTCCTTTGGCTCACGTACTTCTACAAGTCGAACGAGCTGCCGCTGAGACTTGCATGGTTCTGGACTGCTCTTAGCACGGTCAACATCGTTGGATCATTGGTAGCTGCCGGCGTGCTCCAGATGCGAGGAGTGGCCGGATGGGCTGGTTGGAGATGGCTGTAAGTCGCTTCCGCGTCAAGGACAGGGATCCGATCTTTTGGAGCTAAACCCCTGGCTAGTTTCCTTCTCGAGGGTATCGCGACCCTCATCATCGGCATCTTTTCGTGGGGTTTGATGCCTCCCGGCCCCACCCAGACTAGGAACTGGTTCCGGGGCAAGGACGGATGGTTTTCTGACCATGAGGAGTACATCATGGTGAATCGTCTGCTGCGGGACGACCCGAGCAAGGGCGACATGCACAACAGGTGCGCAAGCTCTCCTTCGCCCGCCCCCACGGTGACACAAGCTAACTTCCCGCTCAGAGAGGCCGTCGGACCGTCCCTCTTGTTCAAGGCGATCAAGGACTGGGAGCAGTGGCCGTTGTACCTCATTGGTCTGACCACGTACATCCCCCCATCGCCGCCCAGCACGTACCTCTCGTACATTCTTCGCAGGTTGGGATTTTCTACGTTCCAAGCCAACCTCCTCGCCATCCCATCTCAATTCCTCTTCGCGGTCAATCTTTTGATTCTTTCTTGGGTATCTGGAAAGTTCAAAGAACGAGCCATCATCTCGTCCATTTCCAACATCTGGATTTTCCCGTGGCTCGTCGCGCTCGTTGCTTTGCCGGCATCGACTAGCACATGGATCAGGTATGCGCTGCTGACTGGCTTGCTGAGCTACCCCTATTGCCATGCGATTCTTGTTGGATGGAACGCAAAGAACAGTAACGCGGTACGGACCCGAGCCGTCAGCGCCGCGCTGTACAACATGTTCGTCCAAGCGGGTAATATCGCTGCGTCCAACATCTACCGAGATGATGACCAGCCGCTGTACCGCCGCGGAAACAAGATCCTTCTCGGGATCTGCTGTTTCAACATTGTGCTATTTTACCTGGTCAAGGCCTTCTACATTTGGCGCAACAAGGTCCGCGAGAGGCGGTGGAATGCGATGACCAAGGAGCAACAGGAGGACTACGCCCTCAACACCACGGATGAGGGCCAGCAGAGACTTGACTTCCGTTTTTCTCACTAGAATTTGGAATTTCGAAAGACATCAAACCGTTTTTTTGGGTTAGGCTTCCTGATTCGTTGTCGATGCCAACACCAAAGGTGTTTCTGCTACGAGTGAGAAGCCCCGCGTTGGTACAGTGGAGCTGCATGCATTCTGTTAAACTGGCATAAATAGAGATGGAAGTAGGTAATTGTTAATTCCCTCACTTTCTCCTCTACCGCGAATATCGTCTTCGACGCCGTGTATGGGATGGTCTCTGCTCCTCGTCACAATGAAATGGAAAGAAGTAAAGGTACGCATCAACAGGACTTGGGCGGAATGCCCCGCGCCATCATGCGGGTCTAGGCGAGAAGATAATGTACTGTAAGAGAGGAAAGGAGACAGCTCGGTGACTAACCCATGGCATCCCTGTTGAATCCGTTTCGACAGACTTCAACCTGTGTTCGTTCTGTTGCTCTTGAGCTATGAAACATAACTGAATGCAACTTTTCATATCCAGACGGCTGCACAATCTACTTGCTTGTTATTTTCGTTATTGAATCATCCTACTATCGACCAAGCCGTGGACATTTTGTTTTGACCTTGTCGATGGAGTGTTGCCTACGCCAAGTAATTTTGTCTCGAACAGGTTCTGCAGTCTCGGACGAAATTGGTTAGCAAGATCTCGGATTCATGACCCTCATTGGCCTGCTTTCCAGTCGCACGCTACTCTGGCCACTCGACTCACGACGGATTGCAATCCTGGCACGACGCGTAAAATGGCCAAGTCGTTTCAGGGGCTCAACAGCATGACCAGGCGCGAATATCCCGTCTTTCCAAACCAACTGCGGCGAGTCCTCTTTGACATCAAAGAGCTCGACCGCATCGTTGAACATCGCAGTTCCGGTCACGTCATCCACAGAATCGCTTGCTGACGGCCGTCACCAACAGCAACTTTGTGACAACAGTAATCCGCCAATATGACCGCCATTCCCGGCACAGCATCAACTTGGGATGAGCTCGACTTCGGTAACAACTGCTCTGCGGTCGGAGCCTATGTGGCATGGATCGTAACTGGCAACCGTGAGCCGCCATTCCCCGTCGTCGCTGGCTTTTGGCGCGCCGTGGCACCCGATGCCAACTCGACGACGCCGAGTAACAGCCACGTCATAGATTGGCACGAATGGGCACGTTCGAACAGGACCGACCTGGCCTCCCAGACCAACGGCATCCCTTTCTGTCGCTCAGAACTCTGCCAAGCAGTTGGCCCTGAAGTCGATGGTAGCCTCGCCGGCTATGGAGTAAGTGCGTGAAGGAAACGCCCGTATGTCTGCTAACATCAACTAGCTCCTTGCATCGTACGGTCTCGAAGCTGTACTCTTAACCCTATACTGCTCCTTTGCGGCTTTCAGCTATTTCGGGCGCAGCAAAAGTACCGCTAGAATTTCCGAAAAGCAACATGATGGCCCTTCAGATACCGAACTAGGTCTCTTGGGTCGGCTCGCCGAGGCTTTTAAGGGCACGACTTACGACCTGTTTATCGCCGCTGCGTTCCTAGCATTTGGAATTCAAGCCACTGTCATCTACTACCAGACTGCTTCTGTCACCTTCCGCTACAACTCGTCTTTACAGCTCATCATTTCAGCCTTCACCTTCTACTCGCTTGCGGCAATGCTTCCGCTTATTCTTAACTCCTTTCGCAGAGGCTGGTCAAAGGGCGCCATCCTCATCTGTCTCTTTGTCATTCATACCGTAGCTTGGGTGCTCTGCACGAACAGCGCCCAGGACGAATACTACCACAACGAGAGTGTCATTGAGATATGTCCGCAGAACCACCCATCCCTGGCCGCTGTTCAAGCGGCCATGTTCACCTTGGCCGCCATGATCTGGATGCCGCCCCTTTTTGGCCTTTGCCTCAGCTTCGTGCTCTGCTTCTTTCGATGTAACAATCGCAGAATGTGGCAAGCCGCGTGGTTGAAAAAGGTTGCCAACGTTGCGACGGTGCTGTACGCCGCCGCTAATTTCATTTGCATGTGGGGGGTCTTGATCTTTCTTGCGGTCTTTTTTAGCGGTGCTTCGTGGGGAACGGAGGATGTTTGGAATTTGGGCCAAGCTCTTACTCTCACGCCATGGATTCCGGTGTTGGTCGAAATTGCGTCGGTTCTTCGCTGTAAGTTGGTTGTCTTTCTTCAGTCTAGTCCCTTGTTGACATCAAATGGCCTAGTTGGGAGCGAAACTGGCTTTGTAGGTCGACTTCCTCGGGAGTACAGAGTGGTGAGAAAGGAAAAGGTTCTGCATCAGCAAGAAGGGGATGCATTTTTGGATGGCACGGGTATCAAGGGAGCAAATCAAATCTAAAACCTCTGGGGAAGGTGTTTCCGTACGTATATTCATCCCATCCGTAAATTTCTTATTGCTAGGTCGAATCCCAGCCACACTTCGATCGTACATACACCAGTTCTTTATCGCCATGCTGGATTTCGTAACACAGAAGGGCGTAGATACGATGAACAGTGGCGGATCTGATATGTAATAGTCATCTTTTGTCAAAACCCCTGTGCCGTACAAGCGTCCCAACAGGTCTTGAATATGCGAAGTAATAGCAACAAGCAACCCCACTAGCTTCCACTGGCTTATTCGAAACGCAGCTGAAAGTCACTTGCTAGGTTAGTGTCCTATGCAAGCATGAGAGGTGGCGTGACGCCTGCCAATGCGAGCATTGCTTACGTCCCATATGATGAGTAGTAGTTTTCACCACAGGCCTTTCGCAAGATTTCCGTTCAAATTCGATAACGTCCTCTGAATGATACTTTTTCTGGTCAATTGACCATTAGCGCAGCGTGCTTTCTGTTCAAAAACGGTCGAATACAATCCAAAACTTCTCGTTTTTGTCTTCCGCAGGGTCTTCATAGAGCAACAGAGACAATTACTGAAGGGGTACATCGAACTGGCCCAGACGTTTCTAACTCTTAGCTCTAGTGGCTTCTGCTGGGATACATCCGCGAGCTTAAAGGCATGATATCATATGGATGAAACAATTTTGGGGGTGGACATATGATATTGGATCAAAAGTCAACTAAGTGATGTACTTTGCCCTTATGCTTGACTGCAGATGCATCAGACCTCGCTCATCCTTTCGATTAACCATGTACCTGACGTTGAACTTCAGTCTCTGTGGCGAATCTGACGCACTGGTGGTAGGTTGAGTGAGAGCATGTATGTCTTCCAAGTAAAAGATGTCCAACTGCGCAGCCAGCTCCTAGGCTTTCCTTTCTAACTCAAGTACAGTTCCGTACCCCGCAAGTCGGTCAAACAATGTCTATCATGTACGATACATTGAGTTGTTTCATCATAGCATCGTTTTGGTAGAGCAACGGATACGCTCTAGGATGATGTTTAAACAGGATATTTTGCTTGGGACACTTAGAAACATTCAACGATGCTGACCATAGTTTCGTTGTTGACGTCGCCGCCCAACAACAGAAACTACCGTGCTACTACCCGGCATCGCACCTGAGGGCTCATATTCCCTCAGAGACCTGACCAATGCCGTTTCTCCTTTGATCTGTGTTATGAATTGCGAGCTGTTCAGGCTGAACCTGCTGTCTGAGCGCGAACACTTTAGCTTGGAGACCCCCCAGTGCTCTTATGAAGCCATTACGCACAACACCGCCAGACGAAACATTTAAAGGCACTGCTCGAGAAAACTCGGAGCTGTGTCGGGTTTGGGGCATTTGACGAATCATGGAAGTCAGAGAATCTCAGAATGATTTGATCCGAAAGGTGCCCTGATACTGGTGAAGCAATTCATGACAAACCTCAGGGCTTTGTCCGGTTCGAGAGGTCCAACTCTTTAAACACCAGCCTTCTGATAGAGTATTGCCATTCGGTAAATCCCACAAAAAGCACCTGCGCCTTCACAGCCTCTTAGTTGCAATTATCCAGCATGTAGCACGGCCAAATTGCTACTTTACAATGCCTCAATGGGCAACTCCAATTGTCGATTGTTTTCTTAGAATGAGTTTACTAGCACCCGGGATGGTGAAGTGTGGAATCGTTACTCACAGTTCATGTTATTGGAACAGACACCTCAGTTCCTACTGTATGTCATGAGCTCATACGCTTGCTTTTGATTAGGTCTATTAAAGCCCACTCAGTATGGAAGAGAGAGCCTTTCATGAATGCCATCAGGCCGGAAGTGGGTCATCGGGACGGCTTAACGACCCAGTTGGCCAGGGCCGTTGATTTAACTGCCAACTTCTAATCTGCTTTTCCGTTGTCCGGCCCATCTGCAACTGTAACCTCCTGCTCAGCACCACCTCTTTTAATGATGAGCAGTACGTTGTCAAATACTCTCCTTTATCAGATCTTGACTGTATATGAGGGCTGAGATCAGCCCACACAAGCGGAGAGCCACTGGCTACCTTTTCCCATGCAAAGGCTTGCTGAATCAAGCTTAGGGTCCGCGCACCATCTTGCCATTGAATAGAAAGTACGGCTCTTTTTAGTCTGATATGTGCGAATATTTCTTAATATACTATGATGCATATATTTACCAAATTCTTAGGACTGTGCGAGAGCAGATGCAACTCCAATACGCGGCCGTTCTGCCAGAATTGACTCAGTTATCAAAAACGGACCTCAACAGCATAAATATTGTTTTCGTTTGATAAAGCAGTCATTTTTCCTGACTACACACCGATGAAAATAGTCTTTCCACATTCTGCTAAGGAATTTACATGTGTATTCAATGTTAGTATAATTGTATGTCATTGGGAGCGTGACTCGATGATTCAGCCTTTACCCTTATGACTCAAATCTCAGCTGGTTGATAGGATACTGGAGCCGTGCTCAACTTGTTGGGAGGAGAATCCAATATGATATCCCTAAATCACTAAAATTTCTAGGCTTGTTTAGATGAAATTTGTAAACAATTCTCTTTCACGCCCAAACCAATACGCGCTCTCTCCTTGAGCGTAAAAGACTTCTCTCGCGAGCGGCCAAATTCTCCTGAAATTTCCAAACTGATCCCTTCAGCGATTAAACAGAGTCCGGAAGACCCCAAAATGACGAACACGCGGTATACCGGTTGAGATGCATTCTATCACCAACACTCATAACCTTTCCCAGCATCAACAATTCAGGCATGTTTAACAAAAGTTAAACCTTGGAAGAGTATCAGATTGAATCGTGGACTGTGTGGGATTTGATTAGAACAATGTACGAGCGTTCGCGCATAGAACCTCCACGTACCGTCATGAAGTTACTGGCTTGTCTCTTTGGAAGCAGTGCTTTGCCGAGGCTTTACGTTCGCCGACGTTCCATCCACCACAACAGTCTCGCCACTCTTGACTCCAAACTCTATTCCGTCAGGGCACCTCATGACGTCTTGGTTTTGAGGCTGCGATGGCCAGGTCTTCTTCCATGGTTGAAACTTGGTTGGTCGGACGTTGGCCGAGGTCCCATCAACGATTACCATCTCCCCCTTTTCAACTCCATATTGAACCCCACCGATGTGTGCCTGATTGCTAGGAGGCCAATTCTCTTTCCATGGCTGTATTTTTGCGGTGTTGGTGGAGCAACTCATGGTCTGTTAAGTCTATTTTTTTTCCTTTTTTGGTCACTCGATATCGGGGTGATTGAAGGTGAGGCAGCTTTTCCTATGGATGTGGGCTTTATTAAGAGAGGGGAGAGGACTATGCGGTGAGTGTTAAGGACAAATGACTTATGCTGCCTCAAATTTTGCTGCACGAAGCCTACGCTACGTTGTTCCAAATATTTGGTCTGGGTGACCTTTGTTCGACACGTCCACAACGCCGAGATCGGATGATGAAGATTACCAAAGAAGAAAGTTGTCTCGTGATGAAAATGTTGATTCACCGGAACCTGCTAAGATATGTCGAATTTAGCACAAGCGCCACCCTTACACGATGACAGCTGTTTTGCTAAATTTGTTGGGGGGGGGATGGATTGTTGGATCCCGATTGATTGTAAAGTATTCTACTCCAGGCCTTAAGTATGGCAGATTGCTTGTTCGGGGCCAAGCCGGGACTTTCAGAACAGTGTGTCTTATACCAGCATTGATAAAGGCATGCATCCGAGCCGTGGAAAATATTGTCCCGGCCGCAGCGGCATTCCCGGAAGAGGCCTGACATAGGCGCGAAAGGTGTCCGAGCGAAGTTTCCATCAATCATACGGGTTGCGATGAAACCCTAGGTATTCATGGGGTGCTTTCCTCTGTTCTTCGAAGATTTTCTTTCATTACAACTATTGTGAACAGGAATCCAATGCTAAGGTAAGGATTCGAGAAGAATGATGCTTATAATGTTGTCTACTGTAACCTAGCACCAGTGAGTCATGAGAGGACCTTTGCTTAAGATCAGTTGTAGTACAAATACGTGGGTAAGTGGGAAAATCCGCCTGTCGTCCATCTCTGCTCTGCACTTCTACTCCTGGCTTTGGCATATGATCTCTTGTTCCGTGGTATATTTTTTTCACCGCCAATCTTCAGCCATCGACGGGGATGTGATGGATTGCTGCAGCATACTTTCGGTCTTGGCCATCAGCACTGCCCCCTACAACACACACACACGTGTGCACATAACCTTGCTTCGTTCGATTAGTATGGATCAAACCTTTGGCTTCGAAATCCTGATATCCCCTTGGTAAGTGTACATGAGGTATACATGGCATATCTTGCCTTGTCACTATAAGTCCGTAGCCATGGGTATACCGTTTGTTAAGAATTAGCAACGTGAGCGCCGAAGGAGGACTATTTATTTCATATAGGCCTGTCAGACTCTCCCAGGTTCCGATAAAAAGAAAGGCTGCGCTCCAGTAAAAAGTAACATGCTCAGAGCCAAGTGCGGTGGGCGAGGCCTGGCCTGGGACGATTAATTACAACGTAACTTACATGCTGGGCTGGGTACAAAAGCCACCCTCAAAAACGATGGTGCCCTGGCACATCCGACCAAATACCTTTTGTCTTCGATGTCCGCGTCTCCCTGTCCTCATTTTCTCTCGGGCAATGATGGCCAACCCCTCATCCGTAACACCATCAGATTTCCTGACGGGGCATATGCACTTCCTAGCTCGCGACCCGAAGTACCAGTACGAAAAGCCCTACACCCTCCGATACGCCCCTGCCCCGGAAGACGGCGTTGCTCAAACCAACATCGACCGAGTACAATACCAGCTACGATTCCACGACTTGCGCCTCCAGCCTCGCCTGAAGTACGACAAGTGCGGTTTTACAGTGGTGAAGTGCCCGACTTTGATGAAGTACGATGATTACACTGACATCACAAAAATCGAGACCGTACACGCCAGCGAGGTCACCGACGTCGTGAAACAGGCTCTGGGGGCAACGACAGTCGAGCTTTTGGACTACGTTGTGAGTTCCAGGATCCAACGCCAATGTCAGCGATGCCGTTGGCCCGCTAGTGAAGCAGGCTCTGACCAAAGCATTTTAGGTGCGTCGACGGCATCCAACCTGGCCGATTGCGACGGGTGAACCCTACACCTTCAACCAGCCCGCCTCTCGAGCGCATATTGGTATGTCAGCTCTCATCTATGATTTGTGTAACCCCGTTTTCACCAGAGCCTGCCTTAGTGACCGAAAAGCAACCAGCAGACCATACATATGAGGGCGGCAGGGCCGTGATCCGTGAGACCTTCGGAGAGAAGGCAGATTCGATTCTATCGAGCCGGTGGCAGTGTGTCAAGTAAGCACGGACTTTCATTGTCATAACACCTTCGCTTGCCTCGCCATTTCGGCAACCTGCATTCCAGCCCGTCATACTAGCTTGACCGAGAACACCCTGGTGACCACTGCATGGTTCACCGCCCCTCCGACATCAGCACTGTTGTGGTACCGCCATGCTGACAATCTTTCTCGCCAAGCGTATGGCATCCCCTGCGAGGGCCGCTGATCGATTGGCCTCTGGCTCTGTGCGATGCGGAGACGGTCGACTTCCTAAACGATACCATGCCTGGAGACGTGGTTGATCTTAACCACGTGTTCGAGAACACCCAGATTCATTACAATGAGCACCAAAAATGGTATTACCTCTCGAACCAGCTACCTACGGAACTGATTATCTTCAAAAATGCCGATAGCGAGGATCCTAGGGGGGCAACACCAGGGGTGCCCCATGCCTCGTTCAACAGTCCTCTCACCAAAGATTCCGATTTTCGGAGAGAAAGCATTGAGATGCGAGTCTTGGTCTGTTGGGAATAAACAACTGCCTCCGAGACGGCAATCATGTGCAGGGAATGATTCTGACTATCAACATCTCCATTTAGTCTTGTCATCTGCTTTAATTCAGTCATTCCATGCTACCACCCCAGTTATTTTCGAAGTACTCATGAAGTGGCTGGACTATGACCCTGTCGACATCGTCGTGAAACGAATTCGCCATGGTAGTCAGCGCTATGGCGCCCGTCTCCTGTAAAACTTCACACCTCATACAAGCCTCGACGACAGTCTGGTACGAAAGGCTTATCTCCTCTTGCAGTACCTTCCGCTCCAGAATCGTCATGGCCGTGTCGTAATCCATCGCATCTTCAGAGTCCTCTCCGAGATTTCCAAAATTTGCGCTGCCGTATTTGCCTTCTTCCCTTAAACGAGACAATCTCATGCCCAACGCGAGCTCAATCAAAGCAAACCCAAGCCGGACCAAAAGCGGCTCTCGGATGAATCGCCAGATCCGGGCCGGTGTGCTTCGCGTCCTCCCCTCCACAGCATGGGGGAATATTGTTCGCGTCACGAACAATTGTAGACCTCTCGACTCGTCGTCCTTGACGGAGAAATCGCTCCATGTCCACAACTTGTCGATCCATGCCGTAGTCCAAAATTGCACTATGGCCAGTGCCAGTTTCTGCGCTATATCACATCGTTCACGCCGAGAGAGTTGCCAGGCCGTTGAATGCGTAAGCTTGACATCCAAGGATTCCACACATGTGGTTGCCATCGACAGTGTAGAGTCAAGCGATCGTGCAGTAAAGTGGCGGTCCCCTCGACCAAGCATCCCAATATTTGAGTAAGGGGCTCGGAGCCTCGGGCTGTTTTTCTCGTCGCTCCATGTTTTGATGAGATCGCACATGTTTTTGATCTCCCTCGCGCTGGCGTCTGGGTTAGGCATGGCTGGTGAAAATATGAGAGGAAGAGCACGTGTCGCCCGGCGCTCTGATGAGTAACTGCTCGTGCTGTTGTGTCGAGATCTTGACCATGTCCGACGGGGGTCTTGGCTATGCGATTGTAAGGTATGCGCTTGACTTCCCATTGAAGCTGGAGTACTGACCTGGAGCTCATATCTGATTCGAGTTTTTCCGGTGTTCCTACAATCTCATCGGCATTTCCATCACCCAGCGTCCCTTGACCGGGTATATCATTGTTGTCGATGGCAGATATACCTGTTGTGATGGTAGGCCGGGACTCCGATGAAGTCTGCGACATTGACCGCATACGGTCCTCCACACCGAAATATATCTGAAAGTGGTCATCTCCATTGACACAGAAGTTTGCTTCGTGGCCGTATAAGCAGTTGCAGTGGTAACTGTCGTCCAAAATCTGCGAGAACTCGTTGATGTGCTTCGGAGCCACGCGCCTCGGCCTTTTCGACATCGACACTCGGCGAGGTCTACTCGGAGCATGCGATCTCGAAGTCGGCATAATCTGTGGCTCCTCTAAAGCTTGTACCAGCTGTTGTAGTTCGCCGTTGTGTTCTTTTAACTGGACGAAAGCCTTCTGAAACTCTGACTGTGGAAGACTCGATCTCATCTGACGAATAGTAGATCTCATTCGAGTTCGACGACTATTGTTCCAAAGCTGCCTGTCGTCAACAAGGGAGCAAAAGCTTGAGCGACGCATCGGAGTACAAACCAGTTCTACCTGTTCGTCTTCAAGTTGCTTTTGGAGCTCGGCCAGCGTCTTCTTTATTCTTTCTAGGACAAATATGATTGATTGAAAGTCCCTCGGCCCAATTCGTCTGCGAAGCTCGGCCTGAAACTCTGGCGTGCCCCATGACGATGGCTCAAGCTGCCCTGTTTTCGGGTCGTCCAGCGCATTATTGTCGAGTGGATCGTGGTGATTTTGAAGGAGTCGTCTTATGGAGTTATTGTAGATGCTTTCCTGTACTCCAAGATAATTTATGAGGTTGACTCTATCGTCACCGCCTTTGGTGGTCTTGTAGAGTTTGATGAGGCTAGTGACAACGGGCCATAACCCGACAACGAGCCCAACAGCCTCGAGTCCTGACATTATAGCGAAGGAAGCTGGGACGTCAGTGTCATGCAGGTTTTCAGTCTGGTAAATACTGTATTGAATAACAACTGTCGTGTGGTAGCGCAAGTCAAGAACAACGTGAAGCTGACTTCCATTTAAACATGCAGAGATGCGTCCAGTTCGCAGCCTGGTCCCAGCCGCACCATTTCACATGGGATAGCATAGCTCTCATGCTGGGAGGATTGACATTTCGAAAGGCAGGTAATGGAGCGGGGTATACTATAAGCCACGCAGCCTCATCTTGATTCCGTGTCATCATCTTCTTGGTGTGCGACTTGTTGCCTCGTTCTGGCAGGCAGCCATATGCTGCACGTCAGCGCCGCGCCCAACAACATATCAACTGTGAAGATTTGGAGCTCAGATTCTTGATGAAGGCAAGTTTTTTAGTCATATGACTTTTCGACTTGCTGACGACCCCTGCGCCTCTTGCCCACATGTGTGCCAAGTCATCTAAAGGGTGTCTTGCCTGACATTGAGATTGGTCGGTTATTTATGAGTTGGTGTCGTACCACCTGAAATTCTCTGCAACAGGCGAGTACTTTTGGCTAAAGAAATCGGAAAGCATACCATGGACACCCACGCAAAGAGTGTGGAGCTGTAGTGGCCCCAAGGCGTCCTGCGAGGCGGCTCTGCGAGTATGGTGTTGCTATGCCCAGGAAGGCTGAGTCTCCCAAATTCCATGCTGCCCGCCAGTTTCCATTTCTCTCAAACTTCTCAAACTAATCATCTCTTCAATCCATTTTTCCCATGTGCTGAAAGCCGCGTCAGACGTCTACAATTCCTCCTAGTTTCTGTTATCTTCCCTAAAAGTATCCTCAAGATGAAACCACACAACGCTTTGCACGTTCAAGCCAATATGCGGCCCAGAAAAGAGCGGAGGCCGGCACACGGAGAGAAAGCTGTCATAGCTGTCAAGTTCGAAGAGTGCCGCGAAACACTACAGAGACTTCTTGCTGTCAGCAACAACCTCAAGCAAGAACATGCTGAAATCGACCTTGGGCAAGCCGAGCAGATCGTATCAACCTTCAAGGTGTGGGGCAACGAGATTGGAGCCTCTGGTTCGCATCTGGACCGCAAACTGCGATTCAACCAGAACCTCCGCAATCAGGTTGTGAACCTCCTGGCCGCTTTGCATGATGAACTCCAGCAAGGTAGTCAGAATATAAGTTTCACTCACATCTCGAACATACAACCTGACTTTTACAGATCTGGAATTTCTCCAGAATGGCGACGCCTACCGCACTTGGGCAGCAGAAACCATCGATGCCATAGGGGACGAAAGCATAGACCCAGCTGATCCATTCCCACACTCTGAAGGCTCTTTCTTGTCTGCAGAGGTCTTTGGCATCTTCGAGAGAGTTGAAGAGTGCTTGGATCATTTGAAATCGCTTAGTTTCGATCTGAGAGAAGCTTACCACGAAGATTTAGACCGCATATCACACAGCTCGAGCGTCTCCTGCGACAATTCACCCCAAGATCACATAGACTTGACCAAATCAATGTTTCCAGGTGCATCCTCAGTCTTGATTACGAGACTTGGGCGCGCCAGTTGGAGACGTTGGCAGTCGTTGAAGATTCTTCGCGAGAAGAGAGCAATTGGCCTCGATGTTAAAAACAAAGGCCCCAGAGTTAGTACGAAAAAGGCCCCGCGACACGACATCGCAGTCGATGCCTTCAATTTCCAGCGACCAGCTCTCAAGAACGGAAGCGATCACGCACCTCCGCCTGTTCCTCGATTGGAAAAGAGCTTCGACGTATCATCTAAGCCAGAAGAGTATGAGTCCGACACTAGCCCTCCTTCTCCAACCGCCTTGACATCAGCTGCGATGTCTGTCTTCTCCCGTCCCCAGGTTTCCCGGGCACATTCAACTACATCATATGCTCCATCCACTATGCCCAAGCCAGAAAGACAGCTCATGGCGCACATTCCTGAGAACGGTGCTCTGGAGGTGCCCGCACCGCCTAGGCCTCTGGATGGCCAGCCGTTTCTTTGTACATATTGTGGTTTTGAAATCAACTTGGACAAAGAGATACAAAACACAGATGACTGGGAAGAGCATGTCTTTGAAGACATTTTTCCCTATCTCTGCACCTTCGACGATTGTGACTGGCCTCGCAAAACGTATGGAGCCAGGCACGAGTGGTACCAGCATGAGCTGAGGAACCACCACGTGCCCAAAGTTTGGAGTTGCGAATCTTGTCAAAGGGAATTCACAACAAAGGGAGATCTCAGAGAACACCTTCTTAAGGACCATTCGAGGGAGTTCTCATCCCTTGAAGCAACACAACTAGCATCGTTCCTTAGGCCTACTCATTCTCGCAGAGCCCTCTTCAGGGAGAGGTGTCCACTGTGTCCATCTCCATTGGATCGGGATCAAATCAAAGATCATGTCGCCGGCCACCTGGAGCAACTGGCATTGCATTCAGTCCATGGAGAGGGGTCAACTGAGGAGGATGATAGCGATGATCTGATGTCACAAAGCGCCAGTGACGACATGTCGGAAAGAGGTGCAAAACTTCGCCTCTTGGAGAGGTTCGCCAATGAGCAAGTGGCAATTCTGGCCCAGCATCCGCAACCTGTTGAGATCACCAACCAGGAAGATCTAGGATATGTATCAGAGGATGAAGAGCTTCCTCGAACGACTTCTAAAGACTCAGAAACCGGTGTCCAATCTCGTGACTGGCGGATTCACAAGCTAATTAACGCGGACTTCAACCCTAGTCAACCAACCGGTGCGGAGGCCATCTTGAGCCAAAGTAGAAATCGTTCCGAGACAGACTCGACTGTCAGGTTCCCTGTCCTCGAAACGCGGACATTTCCGAGGGACGAAAGTTTCAAGGGCCGCGAAAAAGAACTGGCCAATCTCTACAAGATTCTTTCGGAGCCAGGTCGTGTATATGTTCTAAGTGCGGAGGGCGGCATGGGGAAAACCGCACTCGCCGTCGAGTTTGCCTACCGCTATGAGCAGTCCTTCTACTACATATTCTGGGTTCAGGCTGAGACCCAAGTAGGTGCCACGGAGACGTTTAATCAAATCGCTCTGGCACTAGATCTAGCTCCGACCGGAACGGACCAGGAGGTTCTAACGAAGCTTGGCCGAGAGTTTCTAGAAAACACTGATAAACGATGGCTTATGGTTTTGGACAACGTGGAGAAATGGGATGAGATTGACGGTTTCACTCCGATGAAGACCTCCGCAACGAAAGGAAGCATCCTCATTACCACTAGACACCAGTCCCTGACAGCCCCGACGAGGCCTATAAACTATTTCCGCAGCACTCTCGAAGAGCTATCAGCCGATGAGGGAAGAGATTTGTTGCTTCATGGCTTACCACCGGATCTTCGACCTGCAAAGTCTTCGATTCGGGATCCAGAGTACAAAGCCGCAGGGGAACTTGCAGCTCTCGCAGGTCTTCCTTTGGTTATCGTTCTCATTACTGGTTACATGAAGGCCCTGAATTGTAAACCCTCGGAGTTTTCCAGCTACTGGGACTCTTGGTGGCTCGACCATAGCCCGCAGTCCGGAAAGGAGAATCAAAAGACTACCAAGCTTAAACTGGATTCCATCATGAAGATGTCTTCAGAAGAACTGAGTAGCGACGCAAGCAAGATTCTCCGCATCATGTCATTCTTAGACAGCGATGGCGTTCAAAAAGATCTCCTTGTCCTTGAGAAAGGCCAGGAAGGGCCTACCTATCTACAGGCCTGGAGGTGAGTAATCATCATACAATAGCTGAATACTACAACCTTGTCTAACTCACAGCAGGCTCGAACCTATTTTGAACCAGCTCGTCGCCAAACATCTACTGACCGAGAAGAGCCAAGGCGGCAAAAAGATGTTCATTGTTCACCGCTTACTGCAAACTCGAATCTTGCGTGAACTTCACAGGAAATCTCGCCAGGCTGAAGAGCTCTTCAAGTTAACAGTCAATCTAGTACGCCGTCGTCTTCCGCGGCCAAGTCTTGAAGGTTCTGAGACACAGAAATGGGGGCAGTTCAAAGAGTACTTGCCACATGTGGCCACACTTCAACGGATTTACTCTGACCAGAATACCGTGGTGACACTGACGCCTTTCGTGGAGCTCGCGGAGCTTTTCAAAGACGGAGGTGTTTTCTTATGGCAGCGATTCTTGAGGAACGACGCGATGCGACTTCTTATTACCGCAGAAAAGATCCTGGACCAGATTGAGGCCGACCACGAGGACTTGCGATCAGAAATCCACGTCACTATGAATCTCCTTCTCCAATACCTTGGGATCGCAAGACGCAAGGAAAGCAGCGAGCGTTCAAAAAAGATTCTCGATTACCATAAAAAGCGATCAGCACAAGCAGAAGAGTCTGGTCAAATCACGAACGACGATCGAGTCAGACTGATTAACGCATATGCCGACTACGCTAACTCGCTGCTCCAGTTTAATAACTTCCAAGATGCTGAACCGATATACAAGGAGTGCTATAGAAGACTCCTGGACATCTCTTCAGAAGAAGACGACGCTTTTGCTTTCGCGAAGCTCACCCACCACATGGCATACTGCAGCATGTACCGGCATGACTTCGCCGAGGCAATACGGCTTGCCGAGAGGGCAGTTTCACTGATGGAGATAGTTGGTGATAGATTGCTCGTCCTCCGGTTCCAGTTCGATCTCGCCTGCATCATTCTGCAGAGCGGCGATCAACAGGCGGCGTTAGACCTGCACGAGCAAATCTTGGCTGAGAGAGTGAAATACCAGGGCAAGGATAGCTACTTTACTCTTCAGAGTCAGTATGCTGTTGGTGCTATTCACTCTTACATGCAGAATTGGGATCAAGCCGAGTAAGTGAAGCACACTTTGCGACTCGTTGGTTTCTACGAAGATCTAACCGACCTTGACTTAGATGGCAAATCAGCAATGCCCTGCACAAAGCCGAGGGGCGCCCTGGTAAAAGTGTCTGGCCAGATGCTGTGACCGCGAGGGCCAAATTTCATCTTTCTCAGATCATAGCAGCCAGAAACGAAAGCAAGATGACCGAAAAGGCGGAAAGGCTGGCTCGCGAGGGGAAAGACGTGCTATCAAGGTTGCTCGTGTACGACGACATCAATGGCGTTACCGAGGATGATACAATTGCACTGTTTGATCACCTGCAGCCGGTTTTCGGAGGACGATGGACAGGAATCAGCCTACTGAAATATGTGTCACAAGTAAACGAGTGAACATGGCGGGTACACGACAACATGGTTTTCAACTGTCTTCCAACAAATTTGTATGCAATATGGATGCTCTCACGGAATCAAACCGCACTTTGAACCAGGAAATTCCATGCAAGGGCACCTGGGCTGACATGCGTACAAAAGTGCCTTCTCATAAATGCATGATAGAGGGGGTATCCTCGGACTGTTATGCCATACACCCTACTCACTGCAAGGCGGCACTACATTTTCTGGGCAGGTGTCTCGTAAATTCCTTGCAAGCCTGTCAACCCATCTTACTATCACTGGCCGGTTCAGACTTATTCGATGGAGACTGTTCTGGGCATGGGGGAAGACCTTGGGATCTAGCAGGCTTCAGAGTGGCAAGCCAAAAGCGCCAATGTAGTCTAAGCCTAGAATAAGGTCTGCCTCCAGCACAAATACCCACCTTACATCTCTTCTTTAGCTGGGAGGAGTTCTGTCGGAGCCGTTGCGCACCTTCGGACAGATGAAACGCGCCGTAGATAAACCCAGCTGACAAGACATTCTTCAGCTGACTGGCCGTTTCCCAGAACCTGATGGCAAATCTGAACACTACGCGGGTCCAACCGCAGGATCGGATCAGGCCATTTATTCATGGATGCACCCTGCGGACCCTTGGACCGACAAACATAGATTGGTACTACATAGTAAGACGAGCCAGGTACCCCTCCGAATAAAATCGGTCTCGTTCTCTATGAAGAAGGCGCCAAGGCATGTCCCACGCGATGCAACGAACTTTTTACCATAGTACCTCTTCATCCTGGGTCTTCGGTTAAACAAATGCAACCTCAGGGCGTCGAGCCCCTGTCGAATGAGGGTCGCCGCTAGTCCCAAACCTACCAGTGCTCCGGGAGGGAGGCTAACTTAGACGCCATGATGCCGAAGGCCGGATTGAGCGAACTGATCAGATAACGGGCAAAACGAAAGGCAAAGCGGATCTGATAACTCTCCTTGGCACGTCAGCTGAAGACTAGTCCTTAGGCGGGCTTGGTTGTTACCAAGACTTGTGTCCAACGCCACCAAATTCGACGGAATGCTGTGCGTTATATTCTTGCGCACTTGTGTATGGGCGAGATCAGCGGTTAAGTCTGGCGCAATGCGTTTTCCGTGTCTGTGACGATCATTCTGAAGAGGAGTTGTTGTTGCAGAACCGAGTCGTTAACTACCTACGAGACCCAGATGTTGGAGGTACCTCAAATATCAAGTGTACTGGAGCTTGGCAGATACCAATCGGGTCCGAATTACAGAAGGACAAAGCCTTGCAGGGATCGATGTGTCTGTGTTGCCTCGGTTAGCGCTTTGCTGTCAGGGATACATGGCAGTTCCGGCAAGTTGGGAGCGACGAGTCAGCCCAAAATCTCAAGTATTGTTCACAACAAGGTACGGAGCCGATCACATATTGGCAGCATGGGGACCAGGGTCAGGTTGTGATCCAACGGGTAAACACGAGCTTGGGGGAATTCAGAGCGCCTTTAGTCCATGAAATTACGGATCAGATAACTTTATACGGAACTTGACAAGGGCAGTACATGCTGGGCCGGTTGAAACTTTTCGTCCGACAAACCTCTAGTACTTCAAGAAGGCCCACTTTCGAATGATTGAAACCCTTTCCATTGAAATCTCTCCTGCTTCCGGGCGCCGCGGAGAGAATTTCGCCGGGTGAAGACGCCACCTAGGGTTACAAGAGACCCCTAGTAGGACTCGGTGTGGGATCGAGACAATCCGGCGTCTCTAGTCGTTCACGTTAGGGATGATGGGTCCTCGAAGTAGCCAGCATAACCATTTGGGTCAGGCAGACCTACTGTCGTAGAGCCACAAATATATATACCATGGCTGTGCCCTTCGTTAGAAGCAGCGGAAGAGCCCTCAGTCTGTTTGAAGCCATCCAGAGTCATCACCTTGCAACATTACACCCATCTGCTTGTATATCTTTTTGCTTCCAGCCACAGGACTATCGCCCATTCATACGATTCACCATGGGTTATGCCATCTTGCCCGCGTTGATCCCCGACATCGAGAAGGTGTACGACTCATACTTCAAAGCCTTCAATGGCGACGAGATGGGCGACATCATGGTCAAGATTCTGTTTCCCAGTGGCGTTGACTCTGAAGAGTTCCGCAAGGCACACACAGCAGGCACTCTGGCTTGGTGGCACCACAGCAACTGCCAATACACGTACAAGTGTGTCGATACTGAGACGGGCGAGATCGTCGGTATGGCCTTGGGAGACATCTACCTCAACGAACGCAGCGAGGAGGAGCGCAAGAACCACGGTGTAGGCTGGCTCGAGGGCAAGGACAGAGAGCGTGCCGAGGCTGTTCTCAACCCCCTGCATGAGGTCAGAGAGAAGCTGTTCGGTGGTCGCCGTTACATCTGTAAGTCACATCGGCAATGAGAAACCTTCTTTTGCGACAGGGAGGCTGACTTGGAATGCTCCAGACTCCCACGTTATCGCCGTCGACCCCAAGCACCAGGGCAAGAAGGCCGGCGCGCTTTGGTGTAAGTGGGGAATGGACCTCAGCGACAGCTTGGGACTTCCCCTGTACTTCGAGTCATCCCCGTCGACCTACAAGCTGTACGAGAAGATGGGCTACGAGACCCTAGATGAGAAGATTGTCCACAAGGCGGAGCTGATGGGCACACCCAACGATATTGAGGTGCCCTTGATGGTCAAGATGCCCGCTTGTGCCGGTGGCTTGACATTCAAGGAATGGCGCGCTGCGGGCTACCCACCCTTCAGTGAAGTCAAGAGAGTTCCGGCCGCTCCTATGGCTGATTTGGCGGCTCAGAAAAAGGCTGCCTCTGGAGGCTTGGCAGTCGAGGTTCAGGTTCAGGAAGTCCAGGTTTGAATTTCATGATTTAGTAAAGGCGTTCAGGCTTTGTGCATTAGAGATTCGCAACGGTCGCGGATGATTCCCCATGTTAGGTTAACGTAAAAACGATGTCTTTTATGTCTCTTAAACGTATCCTCCACCATTTGTACGTCTGACGAGTCGAAATCTTGGCCTGCCCCCTCTTTCTAGGCTCAGGGTCGCTTAGACCCCATGACCCGCTGCTGGGATAGCCTAGCTTCGGTCCTTGAACCGGCCGGTGGGAGTCCCCGTTCGGGACAAAGGGGGTTTGGCGTTGCCAAGTCACTCAGTGCATGGGGATCCGCGGATCTAATTCGACAGCTGCTGGGCTCTTGCCTTCAGTGAGGATGAGAATGCTCGTTCTCACATGTCTGGATCTTGGTGATTGACTATCATGGAGATGAATGCGAAAGGCGGAAGGATTCCTCAACCGAGTGTGTTTTTGTACGTAATGGAATCTCACTGTCGGATAATTGAATCTGGGCCCATCTCTGGGCATCAGACTCCCATTACATAGTGCACTTTTACCTCCAACTGCTGTGCTACATCCCCCTAGTCTGTTATTTTTTTCGTATCAGTCGTTTCGGTGCTACGCTGAGATAGTCAACCCACAGGTGAGAAAACACTCGCTGCTTCTACAAGTTCAACAGGATTAAATTCCCCGTTTTGTTTTGTTATATGCAGAGCATTCAGGGGGATACTTCGTGACAACTACTAGCTGGACTGGAGAGCAGAATCTGTGAAATTTGAGAAAGCTGTTCAGGCTACGTCCAGTAAGGAGAACCCGGAGTCCGAAAGAAAAGGCCGAGCAAAAACCCTTTCCGGGCCGTCGGCATGTCGTTTAATATCGAAATTTTGCAGGAACAGGGGTGTCGTTGTCGGCCGAAGCGACATCGGCGAATTCACATCCGATTCGTTGCGCCGAATGGCGCTACGCTAAACTGCAGTTGACGAGTTTGTTGCCTTTTTGATCTAATCTGATGCATCTGATAAGTACTAGCGACATCCATCTAACCTCCCGGCTTTGCCGTAGCTCAGTCTTTTCCCCCAGCGCCTATCCGTCTGCTTATGGAGGTTTTTCCTTTCTTCTTTTTTTCTTTTTTTTACTGTTTCCTGCCTTGCTGGAGACGCTCGGCCAAGTACCACCCGTCACCCCGGATGCTGGAGCTTTTCCCTGCATTCTTCGAATTCTGCATCCAAAGTAGGCCGCTCGAAAATCTAGGGGTTCCATCCGTTGCTCGTCATGTTGAAAAAACTCCGAAAGGCGGTTCTCTTTGTGAAACTCGTCGGTTACACTCTGAAGCTATATGTGGATTTCATCTCCCGGTCGTATACAACAAAAAAGATCTCTCCTGGCCCCGGAACAAAAGACACACATATCGAGCCCATCAATATCGTTATTATCGGTGCCTCCTTCGCTGGTTATCATGCCGCTCGTCTGATTGCGTCTGCGCTGCCTACGGACGGGCCTTATCGTCTTATCATCGTCGAGCCTAACCAACATTGGCACTTCACTTGGACTCTCCCTCGATTCTGTGTCATTGAAGGACATGCACACAAGACGTTTATTCCCTACGGACCTTATCTTCCCGCAGGCTCTGAGTCCGTAGTTAGATGGGTTCGCGACAGGGTATCGAGCATCAATGAGAAGACAGTGATCATTCAAGGTACTGGCGAAGAGATCCCCTATTCTTATCTGGTCATCGCTACAGGATCGGGGGTCGGCATGTCGTTGCCGTCAAGAGTCGGCTCAACAGACAAGGCCGAAGGAGTGAAGCTGCTGCAAGACTTCCAACAGCGCATCAAGAATGCCAAAAACTTGGTGGTTGTCGGAGGAGGCGCTGCGGGCGTTGAGCTCGCCACCGACGCCAAGGACCAATACCCCGAGAAAAACGTCACGCTGGTTCATTCACGAGATGCGGTCATGAACCGATTCGGTTCAGATCTTCAAGCCGGCGCCCTCAAGGGCCTGAAGGATCTGGGCATTGAAGTCATTCTGGGCGAGCGAACCACCACTGACACCCCAGTGGATGGTGCTGTCACCCTCCGGTCAGGGCGTAAGCTTGAGTGCGACTTTTTGGTCAGTCCTGCCGTTTCGTATCGAGAGGCCGACAAGAACGCTCACATGTCTCAGGTCAATGCCACTGGTCAACAGCCTTCTTCTCAGTTAATCAGCGAGTTTGCTCCTGAGGCCATCGCCAAGTCCGGACGCATTAAGGTCAAGCCAACGATGCAGATTGATGTTGAATCTCTTCCGAACGTCTACGTATGCGGAGACGTTGCCGAGACAGGAGTAACAAATCCCAATGGCCGATCCGCCATGAAACAGGCCACCTATGCCGCAGACAACCTCGTCCTCGCCCTTCAAGGGAAACCGCCAACAAATTTGTACCAACACTACTGGGCAGATGGTGTCATCAAACTGACTCTGGGCTTGGTGAGTTTTCGCAAATAAACCATGACCATTCGCGGCAGGAGTCGATTGCTGACTGTTTTTATAGCACAAGTCCATCACTGCATTTGGTATTGGCAACACTGAGTTACTTTTCCATGGACAGGATAAGGAGATCACTCTCATGATTGAACGAGCTTGGACAAACATGGGAGCCAAGCCATACGAGGATAAAGAGTACGAGGCTGGCCAAGCTCAGAACACCGCTGCAAACAAGGCCCTGGAGGTAGTCAACGAGGTTTTGTAAGTACTTAATAGATTAAACAGAATAGACTTCAACAATCATATGATATCCGTTCTTGGAGACCAGAACAGCTCGCAACGTAAGCCAAGGTAGGCATATCCGAATCGTAATCACAAGTTTTCAACATACAACATGATCATAGACGATAGCCTAAGGTATCCAAACACACCATAATGGTCGAATATCCGCGATAAACGCTCGTTCAAACGTTAATGGAGCCTCTCCCACATTCCGAAGGGCAGGTGTCAGGGTGTAGACCCCTGTCAGGCCCAGCGCACATGCAGCGTAGCAACCAGCGTCGGACATGTAGTCCATTTGGTGCTTTCGAAATAAACACAACGTTGTGGGGATAGATACAAACTGAAGAAAGCTTGATTGAACGTCAATTCAATCTGTGATATACAGCAAAAAGGTTTGTTAAACTCCACCGGTCTCAGTCAGCAACATCGGCCCTGGCGCGCCCTGACGTCCGCCATCCTTGCGTCGAGCCCGCTCGCTCCGCCGATCCCGCTCTTCCCGTCCGGATCTCCGCCAACTTCGATCAAAACCCATAGTCTAACTTATCATCAGTGCACAAGGATTTCGAATCGCATACGATCAGCTAGGCTGGTGGGCCTCATTTCATTGCTTAGCATATGCGTTTGATACGGTTTGAATCATTGAGATCTTGTTGAATGGAGATGATGGACAGGCATAGCCAACAAAAAAGTATCTGACTGCTAACTCTCGAACATTGCTGATATACATGACATTAATAGTAAAGTATGTTCAGCCCTGGTTTATTCGCCAACGTGTCTTTAAAATGACACTGGAAGATCAAGAATGTGCCAAGTACCGTCGGCTCATTTTTCCGCAGGGTCGCAAGACAATGAGTGTTCCTAAGTATATTCTGATTTCTGTGGTTCAAGAAGGACCTCACACGGCATATAAAACAACGCTTTACGTTCAACAAAAAGCTCTTCTGAAGAACAACATAATTTCTGTCGGGCTACTTTAACTAGCAGATTTTCTAGTTTGGCATTTGAGGCTTGAGGAGACGTTTTAGTATTGACTTGTCACATCACCCCTAGACAGTGTTTCAGAAAAGTTCAATTCTCTTGTTTTCCCCTTTTCCCAGCGACTATTGTCATGTTTTCTCACAACTGTCTCGCACAATTTTACTTGGATTGTCAACTGATTTGGCATATTCGGAGCCTAAATACCAGCTTTTCTGTTTTATATCCTAAATACTTAGTTCGTGTCTTTACGAACCGGCCATCTGGAATGAGAAACAACCGGTATCTGGCGCAGATATGTTCGACTTACGGGAGGAAGTGTGAAGAGTACTTAAACTCAAAGTCTGGATCGCTCAAAATATACTATCCTCTGCATGAACACGCAGGCTTCAATCTAACTTTGATCCTTCCAGGGTTGATAACAATCTTTAAGCTCGGAAATCACGTACATCATGTCGTGCTAAGTCTGGATCTTCGCAATTTAGTCCCTAGATTTCGGCTGACTTTGATCCAAGGTGTCTTAGCTGTAGTGTTCAGTCGTTGGGAACTGTCCATTCCCTGGATTACGCGAGGATTAGTTTCACCGCCTAAGTAGTTGCCCACAGTTTGAGTCAATAGATGTAGAACAAACTGCGTAAGAAAATCTACCCATGGTGGACTCTCTTGCGCCGTAGTCGAAGGTCTGGCGGTTAACCTGTCCAGGGTCCTTTAACCACCCGTCTTCACCGGCTATGTTGCACGGCTTAGGAACTTGGAAACTTGATGTGTCGTCGATAAATGGGTTGACCTAGAATCTTCAAGTGTTGCAACCATTACAGGTTTGAAGCGGTTCAACCTCTACACCACAAATAAGAAGCGCCTCCGCCTTCTTGCCTGGTTCGGCTTTCGCTGCGCTGCTGACCAGCAAATTTTTCCGATAGAATTCGCCTTGCAACAAGACATTACAGCGTTAAGAAGTGTTTGCCCTGCCTATCTGCGCTCTGATACGAGAGGTGATAGTCGTGATGCACACTATATACCGCGACCTAAAGCGTCCAACGGCCGGGTCTCAAGACGTCAAAGTCCTAGGCGATCAACAGACAGAAATCTTGTTGGATTCTGCTCAATACGGATTTTGACCCTCTCAGTCTGGCTCTTTGTGTCATTTGCAGTTTAGAAGCGATGGAAGATATGTGCAGGCGGTAGAAGGAGTAGTTGCAACTGACTTGCAGTATCTGCGGACTACAAATAGACGCTGAAGGAGCCTAGTATCGAGCTCCATGAAACGAGGCCCAAATAAAAACTACCTCAGCATTATATCTCTTTTGTACTCTAGATTCATAGCTTCTCTACAACCATCGAAGCCATCAGCCGTCCAATCTGAGACACAAGGTACTTTTCAATCTCGACTGTGTGATATGTGATATTCGTAGAAATTTACCATGGAAAGGTATCCCGAACAACCAAGCCTTTCTGTCGTATATAAAGAAGTTTCGGTCGCCCCCCATAGACTGAACACAGAGCACAGGCACTTCCTCTGAAGACAGTAGTCACAAAACAAAAGATGAGATGCGTCTCGACACCACCGTCCGCTTATGCTCACTCCCAAACAGCGGCCACGCTGACAGAATGTATGCCAAGAGCACCAGTGGTATACCGAACCGTGACAGCTCGGAAAGCCCGACCCAACACAGGTTTCTGCCCTTACCGTGTCGAGGCCAATAACGGATCCAGAGAACCTCGGTCTCTGGAGTGAGTGAGTTCTGCATCGGTTGAAGCAGCTGCCGCGTTCACTTTCGTTTACAGTCTTGCAATCGCTTTCTTTTGCACTCATTGCAAGAAGCGAGTATAACGCCAACAGAAAGCAAAGGTACACGTTACGAAATGGCTGGGAATCACCAATGCCTAGAAACTCCCGCTCTCTGGGGTTACGGACGCAGTGTTGTAGATGACGGCAATATCGACGCCCTCGTTCCGGTGACCACGTCTCCTGTTTCGTTGGAAGAAGAGGTTTTCCACAACTGATGTGGCTTGTATATACACTCAAGGACGGATGATTGATTTGGATGATTACTTTAGCGATTTTTTTCTTATTTCTTGGATATCTTTTTGCAACATGTTCACTCGGTTTCGGTCTCGGGAGCTTAGGATATATTTAGTGTTGATTACTCTCAAGCTCTGAAAATGTCGTTGAAAGTGGCCTACGGACTGACAAGATTGAGATGAGCCTAGTTTGAAGTGGTGTTGGGTGCTCCCATTATGTTCCCCCACTCCCTAAATCCGGAAGCGCGAGCTACACTGAGCCTAACATGTTCAACGACATTTCTCGCCTGAACTTTGACCAGTTGAACGTATCAGTTAATATTACTTATTCGGCGTTCATTGCCAGGAATTCCTAGACTTTTGTGTCTGGTTTGTGACAAATCGTGACCTTTCTTTTCTTCCCTTCGTCCTTCTCGGTATGCACGCCCTTTATCTTCACGCGGAACTCGACCATGCGACACCTCTCCTGCTGAGCCTGGTCCCACAGGAAGCCGCATAGGTGACACCAGTAGTACACAGCGCCATGCTTCTTGATAGGCTGCAGGTGGCCGTATGTCTTCTCACGGAAGGCGCATTCCCAGCATCGGCGGGACGTGACCCATCTCCGGTTCTGGTACAGCCTGTACTTGGCCATCGTGTCGCTGAAGTCTTCCTTGGCGAGCACACAGTTGCACCCATAGCAAGCCCATAGTTGACCCCACCGTTCTCGGTCTTTCTTGCGCAGGAAGGAGGTTTGCTGGCATTCGGGCATCAAGGTCCTTGGGTTGAGGTGCTCGTGGAAATGACGGTTCGTGGCCGCCATTCTCAGAATGCTGGCGTAATCTAGGTAGAACGCTATTTGATAATAGATATCGAAGGGTAAATCCTGAAAATGGTATTGCCTCTCCCCCATTGTTAATGGGGTTTGTTGAGATGTGTTTGCCATCCTTCAGGTGGTTAACTAGTGTTGTTTATTGTCGAAGGGAGGGGGAAAGGTGCGATGAAAGCTTTAGTAGGACTCGAGACTACTCTGAATTGCAACGATATTTTGCATTATTTTCCAATTTAATGCAGTTGACGATCCCCGAAACTGCCAAAGGTACCTGGTTGCTTGCTGGTTGCCGAGTTAAAGAAATGGCAGGGCAGCTGTGAGTCATCCGGTGAGCGCAACGCGGTCTCTCAGCTTCGCATAGCTCTAGACACCGTAGACAAACCCCATCGCCCAGAGCAGCCAACCCGAAACTGAGCGAACGCGACTGTGTCATCCAATGTGAGGCGACGTTGAGCACGGTTGGAGCAACAGGCCGTCGCCACAGCCCGAACCATAACATCGATCCACTGCACGCCGGTGTCCCGGACCAAGCCGGGCCGGGACGAATCGACACCTCGTCTCGGACCTATTGCGGAAAAGGACGGAACGTGCCATTGGAATACGACTACGAAGTGTTCGTTTTCTTCTCAGTCGTCAGTCTCTCACAAGTAGGATTTGGAATGCAACACTGGCCCGGGTCCCCTGTACCGATACAACCTTGGCCAAGGTACGCGGGGTCGCAATCAGCCCCAAGACGAACAATATCCATCCACAGGTGCCCCAGGTCGCATTTCTTCTTCCGTTTCGGGCCCAGAAAATCCAAGAAGTAATTAGCCTTTAACTACCGACCATCATTGCCGAAGGCTCTATAGACAGCGAGGGCCCGAAGGATCATCACCTCCGGTTCCTTCACCGGCGAATCGTAACGTTCGCCTTATATAACCGACACATATGCTTGTCTGTAAACTCGATGGTTGGTGTATGCGCCCCCAACGTCACGTCAAACATGGCCATCCTCTTCTCGACGCTTGGAAAAATGACGGTGTCTAATATCAGATTCACGTCCAGTTTATCCTCGTGATTAACTTGCAGCCGAAGCAGGGCATTTAGGCAGGTGGACACGGCTATTGAGACTCTTTTCGGAAACACCCATGAGATCAGCTCTCATAAGCCTTCTTCCAGGTATAAAGCGAGATAGTCTAAGTCTTGGGGAACAGACTATCCTCCCTAGCATCCAACACATAACACCTTGAAACGAACAAACTATCAAAGCCCATAATGCACCTGTCCAACATCCTTCTCGCAGTTCTTCCCCTCTTTCACCATGCCCATGCAGCCCTCCAACGAGTGGAGAACTTCGGCTCGAACCCGACAGGTCTGACCATGGAAATCTCCGTTCCGCCCAACCTCTCTCCCTCTCCAGGAATCGTCCTCGCCCTCCACGGCTGCGGCGGCTCTGGCCAACTTTACGCCCGCCAGGCGGATTACATCTCTCTCTCGGACCAAAAGCGCACCTTCGTTGTGATCTACCCCTCCTCGACCCGCGACTTCAACTGCTGGGACGTCGCCTCCGCCCGCTCGCTCACCCGCGACGGTGGCGGCGATTCCACGGGGCTCGCAAACATGATCCGTTACGCTATCGACCGCTACGCCGCTGACCGCAGACGCGTCTTTGTGACGGGTAGTTCGTCGGGTTGCATGATGAGC
Source organism: Colletotrichum chlorophyti (assembly GCA_001937105.1). Lineage (NCBI taxonomy): Eukaryota > Fungi > Ascomycota > Sordariomycetes > Glomerellales > Glomerellaceae > Colletotrichum > Colletotrichum chlorophyti. The sequence continues at coordinate 352,249 of MPGH01000023.1, read as the reverse complement.
AATGTCCTGTCGGCGACGTACCCGGACCTGTTCGCCGCAGTGTCCTGCTACTCCGGTGTCGCGGCCGGGTGTCTCGCGGGTTCCCCGGGCTCGAGCCCGATCAGTGCCGATCCGAGGTGTGCCAACGGACAAGTCATCAAGTCGGGTGCGGAGTGGGCGGCGCAGGTGCGAGGGATGTATCCCGGGTACAACGGCGGCTACCCGCGGATTCAGACTTTCCATGGGACCGCGGATTCGTTGGTTAGGTACCCTAACCTGGCCGAGCAGCTGAAAGAGTGGTCGACGATTCATGGGGTGAGCTTCACGAGGAATGTCTCGAACACGCCGCTCGGAGGCTATACGCAGATGATCTATGGTGATGGCACCAAGCTTGTGGGTTACTCTGCGCAGGGCGTCGGCCATACTGTGCCTGTGCAGAGAGATCAAGACCTCAAGTGGTTCGGTTTGTGAAGCAGTCCAGACATAGCGGTATGATGATCTATGATGTACATTGAGTGAGTACTTCAGCAATGCGAAACGTAAAGTCCATGTTATGACATGCATTCAATATCTGCCGAACACGACGAATGATATACCATTGACAAAAAGGACGCCGGACAAGATGCAGCAGCACTAAAACATCTCTCTGAAGTGGTAAAAGACATTGTCAACGTAAGGGTTCGACACCGCTGTCGTAGTTGGAGGCAAGCCAGCCGTGGACGTTGTGCCGTACGTATCCTCTGCCGCTGAGGAGTATCCGTTGAGCCCCATGTAGCCCTCGAAGATGCGGCTCATCTCGGTTTGGATACGAACGCCATTGTTTGGTGATTGCGCAGCCTCTGTGGAGGTGGCTTGCTGTTGCGCGGGAAGCTCATTTGTCGTGGGCGGAAGAGACGGGCGCCCAAACGGTGTGATGCTGGCCGGGCTGGCCGACATGCGTCCGCTGGCGAGCCCGGCCATCGCCAACGCCGCCGAGCTATGCGCGTCTTCGTCCGACTGGTTGCGGAGACCGATGCTGGGGGCGACTTCCTTGAGCGACCCGATGGTGCGCCACAGACGTTTGGACACCCAGCTTTTGGCGGAGAGATCCTTCACCAGCTCCAAGGCCATGTAAAACTCTTCGCGGCAAGTGGAGCTGAACCTCACCGGGGCATGTACAGACGCCAGGAAAAGGACAGATATGGCCGATGTAAGGAATTGGTGGTAGAAAACCTGGATTTTCCGGTACAGGTTTGTCGTATTGTTGAGATGGCTCAGATATCGGATCGTATCTTTCGCCAGGTCGACGACTCGCTGCGCCTGGGCGAAATGGCTCATGATGCTGGTGGCACTGTGAAGGATGGGCGTGTACAGCCAGATCCGGATCTGAAAACTTGTTAGTACAAATTGGATGAGGAGATCACCATGTGTGGCAAACCTGGTTGAATCGGAGATATGTCCAGATTCGCAGCCGCTGCAAGTTATACGACGGCGTCGTAGTCACCTGCTTCTCCTTATCCCAGTTGCGAAGCTTGACCTCTTCAGGCACATTCTCATACCACTGCAGAATTTCCTGGTCCAGTCGCTCCATGTCCTCGTGTCGAAGCTCGCGAGCCAGTACGGGGCCGAAGTGGGCAACTTGACGCCAGACCTTGGAGCCCAGCCTGGAATATGTGACCATGGCGACGAGGTAAGGATACTCTTCCTGGGTGGAGTGAGTCAAACTGCAGCACTTCGGGGATTATGACTTGGGGCACTTACGGGCATCGGCAACTCGGGGTCAATCTCGTCATCCGAAACGGCATACGGCAGACCCGTGTTGAACGCCCACCTCCTGTCCAGGACGTAAGCGGACCAAAAGCTGTTGAGTGCGTTCTTCCTGTCGTCTTCGCTCTGGATCTTCATGAGACCGGTCCGTTGATGGATACCCATTTCCAAGCACAACCTCGTGACCTGGCCCATGACGCGCCAAGCCAGAATCTCGTCGTTTGCTAAGAACCAATATCCGGCCAGCAGGCACAGCGCGGGCAAACTAGTGAAGTCCACAGGATCCACCATGAGTTTTCGGTTGAGGACAGCATCCATGCTCTCGATCAGTTTACAAGCCTTTTCGCTGTGGCCGTGCTCTTCTACGGCGAGGGCGCAAGCCATGACGATCTTGAGTTGAAGGGTCTTTTCGTCATTCAGGCTTGGCATCACGCCCTGCTTTTTGGCCGACTCCATATAAGCAGTCAGGCTGCGGACGTGGTCGATGATGGACTGTATGTTCATGACAGGATACATGATGCCGACCTCTTCCTCGTGCAGCCGACAGAGGCGGATCATCTCGTCTTTTCCAATCTCCCACAGGGGGTCGACTGGAGGCTCATGATGCGCCAGGCGGAAGGGACATTCATCTGAAAACGCCAGAGGTGTGCCGTGCTCATCACCATCACCTATACCCTTGTAGCCCATGTTATGGATGGTGGTATTTGCAACGTCCAGGCTGAAAGCCATGCTCGTAGGCCCGCGGAAAGAAGCTTGCTTGGCATGTGCCAACTCGGGACGGTGGTGGGAAGACAAAGAGCTCGCCGGCGAGGCCTGAGTCGTGCTGGAAGGAAAGGGCAACGCCTTTTCCTGTATTGGAGCTAGACGTAGAGCTTCGGATCGGAGTGCGTTCATGCTCTGATAGAGGTTGTCAACCTGTTCTTGCAGGCGCGTCATCTGCGCCGTCATGTTCTTGTATTCCTCCGAGTCCTTGAAGTTGTTGGAGCAGCAGTTGGGAGCGTAGAGGCACTCCAGTTGGAGGTTGCCGCATCGGGCACAGGGAGTCTGGCCATTGCACTTGATCTTGCGTCTCTTACACTCATTGCTGTGGGATAGAGAGGGATGAGTCAGTGAAACCCGCTTAGTTTTTCAAGATGTTGTAGCTTTAAGACGGGTAGGAGTTCGTATAGACCACCAGTCCACATGGAGGTAATTGAGAACTAGGTTGAAGAGATGGACGCACTGGACGGGACACACAGTACGTAGGGAGAGAGGCAACCTACCAAGCTATGGATATGTACTATCACCGGCACAGTCAGCTTTCTCACCGTTTCACAAAGCTTGGGCTTGGGCAAAGGTCATTAGGGTGGACGTGGGAGACGGCACAACCTCGACGGAGGCATACATAGAGGGGTGGCAGTTGGGTAGGTCGAGGTAGGCATGGACAAGGGGCGGACTGGGAGAGACATGTCGATGACGGGAAGACAACGCACCCTATTCCGCTTGCTTCTTTGCTGCTTGGTAGAGGTACCGTCCTCCTCCTCAGACTTTCTTTTGGACCCAGACACGGAGCCCGAGCCAGGCGTGCCAACACCAAGACTTAGGCCATGTTGCGCGCCTCCTCTGTTGGATGAAGCCCCTGCTGTCGGTGCGGAATTGTCTCCGGGGGTCGCGGAAAGGGGGGAATGGCCTTGATTGTGTGGAGAATACGCAGCACGGTCGGGCGGTAAAGGAACGGCCGTCTGGGTCAGATAGTGCAGGTCGCTGACCTGCGTCTCAATCTGTTCCATGGCATTGAGAATGAGCCCAGCGGTTTATCGTCTCGGTCTTTCTCCTCCGGTCCTGTTTCGCGATCGCGGCAAGATGAGAAGAGAATGGGGGAAACAAGGCAGTTGCTGGGCTTGTGTTTTTTCCTTCCCTGTTTTTTGCCCAGTCCGGGCAGCCTCGGTCATGGGTACGTATCTTGCGCGGGGCCATCCCGCATCATCATGGCCTGCTACTAGTCGGACGTCGCTGGTCAGGTGACCTGTACGAGTAAGAATGTCCGGTGGTTCCGTCAGCTCCCGCAACGCACTGAAGAGGTGCGGATCGATCCTAGGCCAGCTCAGCCACATGACAGAGATTACATAAACCCCCTGGGAGATCCATGTGGCTGGTGGTGGGGGTCCTCATATTCTGCCGCGCCTCACCGTCAAAAAGTTTCTTGAAGACCCAGAAATTTCGCCTACAGGATTCGCCTACGGAATTGCAGTTGCAGTTGCCATACCAATCACGCCAGACAACCAAAATGGCGGGCCGCCGACGAGTTTCCGACTGGGAAGAAAAGGCGCCCAAGGGTATGTGACCGGTTCCCGTGACTAATACCTTTCAGACGTTTGCTCACATCGTCTCCCCAGATCTTGATCCTGAAGCCGAACATGTCGACGAGAGCGAGAACGCAAGCGGAAGTGACGAGAGCGTAGACGAGAACGCCGGAACCGAGCACTACGTCTCCGTTGGGTAGGAAGACACACGTAGAACGGGTTGCAAATGAACTACGTAAGACTGACTGTCACCGCAGCAAGAGCAAGCTCCGCCAAAAGGAGGGCGTCTCTCTCGGCCCGCAATACCGCGGCGCCCGCGTCAGCCGTGATGCGCTGAACGAGTCGAGCAACGAGGATGACAGCGACGTTTTCGAGGATGCGCAGGAGGACTTTGACTCGAGCGGCGCAGAGTTCGACGACCCGGAGACGGCGGACCTGGCTGCGGACGAGGCGCGGGCCGGCGACGAAGACTTCGAGATTGCCAGTGATAATGCGCTCGGTGAGAGCGATGACGAGAAACTCGAAGGCTTCGTGTTCCGTGGCAGCTCGAAACCCAAGGACAAGAGGGGCGGCCGCAGTAAGAGACCCACGGCCGCCGACTTCATCTCCGACGAGGAAGTGGAGGACGACGAAGATAGCGAGTCACAGGGCAGCGATGAAGATCTCATGGACGGCCTCGAGGGCTCGGAAGAGGAGGAGGAGGACGACGACGACGACGACGAGGGTTTGGACGACGGATCCGCACAGGAATCGGAAGAAGATTCTGAGGAAGACTCCGACGAAGACGATGAAGACGACGACGATGATGAAGACGACGACGACAACAAGACCCGCCGATCCTCTGGCAAGGCTGACGCCAGAGCCGAGCAGCGCAAACTCATGAGCGAGGGTCAAAAGGCGCTCGCCGCCACGATTTCCGCCGCCGCCCAGCAGGACGCGCAAAAGGGTCTCGCCGTCCGCGAGCAGCGCAAGACCTTTGACGGCCTCCTCAACATCCGCATCAGGCTGCAAAAGGCCCTCGTCGCCACCAACTCCTTCTCCGCCGTCGAGGCCCCCTCGTCCCCGGAAGAGGAGAACTCGGAGCCGTACGAGGCCGCCGAGGAGGCGGCCCTCAAGCTCCTCAACACGCTCGACAGCTTCCGCGCCAGCCTGCTCCCCGCGGAGCTCGTCCAGCAGCAGGCGGGCTCCAAGCGCAAGCGCGGCGAGGTCGACGCCTCGACGCCGAGCGAGGCCATCTGGGAATCCATCCAGGAAGCGGAGCAGCGCGCCGCCAAGTACCGCAAGAAGGTTCTCGAGACGTGGTCGGCCAAGACGCGCAGCGCCACCGTCGAGGTCAAGTCGCGCAACCTCGTCGCGACGCAGCAGTCCATCGTCGCCGGCCTCGAGGAGCAGCTCCTCAACGCCGACCGCCTCGTCAAGCGCACGCGCACGCCGCGGTCGTGCGCGCCGGCGCAGGTCGCCAAGAAGGTCAACGAGGACCCCGAGGTGTACGACGACGCCGACTTTTACCAGCTGCTGCTCAAGGAGCTCGTCGAGCAGCGCACGAGCGACTCGGGCGGCGCGGGGGCGACGGCGCAGCCGACGGTGCGGTGGGCGGCCATGCGGGAGGCCAAGACGAAGAAGCACGTCGACCGGAGGGCGAGCAAGGGCCGCAAGATGCGGTTCAACGTGCACGAGAAGCTGCAGAACTTCATGGCGCCCGAGGACCGGAGGTCGTGGGAGCAGGACGCCGTCGACCGCCTGTTTGGCACGCTGTTCGGGCAGAAGATGGAGCTTGGCGAGCAGGCGTCGGATGCGGAGATGGAGGACGACGACGACGAGGTCGATGCTGAGGAGGCCGGTCTGCGGTTGTTCAGGGGTTAGACGGGGGGAGAGAGAGAGAGAGGACTTTGTAGAAAGAGAAAAGTTTTCTGTACAATGATTTAAGATATCCCGATAAATTAGACTAGGGGGCTGCGGCAGTATTGTACTGCTTGTACGCATTCCTCCCAACGCATCGTACAAAAGCGTACACTGTTTCTTCACGCCGTTCCCACTCTCACTTCTACTCTATCACAGCGGCGCTCACGAACATCAGAAGTAGCAAGAGGTGCACCCCGAGATGTACCGCCGGTCCGCCGAGAGTCCTCTCCGTTGTGTCCCCCTCGGCACTCCTCTTCTCTTTCCCTTGCCATCCCTCTCCTTCAAGTTCTGGCCGCGTCAAGCGGACATAGGCGCGGCAGCATGGCCAGACGTGCCAGAACGCCAGGCTCGCCGCCACGAGGCGGCTCGTGCCGTCAAACTCGGGCCGCGCGGCGAAGATGAGACAAATGAGGTTCGTACTCAGGAGCAGCCCGCCCAGAGACTGCAGGATGAGACGCGGGGCGAGGGAAGGGTTGGGCAGCTGGCTTTGGGGGCGGAGGATGAAGGACAGCGCGGCGACGGTCTCAATGGCGGCGTGCAGGAGGAAGGGGAGTTTTGAGGGATCCGTCGACGGCGCCAGGGCTAAGGCGCGCAGGAGGAGAGAATGCATGGCCGGATGAATGGATGCGGAGGGCGGTGCATGGGAGATTTGCGGGGCAGAGGAGTGGGCGCGTATCCCGATACGGAGCCTCGCCGGGGACGAAAATGAGAGATCAGGTCGGATGGATGTGCGTCGCCGGAGCTAGTGGCGGGCCTTGACAAGCGGGCCGCGGAGGAACCAAAGCGGCCGAAGCGGAGGAATTACCTCGCCTGCCGTCCGGTTCACGGAGATTTTGTGTGGTTTTAAGCTTTGAATGTGTGATTAAGGTAGCCAACGATTCGTTACCGGCTGCACTTCCGAGAACGAGGCGAAGTCTAAAAGCGGTTGACGGCATTCTTCGGTCATGATATGGACCTCGCCCCGGTCGGTGGTCAGGGGAGAGATTCAAGGAATGGAAGATTCCAAAAACGGGAACCATGTCAGCATTGCATTGAGGCAGCTAATTGGTTGCCGTTCAATGCGAAACGATCTGATTGGCATTACACATCAATTACAGCCTTTGTTGGGTCCTGAGTTTCGTGCTAAAGATGGCTAGCTCAGAGGTTGGCGGATTACGTCCCAACGTCGTCAGTTTTACAGCAGTACCTTGGTTCGTGAGCCTAGGTTGGCAGTGGTGGAAATGTACCGCAATGCAGTTGATACTGGACCACATGCGTGCCCGCTTACACAGTAAGCCGAGCCGCAACCGAGGCACGCGAGTTCAGGTTGAGTTATGTCGCGTGCTTGCTCGAGGAGACTAGCCGCTTGTTTCTGCGAGGTTCAAGGGAGTGTCGGCCGCGATCATCATGCGCCGGAGTGTTTCTTCAGTTGGTAGTCAATTGGCTAGATAGGATGAAGGAGGAAACATCTCTCATCAGCTGAGACCCTCTAATTACCCTACCTTATGAGACGGCAAACATCAGAAAAAAGTCTTACCAGAACCACATCTTGCATGCGGCGCGCGTCAGCCTGCGCCGTGCTTAAAAGAGCGAGAAAAAATGAGAGAAGAAAGGTGGGAAAAGTACCATCTTGGTTCCCAGCAGCACGTTGACGATCCTCTTTTCTGTGCGACACTTCCTAGGCGCGGGCCTCTTCACACCCTCTTGGCCCCAAAACGTAGTGCAACCTGGGCAAGTGCTTACACTCAGCTCCCTGGAGTAAGAGCCCATTGCAACCCCAATCCTGCAAGGGGAACTGTTTGGGAAGATCCCACCTCCTTGAACGCTCTGATGGTGGTTCTTCTCGTCAAGGCTCTGACACTGGTCAATTCCACTCTCGCGAACCAGATGCAAGAACAGATTCGGTTCACACGATGTTTCAGTTTCCCGGTGAGCAGGGGACATTTACCTATCCCACTCAATCAATCATCGCTACCTCCAAGCTTGGAACACCCGGCTGGCATAGGTGGAACTGGGAAACGATGCCAGGAACTGCTTTTTACCAAATAAGAATCAAGACTATCGATTCGGGCCACGGCTCCAAGCTCAGAGTAACAAACAAACCAATAGCCGCCGGGGGCAGCTCACATCCCAGATTGAACTGAAACGGCGCAACAACTCCTCCGTCCCTCACCCCTACACCCCGTTCATCATGGATCCCGTCCCATCCAACCCCCTTTCATTGCGCGGCTCGGCCTCGCCACGAGGAAACATGGGTGCAAATGGGAGCTCATCTGAGGTACCGAACGTGCAGTTGCCAACCCGTAGGGTACTTTCAAGTCTGAGGAGCGCTTCTTTGCCAACTATAGGTGGTCAGTCGGCTGGATTTCATGTGCCAATCCGTGGTAAAGGCTGTCCCGCGGCTCGCTCCTCCCAACCCGCTCTCCAGCGATTTTGTTGAGCTGAGAAAGGATGGTCAGGAACGGGAAGACGGGGAGGTCGGCGCGCTTGTGTTGCTCCGAGCATGCCTTGCCATCCATGCCGGGGCATTCTCACAGTCTCGTCCTCGTGTCCTGGTGCTGGTTCTGGCTTCGTATCCCACCACCACCACCCACCCCATGCCAATGCCATGCTATGCCACCGTCATTATTATGTTTCTCCCATGCATCGCATGGAGAAACGGCCTGGCCTATCTCTCCATATCTCACTGTCCTATGCCATAACCTGACCGACTTTTCCACTTCTGTCGTTTTCGTCCCCTTCCGTCCCAAACAGCCCTCCCATAGCACACAGAAAACCTGTTGAGCTGTTGCCGGTAGCGCCTGGTTCTAAAAACCCGTCTTAGATATTTCGTGCACCACCCCCTGGTTGTCGCAGTGATATCATCACTCTGTTTTGCCATTTCCGCCCATTGCCACGCAGCTACCAGCCATTGCGTCTCACATTCAGCTTCGCCCCCTTGTTCGAGCTTTCCTACAGCTTCACATCGAATTCTTAAGCTCTTTTCGCCCTTTCGAAAATCACCAATCTCGCAGCGTCACTCGTATACAAACCTCAAGCGCCACGTCTAGAAGCTACCCCTCCCCCGCATCTCATCTCGAAAAAAAATCATAATCCAAGCCATGGCAGCTCCCAACACATTTGGGGAGCTTGGGCTCTCCATCATTGGAGTTGCCTCTCAATACCCGCCATACTCTCTCAAGGCAGACTCGATAGATTACCTTAGTAGCAAGTTCTATCCCGACTCACCGTCGTACGTTTCGTCGTTTCCCGGAGAAATGACACTGTTACCGACTGACGATCGCCCGGCTGTAGCATGAAAAAGATCTTGTCCATCAACCGATTTACTGGCATTGATTACCGTTCCTCTGTCGGCACACACGAGCATCCTATAGTCAATGAGAAGGAGGCGCCGTCCATTGCAAAGTTGCACGAGGTATTCATGAGTGACGGCGTGCCACTGGCCGTTGAAGCATCCCGGAAAGCCATTGAGGAGGCCCGCATCGACCTCAGCGAAATCACTCACGTCGTGTCCACTACCTGCACCGACAGCGCCAATCCTGGCTTTGACCATTATGTCGTCAAGGGATTGGGCATCACACACCAGGTCGAAAAGGTTCTGCTGCACGGTATTGGCTGCAGTGGTGGCCTGGCGACTCTGAGAACAGCGGCAAACCTGGCGTTGGGCCACAAGGCGAGAGGGAAGCCGGCAAGGATTCTCTGCGTCGCACTCGAGGTTAGCACGACCTTGGTCCGCAGCGAACTCGACAGTGTCAACGAGTTGCAGGAGACGAGGATAGGCCTCGCGCTCTTCTCCGACTGCGCGAGCGCCGTGGTACTAAGCAACGGCGTCGGCGAGCCCACTGAACCAGTGTTTGATCTGCTAGGCTGGGAGCACAAAATCATCCCCGATACCGACCACGATCTGGGCTTCGACGTTGATCCTCTTGGTATGTTGGCGACCCTTGCTTGACGTGCGCCGCCCCCTAACATGAGCAAAACAGGATGGAAGGTGGTTCTCTCACCACAAGTACCAAAGCTTACCTCCTCGGCAATTCCTTCCACCTTTTCCGAACTAGTCGCATCGATTCCCTCATTACCACCATCGTATCACAACGCCGACGACTTTGACTGGGCAATGCATCCAGGGGGGGCCACGATCCTCTCTGGGGCCGAGAAGACGATGGGCATTACGTCGTACCACATGCGAGCGAGCTATGACACGTATATCAATCACGGAAACTCAAGCTCGGCGACGATTTTCAGCGTCATGGACCGGCTTCGGTCCAAGGACATGGATGCGATAGCGCCGGACGGCCGGGTACGCGACTACGTGGTGGGGTGCGCCTTCGGACCGGGAATCTCGGTGGAGATGTGTATGCTCAAGCGGAACATGAGGAGCCGAGGCGTCACCGGTCTGCAGACGCCGCCAGAGACGGAGAGCGAGGGGAGCACTAGCGAAGCTGGGGATGATGGTGGAGTGCAGACGGAGGAGCGGGCGTCTTCGGGACGGCAAGCGGACCAGACTTTTGTTGCGGAGGCGATTGAGGGCCTAGATCTGGACTGAGGGGAGGTAGCGAGGCGGGGAAGAATGGGGACGGGTGGAAGCATGTCGGGGAAGAGGACAGTATATAGCGAAGAGGATGGAAGTTGTAGGACGGCATACCCATGACGCGATGGCGCTAATGAGGACACGATGCGGTGTCTGGGAGAGGGACGGGTTGTCGTTCCTGTCCGTTTTTACACGATAGTTTGGTCGAGAAATAGCATTGCGGACGCATCAGATGAGATGAAGAAATTCCGGAAAACGACGCCATTGGCCCGATGACTATCGAAACGTTTCGAAGCAATGACAGGGCATATGCAGGCTCGTGGTTTGGGCCCGAGATTGAGGTCGTGTTGGTGGACGGGTAACCTCTTGGAAGTGGAGGGGCACGATATCAAGAGACGCGAGATGTGCCGAGAGGTGTGGGAATTTCTCCGGCAATGGAGGTATCGTGTCGCGGGATGGACAACGTTGGACCGAGGAAGTGGTGGCGGCGAGCTGCCTCTTGGATATGTGGTTTTCGGTTTTCGGCGGACAAAGGGTCGAAGCCGGCGACGATCCCGCATCTTTCCGGATTTCGGCAATGGCTCAGAGGCTGGGGGGCGACACGGTGGGAAGGAGGATGAGTTCGTGGCCGGGGGATGGCATCGTCGTTCAGCAGCGCGATTGGTCGTGGGTTTTCCGGGGCCCGGCTGCATGAGGTAAGGAAATGGGTGAGGTGAGATCCGATGGTGGCAGGTGCAGCAGTTTGGAGCCGGGATGGGGGTGGGAAGTAGGCGTGACGGAGATTTGTTGTTGCGAAGACATCCGGTCCTGGGACATGGTCAGCGTTCGCAACCTGTGCGAGGCCATGTGGTTTGTAGATGGGAGAGATACACCGAGAAAATCTCGGTGTGCACACCTGGATTGCTGCTAAGAGAAAGAAAATGGCCCTAGAGGTTAGACATTGAGTCATTCCCAAGGCCAAGGGCTGGAGAATAAATATCTCAAAAACAGAGAGAGAGGCCATAATAAGGCCGAGAGATTTGGAGAGAGAAAGCTGAATAGCATGGAACAGTCAGCCGCGAGCAGCGATTTCGGTGGCTACGACTGCCAACAACAGTGGACGATGGGAACACGGGCCAATGGCCGGTGCCGAGATGCTACCTGGGACCCGCAATTCTGTGGTTAGGAATAAGGTAGGTACTAAGTAGGAAATCCCATTCCGGCGACAATCCATCCGCGCGGGAAAGCAAAATGATGGCTGGATGGATACTCGTCCGACCGTTCAGTCCAGTCCAGTTCAGTTCAGTTCGGCTGCACAGAGCAGCGGGCGACTGGATCCCTGTAATTGAGTGGTGCAGCACCATTTTACATGTTTTCTTGACGTCAATTGGATCGTGAGTGGGGGGAGGGGTTGATTCGCGTTACGACACTGGAGCTGCCTCAGGGGGGCAGTTGACGTGGTGTAAGAGGGGCGATGTGATTTGTGCTTCTCCAAGGTGACGAGACTACCGTACACTGGACTGGGTGGAAAGTACCTTCCATGGCCAGAGGTACTTCCACCTATCTTGCCCGCTTCTCAACAACTCGGGAGAGGTTGAGACAACATCACTCGCTATTGTTGGAATGGCTGACCGTTTATCTCGGTGAGACAATGAACGGTCTTGTTGTCGGTTATTATCATGAAATCAAGAGCACGAAACGATTACAACAGTTAAGCGGCCATGTCGTCCTGTTGTCATGGGAGAGAATGCTACTGTACGGATCATTCTTTGCTGCCATCCTCATTCGGATATGCACTACAGTACAGCGCACGAGAGGAGCAGTACGTATCTACATAAACCTCCATTACCGGAGTCACCAAACTCCCAAAATACACAAAGATGATGGAGGGTGGAGGGGAACGCGGCCGAGAAGACATGGCGGGGAGCTCTCCCTCAAAATCCAAGACTCCGAAAATCCACATGAAAGGTACCTCACCACCTCAATCAGTGTCATGCAAAGGGTGTGAGATGCAGCAGTGACCCAGCAAGAAGGAAAAAAAAAAAAAAAAAAACACCCCGCCCTTGTCCATTGCCAGGTGAGCCCCGTGGTCCAGGTGCAGCAGGTCCAGACTAAAATCCCGCTCGTGTGTGATTCAAACATAACTCGTCCGCGTCCACCAATTTGCAAACCTTCCCATTGAACTTTCTTTCTTCTCTCCTCTCTCCTCTCCAATACCTATCCTCGCAAATCTTCTTTTCAAAAGTCCAAGATATCATTTGGACCTTTTTGCTTTGACAAACAGACATTACCCCTCCATACATCATCCAATCCTAAGATACCCCACCATTCACAATGGGTCTTCTCGACGAGCTCAACCTCAAGCCTGGTGTCATCTACGGCGATGACGTCCTGAAGCTGTTCACCTACGCCAAGGAGAAGGGCTTTGCCATTCCCGCCTGCAACCTTGTAAGTTGTGCCATCTTTCCGGCGTATGATCCTGTCGTGTTGTTCAATGATACGACCGGGAAGGAGGGGAGATTCGGTGACCGTCGGCTAACAACGACCCCGCCCTGCAGACCTCCTCCTCCACCGTCGTCGCCGCTCTCGAGGCTGCCCGCGAGGCCAAGTCCCCCATCATTCTCCAGACGTGCGTAGATACCCTTACAGCCACATTTCCCAACACCGTCACGAATGCAACGTATCTGACAACCCTTCAGTTCCCAGGGTGGTGCCGCCTACTTCGCCGGCAAGGGCATCCCCAACAGCGCTGAGAAGCAGGAGGCTTCCGTCGCCGGTGCCATCGCCGCCGCCCACTACATCCGCGCCATTGCTCCCACCTACGGCGTCCCCGTCGTCCTCCACTCCGACCACTGCGCGTAAGTGTCCAGCATCGTCGAGAACATTGGTATTAGAGACTGACTGTCCATCGCAGCAAGAAGCTTCTGCCATGGCTCGACGGCATGATCGCCGCCGATGAGGAGGAGTTCAAGCGCTCCGGCACTCCCCTTTTCTCCTCTCACATGATCGATCTCTCCGAGGGTATGAGTTCACGCGCGTCTTACACCCACCCGGCTCAGCGCTAACAAGATTACAGAGGAGGTCGCCTACAACATTGAGACCACCGCCAAGTACCTCAAGCGCTCCGCCCCCGTAAGTCAACTTATACCCCATGTTCCTGGTGCCGTATCTAATATGCTGGGAACAGATGAAGCTCTGGCTCGAGATGGAGATCGGAAGTAAGCCAATTCGTTGAATACGCCACGTCCCAACGGTCACTAACGACGCTTTGCAGTCACTGGTGGTGAGGAGGACGGTGTCAACAACGAGGATGTCGGTACGTCGCATTTCCTGTCCCTGTCGCAATACATGAATTTTCTAACCCTTGCCCAGACAACAACTCCCTCTACACCCAGCCCGAGGACATTTACGCCATCTACCAGGCCCTGAGCCCCATCAGCCCCTACTTCAGCATTGCTGCTGGTTTCGGCAACGTCCACGGTGTCTACAAGCCTGGGTATGTTTCGAAGTTACGTCCCCCTTCTCGAGCTTGGTCTAACCCTCATGTCCTGCAGCAACGTCAAGCTCCACCCCGAGCTCCTCGGCAAGCACCAGGAGTTCGTCTCCCAGAAGCTTGGCAACGGCGACAAGAAGCCCGTCTTCTTCGTCTTCCACGGTGGTTCCGGCTCTTCTGTCGAGGAGTTCCAGAAGGCCATCTCCTTCGGTGTCGTCAAGGTTAACATCGACACCGACCTCCAGTTCGCCTACCTGTCCGGTGTCCGTGACTACATCGTCAAGAACATCGACTACCTCAAGACCCAGGTTGGCAACCCCGAGGGCGAGGACAAGCCCAACAAGAAGAAGTACGACCCCAGAGTCTGGGTTCGTGAGGGTGAGAAGACCATGAAGGACCGTGTCAAGCAGGCCCTGTACGACTTCAAGGCCAACGATGTTTTGTAAAGAGATGAATAATGGGTGATACCTCCACAGAGATTTAGGCCGGGATGGAATGTGGTCTCGGACTCTGTTTTCGTAGGATGAAGCTGTCAAAAAAACGCGGACCTACATAGCTCTCAAAAAATTGAAAGAGTAAAACATGAAAATCTGGCGACAAAACACGTTTTTGTGTTGGTCCTTAACGACCTCCGCAAAAGTAATTCCCCTCTCTCGTGCACCACATCGGTTAACTTCGTCTGCACAACGCTATCCTACCGGTCAAAACTGCCTTCCCGGGTTCGGTCGACAAACCACTATAGCTGATGCCGGTGCGGAAATAAGTGCTGAGGAGGACTGACATAGCTCCTGGAGACACGCGATTGTCGTAACGAGATAAGGTGAGATGAGATAGCTAGCACCGCAATGGCAGGGATCCGAATGTGGAACATATTGTGCATGACAACGCTTGCTCATCTTGCTAGTTGGGGAACCACCAACATCTTGTTCATTGTTTGTTTTCTTGTGACCAAGGCTACGAGTTCCGACATTGAGCTGGACGAAATAGACACATTTTTTGAGAGAATGGTATTTCTCATCAGGAGAAATCACCAACAACACAACGACTTTTTGCTAATTTCATACAACAACAATCTCAGCCGCGCCCAAACCCGCCCTTGGCAACCTCGATAAACTCGTCCTTGCTAACCCAGCCCTTACCCGAGATGTCCGCCATGTCGATCATACGCCGCATGTCGGCCTCGCTGAGCGTGCTGTTGACCTCGGAGCAGACGGCACGCAGGCTCTCGAGCGTGATGCGGCCCGTGCCGCGGGGGTCGAACATCTTCCACGCGTCCTCGGCCTCCTCCTGGGGGTCGCGGCGCATGAGGAGCCAGGCGGCGATGGCGGAGAAGTGCTCCTGGGGCATGCGGAGGCGGGACGGGCTGCAGGGCCCGCGGGACGGGTCGTGGTCGTGGGGCGGGACGCCGTGAGCCAAGAGGAGGGCGTAGGTCTCTGTGCGGGCGAGGTCGAAGCCGATCGCGCGGAGGGCAAAGGGCCATTCCCGGGCGTTGAGGGAGCCGAGCCCCTGCTGGTCTACGACTTCCCACTAGTGAACGATTCATGTGTTTAGTGAGATGCAGATGATGGGGAGAGAAATGGGGTATGAGGGGGGGGGTGAAGAATGGAGGGCCGCTTACAGCTTCTCTAATGTTTTGTTGCCATTCGGCCGGGAGGGCGGCTAGGTCGCGGCGGCCTTGGCCCATGTCGAACAACGTCGACGGTGAAGTCATTGTGTATGGGTGTGAACACTTTTATGTAAACAGTATGGTTTATCTCGCTTTTGAGGTCGCGTTCAATCCAATCAGGCTGCCAGAGACGACTGAGTTCAAAGAGCGCGTGGTCGAGAGAGGGAAAGTGAGAGAGCGTGAGAGAGAGAGAAGGAGACGAGGAAAGACGAGATGAGAGAGGAACAGAACGAAAGGATGCAAAAAGGGGGTATCAGGCGCGAATCGGAAAGTAAATTTGGACTTCTCTTCAGAAAACAAGCCTCTCGTCCCTCATATATAAGATGGCATGCCAGGGGAATTGTGAGAGCTGACGCGGAGATTATGGCGGTTGCTCATGAGATTCGCGTCTTGAAGGTTTCCCTCTCTCTCTCTCTCTCATCTCAATCTCAATGGATCGCGACGTTGGACGGCGCGGTGTGAGAATTAGGTACGTACTAGTCCAGAAAGCTCCATCGGGGCCTGTAAGGTGGAGCTCATTTACGTATTCAAGTCACGTGGTGTAGCCGTTGACCGACGACACGACGATAATCACAGAGAGAAAGCAAGCCCCCGGGTATTCTGTTCGGGTCATACGGCTAAGAATTAGTCAAAAAGGGACTCGACCCTCACAATCGATCATGATACATCCAAAATCCTGGGTGATTGTATGATATGCAACGCTCCTCGTTTCCGTACCTACTCGAACCAAAATCAGCCGGAGATATTCCGACGCGGAGGCCTGTCCGGCGAGCAGCCAATCAATCACATCTCCAGATTCACCACCCCAGGCGTTGGTGATGTTCTCATCATTCATCATCCATCAGTGCCCTGTTGAGTTAAGCCCAAGGTGACTTCTATTCACCTTGTACTACCTGTAGTATGAGGCCGACACTGTTCCGGCCCTTTCAGTCAACCCTCCGAGTTCTCGGCCATGAGAACCCCCTAGTACGCCATTCTTTCTTCAAAAAATACATGTGACCAGGCCCGGCCTACTGACATCCGCCTTAGGGCCTCCCAAAATCCGGCACGCCACCACACTGGCCGCGAAAGCCGGAACGCCGCAAGATCCGGGGCGTGGAGAAGGTCGTTGCTGTTTCGTCTGCCAAGGGCGGTGTAGGAAAGAGCACAGTCGCGGGTAAGTGACGATGCTTCTGCCTCCGCATCTTTAAGCAAAGGGCACTGAAGTACTGCTCATAGCAAATCTGTCATTGGCATTCGCGCGGCTCGGCTACCGTGCCGGTATCCTCGATACCGATATTTTTGGTCCTTCTATACCGACCCTCTTCAACCTGTCCGGGGAGCCAAGACTATCGCAGAGTGAGATCTTTTCTGTACCCCGTTGTTCAAGCTCTCCGACTGATACGGAAGCTAGACAACCAATTGGTACCCATGACCAACTATGGCGTTAAGACCATGTCCATGGGCTATCTTGTGCCGGAAGACGACGCCGTGGTCTGGCGTGGCCCGATGGTGATGAAGGCGATACAGCAGCTGCTTCATGAGGTTGACTGGGGCGGTCTGGACGTCCTGGTCCTAGACTTGCCTCCGGGCACGGGTGACACACAACTCACCATCACACAACAGATCATCCTCGATGGTAAGTCACCTCACATGTCTCCACGTTCGTCGCAACCACCGCATACTCATCGCAGCAGGATCCATCATCGTTACCACACCTCACACGCTCGCCGTCAAGGATGCAGTCAAGGGCGTCAACATGTTTAACAAGGTCAACGTCAATATACTGGGCTTGGTCCAGAACATGTCACTCTTCAATTGCCCACATTGTCACGGCGACACACACGTATTTGGGTCCAACGAGAGGGTCGAGCGTATGTGCAAAGACCACAGCATCAACTTCTTGGGCGACATCCCGCTTCACCCGTCCATCGGAGACGATGCGGATCTCGGCAAGCCGACCGTTGTGTCCGAGCCTACGAGCAAGAGAGCGGAAATTTTCCTCGACATAGCCAGGAACATTGCTCCGAGGATTAATCTCCGCTCGCCTTGATTCGCCTCCAGGCGGCGTCAAGTCCGGAGTCGGCAGCGCTGGCAAACAGCCTGCGTTACAAATGTACGATATCCTGTGTAGCCAAAAAGTTTAGTCAGGGACCTAGGAGGTGGGGGATATTGGGCATCTCATGTATTTGTATCAAGAACTCCCCCCTGCGCCCTGTTGCGCAGTTCCAAAAGAGGGAAAGCAGTCCCGCGGTCATCCGAAGGGGAATAATAGCTCGAGTACAAACCGTTAGCTTTTGTAAAGCGAAAATAAGCACATTACCAGAAAGGGAATGAGACTGCCAAACCACCCATGAAACGCCACCCAAGCCTTAGGTTCCTTTTATTGAGTAAAACCCTTCCTCTCTCATTGAGCACCAGGAGATCCAATCAGTCGAGCTCGTCGTTTTGTTGATAAATGTGGCGACTGCGAGTAGGGTCTTTACGCATGGCTTGGCCAGAGCCCGTGAATCCGACTATGATGAATTAGCACAAAGTTGCTTTTGAAGCTTGGGAGAGCAGTACCTCGTCCGTGAACACCGTCGGGCGTGCGAAACATGCTTTCCTTTTTCTGCTTTCCGAACTTGGACTTTGAGTTGAACTCTTGCCATTTGGATTTGCCCTTCTCCAGTTCCTTAGTAGCCTTGATTTTCTTGGGTTTTGGCGGCTTCAAGTCGGCGGCGTTCTTTTCCGCTTCCATCTTAGCCTGCTGATCGGGATATAAGCTGGCGGCAGCAGATGTGACAACGCCGTTGGAGGGAGCAGCCTGGCGTGGCGGTGTCGGCTGGGCAGCTTGTTGGGCTCCGCTTGGTCCGGACGCTGGTGCTCCGTCAGCCTTGCGCTTATTGGACATGGGACGGATGTCCTTGGCCCGCAGGGTTTCGGTGTTATCGTAGCTCTTGAACTTGACAATGTAGATCGGGGCTGTGGATGAGCCCGTGATAGATGTGATGCGCGCTGGGTAGAATCCTCTGTCGCCCGAGGCCCATTTGGCCATGACGGTGTCGTTCACCTGGTATGTGACCGGGGCGACTTCTTCCTTCTCTTCGGTAGCGGGCGCAACCTTTTTGAATGCCGGGTGGTTCTCCTTGGACCATTTCTCGGGCTCTGGTGAGGCGGGGGATTTCTGAACGACGGGCTTGGGTGCCTGCTTCGGCTGCAGCTCAGCAAGAGATTCGTTCAAGAGGGAGATCATGTCATTCAACTCCGCCTGCAGGGTCTTCAGTTCGGGATTTTCGGGGTCATCCTTGAGACCGGCGAGGACGACATCGAGCTGGCGAGAAAACAGTTAGCAAAGTATATAACCACAGGGATAGAAGAGATGGCGCGAACCTGTTCTTGGTACTGCTTGCGATCCTCCTCCAAGGCCGAAATTTGACTAGACATGTTGGCGGGTTGAGCCGTTGCGTACTATGATGATATGTATTGGAGCGCAAGTAGCCTCGGTGTAGAGCAAAGACCAAAAAGAATCAATCCAGACGAGGTTGAAAGACGGTTTTGGTGCTTGGCTGCGTGGTAACGAAGATGCAGCGATGTCGTTACGGATGACCGAATCTGTGGCGGGCTTCCGTCCTGCTGTTGCAGCCCAGAAGCTTATCTGTCGCAATCACGTGCAGATAGCTGTGGGGAATCCTGGGAGTTGCGTCAAGACGAAGCTGTGCTCCAATCAGAGCTTTGCTATTGCGCCCCAGAGCGACTGTGGGTTTTTAGGAATCGTGGAACAGCAGGGGGGTATACGCAAGTACCTTGGTTTGTCCAGCGCGAAACGGGGCACACAGGACGGGAACTGTCAGATTCATGTACGTAGTACGTTGTGCCTACTTCTTCTCAACTTGAGGTATCGTTGGGTCATTACCCTTTCTCTTAGTTCCCCAGTGAGGCAGAATGCTTGTTGTCTTGATGGGGTGTCTGTGCAGCGAACAGACTATCTTACCTATGTAGTACCTATGTTGAAGGGGGCCTGCTGGTCGGCGCTGGAGCCAAGTCGAACCCGATCTAATCTGAGTCTCCGCGCGACGAATTCGGTCTCGGGTACCTTGCTAGTTGAGGTACCGTCCAGGTTTAGCTCTCGTCAATGGCTGGACTTTCCCTCGCTCTTTCTTTTCGTAATCTTTCTATCTACCCGTGCTTCAACCCAATCCAGGTGCTCGTCCTCATCGCCCACTTCAACCTGGTACTTCTCCAATTGCGCCTCCCTCTCCGGTCGTCTCTGTCTTCGCCGCCTGGTACTCGCGTTCTTTGCAGAGTCCAATTGGCAAGTCCTTGATCCCGCGCGCTATCCCCTCGCCTTACACGAATCCCACCCACAGGAATTAGGTCACTGAAATCGAGAACGGGTAATCGCCGCTACGATCCATTGATCCGTCCATCCATCCGCCGGATCTCCTGTGTCTTCGCCGCACTGCGCAGCATTTTCGCAAGGACACAACAAGACCAGTCGGGCTGCCATACCACATACCTCCCCCAACTTGCTTATCCATGACATAAGGGGCTACCACGGGTCATCACTGCACATATTCCACGGTTTCCCTTTAGCCGCGGCGAATAAGCAACAATGGTTCGAGACAGAGACGGCGACGAATCATCGGCCACCAGCCAATCAAAACGGCCTTCCCTTCATCATCAAGAGAGCGATTCGACGAACAGCGACCCAGCTGTCAGGGAACACCATCACCACCGATCCAAGCCCCAGAAGCACGTTGTTGGCGCCGGCCGCTTGCATGCACGCGTCCCCTCATCAAAGGCTTTACACAAGCATCACGGGTCCAACGCTTCCAAGTTGAACCATCGTCGCCAACCTTCTCCCTCTCCTGAGCGGCACAGTCATCGAGCGACTCCGGGACATCGTCGAGTTCAATCCGAAGCGAAGCTATCCCGCGACAGCTCTTCTGCCAATCTCAGCAAGAACGCCTCCGCCTCCAGCTTGCGCAGGAACAAGTCACACGGCGAGGTGAACAAAAAGATCAAATCATCTGACAAACTGAAGCGAACGAATTCCAACCCGGCCGTCAACAAAGTGAACAAGTCGCAAAAGTCACAGGTACACTTCGATCTGGGCAACGACGGGCAAGACGAGAACGAACAGGACGACGAGTGGGTTGACGCTAGCACGTCCGCCTCGCCATATCTTTCAAGACGAGGGTCGCTGGCCAGCGCCCAATCCTCAGCCAAACCCGACGACAGTAGCGCAAATAACTCGAGAACAGATACTCCCGTGGTGCACCCGTCTCCACCCGTATCATCGACTCCCGATCACGAGACCGTCCAGCACAAGGAATATCTTACCTCACGACTCCTCCAACGTACCCCCTCACACGGCGCACCGCCCAAGATGACGGCAGATACAGTCTCCGTCTCACGGCGTAGGGGCCAATCACAATCCCCCGACTCCATCGGCCGCGGCTCGACGCTCGCCGACTCACATCATGTCAGCACGTTGCCAGGGGGCAGTTCTGGCGACGAGCTGATATCGAGGTTTGTCAATGCGGGGAGCTCCGGTGCAGCCCGCGACGGGTCCTTTTACCAGTCGCGTACAAGGCCGAGCAGCCGTAGATCGGAAGACATCCCTATTCGACGGCCGCAGTCCTCGAGCTCGGGGCGGCAACTATCCCAACGAGACCTCCCACTATCGGAAGACGAAGACGGCACAGCGCTCGCGCCGCGATCAGCAAGACGCTCCGCCCCGCCGGCCGAGAAATCACGGACGCAGCAGAAACTCAACCTACAGCGGGCCAGTTCCGTCATCGAGCCAGGACAGGCGGTCGGAGGAGGCGTCGGTGCAGTGGGCGCCAGCCCTCTTGTCGGCATCGGGGGCGCAGGCTACGACGGTGGAGCAAGCCGGGACCCGCGAGTCTCGAAGCAACTAGAACGGACGGGGATGGAGTACCTCAGCGTACGCCGGTTCCAGAATCCCGTGGTTCGTTCGCTGGACCGCCTTGCACAAGCCAATCGCACGAACAAGACCCAGAGAATCCCGCGCAACGGCGCCGGCGTTAACGGCAATGGCAAGGCCGCTTCGATACGGGGAGCCATGATCCCAGGTGTCACCGGGCCTCACACGCGCCATCCAAGCATCAACGAGAGCGCAGTCGCCGGTTCCGCCGGGAGGAGACCAATGACGCCTCGAGCGCAGTCAATCCGGACCAACGGCGGGGGTTCAAGCTTCGAGGCTGACGTCGACGATCACCAGAGCGGCGGGGCAGTTCACGGGGAATCCGGAACTCAGGGACTCAGCGGGTCCAGCCTCGTGGGCGGAGAGGAGGACGAGGGCGTGACGGCCATCCTTCGTAACCTATGGGAAAAGAACTTGGACCTCAGCGCCAGTCAGGAGTAGGCGAGCCTGTCTGACTGTCAGGACAACGCTCTCGCTCCCAGCGTCCGAGATGGTGGGTAAAGAAATGGACGATTCTACCCTAGAAACGACGCAGGACTCAACCCTTCGGAAGCCCTCGACGACAACGGTACTTTTCCCCCACCCGTGTATCGTCCTGTTGATGACGGGAGGGAGAGTTTATGAGTAGAACGGCATATTCATGAGAGACGAGGCGTGTGTGCTGCCCTTTCTCTCTTTTTCTTCTCCCTGCTTCTCTTTGTTTATTTGATTTTTTTTTATTTCAATTCTGTGTCATTTTTTTCTGTTCTTTGCTTCCAAGAGGCAGGCAGGTCGAGCGGAAAATGGGCTTTGGTTTTTTTTTTTTTTTTGGGTGGGGAGAATATAGACATGGTAATGGCCAAAACAGACAAGCGAAGACTGGTGTAAACAAGAAGCAAAGAAGAGAAAAAGTACATCATTGCCGAGAGAGACATCGGATTCGGCCCCCTATACTGGTTCCGCCCCCTTTAAACCCGTGTCTTAACAATGGAAGAATGACTAGATATGGATCGGTGTTGGGCAGCCGCGACCCAATTGGTTGAGGTGAGTCCGGTGAGGACA
>MPGH01000023.1:135582-329728 GCA_001937105.1 Colletotrichum chlorophyti | reverse complement strand
AACCAAGGTCTAAATACGTCCGAGGGAGCAGATCCCGTTTCATTCCGCTCGGACCCGGCGACATTCTCATCAGAAACATCAACATGCCAAGGGGGACCACAGACATAAACACAGACATTGTTGGGAACCCTACGGTCACGACTCACACTCCGGAAAGATAGAGAGAGAGAGAGAGACCACAGCGCTGCATAATCATTTTTAAAAATGTTTTATTGTTTCCATTTCTGCGTGAGGTCTTGCAATTGTGCTGCAGTCTCCAGCCAACTATTCCCACGCATCGATGCCTTTTGCGTTCCGGGTTTTATGTACTTCTGTTCGACCCCGTCCAAATATGGTATTTACCCAAGCGATACTGTTGACCCCCTCCATGAAAATGCCTTGCAATACACCGAAAGCGCCGAGAACTGATTAGAGAGAAAGTCGAGGTGACGTCTTCGACAAGAAAAACAGCAAAATGAAACCCAACAAGACGTAGCGTAGCGGAGGCTTGGCCACTGCCGCTGCTCTCTCAAAAACAGGAACCGTTGTGACCAAATCCCAGGAATCAATCCCTCAAAAGGGAGTCGTCAGAACGGGTAGAGGAAAAGGGTCGGTTTCGTGTCGTTGATCCTTTTATTTGGTGATCCAGCCAAGGTAATCGGCAACAATGAGCGTTACCATTCTGTGCAAGTAAAACTATTGTTAGCCACGGTGTACAGGGGACACAAAACACGACCAGGGAAACACGGGGTTGGAAAAGTCCACAACTTACGCGTGGGGAGCAATGCGGATGTAGTATGTGCCGAAACCGCGGTAGAAGCGAGTGATGCCCTCCTGCTTAGCCACCTTTGCGAAGCAATCAACCATTGACTTGTAGGGCAGTTTGCCGTCGGGGCCCTTGGACTGCTTCTGCAGGCGGGTCTTGACGAAGTCGAAGGGCAGAGAGAAGAAGCTGGCGAAGAAACCGGCGATGGCGCTCGCGGTAAGGGTCTGGGTCTGGGCGGACAGCTGTGTGTTCTGCTTCAGCTGCGACTTGGCCTCGCTGAAGAAGGCAAGCTGACCAAAGTTGAGTGCCATGGCACGAACAACCGTGGGGGCGGCACCGGCCCATAGAGCGCCAACGCCTTCGGACTTCGCGATGCTGGACAGGGCGTCGATGACGCTCTTGTAGTTCTTGCGCTCGGCCAGGGGCTTCAGACCATCGCTCTGCATGCGGATGAGGGCCAGGTCGGCTGGGTTGCCAATCATGGCAGCCAGACCTCCGGCAGTGAGACCGGCGGTCGCACGCTCGGAGAAGCCAATGGTCTTGCCCTGTTCCTTGGCGCGCTGGCCGAGCTTGCCCATGAACGTGTCGAAGAAACCGAGGCGGGCCGTCGTGTAGACAGCTTGACGAAGGAGACCGGCAGAGAGGCCGGTGTAGAGGTCGAGGGCCTTGCCGCTTGCGAGAATCTCCCTTGTGACGGACAACGGGGTGGGCTTGGGGCCTCCGGCAACACCCTCGCCGGCGAGCTGGATGCGGACCTTGATCATGTCGACAGGCTGGATGACGGTGGTAGCCACCATTCCACTAATACCGCCATTGACGAAGGGAAGTGCCGCCCTTACGAAGGGGGTGTGGAGGAAGTCATTGGCGACAGCAGCAGAGTCTCCTTTCATGACCTCAGAGGTGCGGGTTCGGGCTGCCTCGGCGGCCTGCTTGAATGACCCAGAGCTCATGTTTGTCTCGTGTGTGGGAATGGGGTGAAGGGTTATGGTAGCTGATAAACGACTCGGTGTAAGTCGGGTGAGGTCGTCAAGGGGTGAGAGCCGCTTCGGTCAGGTGATGTAAAACGGTAGTATGACAAGGAAGCTGTGGAAGAGAAGAGAGAAGGCAGCTAGTCAGTCAGAATTCGGACAAAGAGGTTCCAAAGACATCTTTATAGTAAGGTTCGAAGAGATCCCTCAGTCTCCCTCCCTAGGAGTCGATGCCAATGTGTGTAAGACACCCCCCCGGCATGGGAGAAACGGTGGGGGTCCAACAAAAGCATGGGATGGGATGCAAAGACGCAATTCCACACTTGGGCTAACTTGGGCTATGGCAGGTCCCCACATGCGTGACCGGGCGCGCGATGGGNAGGCCGAGCTAGATGCCGTGACCGAGGTGACGGTGCCGGGTCTCATCGGTCCTGGGTGGTGAAGCGGTGGGGGCGGGGGTATGTCATCGGAAAAGATAGGGACGGGGGGGTGTCTCCGGGTGGATGCAGCCGTGGATAAGGTAAACCCGTCCCCCATGTAAGTGGAAGTGATGTTGAAAGCGAAAATGAAAGTGGTGGCTCCGCACTCGGGGACCGGAGATGATGTGAATGGAGGGGGGTTAGGTGCATGGATGGATGAGAGACTGTATAAGTGGTTGACAGCAACGAAAACCGCGTCTGCGCCTGGCTGGGTTTATTTCTGCCCGAGTCCCAGACTCCGAACCTTGCGCGCAGAAGTGAAGCCCACGCCGGTCGGCTCCAAAGAGCAAAGCCGCAGCGGGGGTGGGGTTGGGAGGGGGGCAAGAGAGTGAGAGAAACGGGAATTAGCTCGACGCCCTTGTTGAACGCCTCGCGTCCCCAATCAAAAGTGCGAGACATTGAGAGAGTAGACGGTATGTTGGCTCATTCGACTTACATGGAGAGAAGAGTGTTTCGTCTTGTTGGATGCTAGACTTTTTCTTTTTTTTTTTTTTTGGTCCGGCGATCGACACGGACAACAACAAAAACAGTCTGGCGAATGCAAGTCTTTAAGTGACCGTTATTCCAAAGGTCGCGTGGTGTGCTCTGTTGGGGGTAGAAGAGAGCGGGAGGGGGGGGATGAGGAGGGAGGGCGGGGTTTATGGCTGTTCGGGAGCTGCTGAAGGATGGGCAGAAAGCAAGTCGAGAACGCCACAAGCCGAGCAAGCAAGCAAACAAGCCAGCCAAAGAAGCAAAATGCGGTCAGTCGAGATGGGGAGAAAACAGCAGGCTTGTGNGACGGTAGGCAGGGTCTATGTGGTTGGATATCAGGGCCAGATAATTCGTTTTTTTTTTTTGGCTCGAGGGTGCTCCTTCGGGAATGAACGGCGAAGTAGCTGATGTCAATATGTCAGGTGCCCTCCGATCGATCAAGGTTCCGTAGTGGCTATCCAAAGGTGGGTTAGTCGAAGAAGACGGGTTGGAAGCCGTCGATCAGACAGCAGGCAGTAGTGGCCTTGCTTCCGCGTCGAGGAATAGAGGTAAGCCGAGGCTCAGAGATGAAGTCAGAAGCGAAGTGAAGGTAGCTTCCCTCCTGATCAGTGGACGGATAGACGATACAAGGTTAATGCGGATGCACTGGCAATACGGATACTTGTGTGAACAAGTACGGGAAGACGAATGGGAGTGTGCGAGCGATGGACACGGCGTGCGGAGACGAGAGGCAGTAGAAGTGATATTTATGAGAGAGAGAGAGAGAGAGAGAGAGAGAGAGAGTCCATGTGCCACCTTCCTTGCCTTTACTAACACCCATCTCTCCGAGAATAGGTGCTTCATAGGGGAGACATGATGCTTTAGCACGGAAAGGTACCGTCTGAGCATCCGACGTCGAATCGGTACCGATTTAAGCAGTTCACAAGGGTCATCAGTCATTCAGCCACCAGCTAGCGAGACGTGGGAAGCCAGCCGCAAGCTCTTTACTGTCCTCTCTCCCTATCCTTCTTGTCCCCAGCCTTGACTGAGAAAGTAGTATGGTGGACGAAACGGTACCCCCCATAAAAAGTTTCCCACCCTCCCATCCAGGCGCCGTTGTTCCTGGCCGCGAGCGTGGCGCCAATGAGGAGGCGGGGCTGTCCAGTGAGAGTCTGTGGTTGCGAAATCAGCCGGTGCATTACATGTCGCGTCGCCTTGGTGCCATCCGGATGCGGGGTTAAAGGATGAGCTTTGGCACACCTCATCCATCATCCATCGACGTGACAGAGGGGGAGGGGGGGATGGCTGGGTATGGTCTGGTATGGTCTGGTCTGGGGTTTAGGTGGAAGAGGGGGGAAGGGAAGATGGATGGATACCTGAGGGAGTCGCTCGGATCTCGGGAACGAAAACAGTGTCGCAGGCATGTAGCTAGGCAATCCGAGGGAGGGATCGAGGGATGGGTAAATGGACGGATGAGTGGATGGATGGACACGTGCTACTCTATGGAACAGGTTCCTGATATTCCGACACGGCAACGTCACCAGCAGCATCAGGAGAGGTTTCCGAAATCTCCTGACCATCCCGAGCAACAAGCGAGGCGAACGAACGGCGGCGGCTGCGTATATCTCAAGGGTGCCAGCAAGTAGCATGTCTGCGCCGCGGCATCGTTGACCAACAGCGTCCTTTTGGAGCTCCCTTCTGATATCGTTTGTTTGGTGGAGCCAGAGCGCCGTCAGTAACGTACGCTCACTAATTAGTGCATGCTCTCGTAAACCAGAGACACTGGGGCCCTGGCCCACGACTTGGGTGACGGCACAATAGCAGTGACGGGGATGTCGATGGATGGCTGTCCTTGGTGTGCTTGGCCGGCCGGTGTGAGAGAGAGTATGACTTGATTTGAGTTGCTCCGCCTCGACGCGGACAAGACATATACCGCGGACGAAACAGAGATTGGTGGTCTTTTGATCACGGCCTTACGTTCCCGTATGCCAGAGCAGAGGGCCTTGCGGAGAAACGGTAAAAGATACCCGCCATGTCGAGTTTCTTTGATGATCGTGGAGCTTTCCTTTTGTCCTCCCGAGGGCAGACGAGAAAGCCCCGATGATGCCGATCAAGCCGTTGAAGCGCCATGTTAGGTTACCAGGAGAGTTTTGAAGGACGAGTTGGGGTAAGAGGCCGCGCAGGTGGAGTTGCATCAAGCAGCATGGGACGGACGGGGCATGAAACAGAGTCGAGGTAATCAGAAAGCGCCCTCCCTCCCTCCGTTGCCTACACGGCATGAAGCACACGTACACACACACCTGCGGCAGTGAAGGGAAGAAGCAGGCATGGGATGGGACGGAATCGAATACTTGCTGGATTTGAGATGCCCGGTTTGCGAGGTGCGAACTGGATCGCTGCCACCTGCTGTAAGAATGCGGGGTAGCTAGCACACACGGACCCTCCCATGTCTACGGGATACTATACTACGTACATACATGCATGCTGCTCCAATGCACGTATCCTGGCCAGTTTCCACCCTCGTCCTGCTTACGTACTCACGTCATCCGGTGCTTTATCGATAAGCAAGGCGTAGAGCTAAAGTGCCTAGGTAGGCACGCTAGGGTACGGATACCTAGTGTGCTAGTGTAGATACCGAAGGGAACTGAGGTGCCGTAGCCTTCCGTTACCATCATACACATACTGTAGTGAGGTGCCATGGGAACAACTTCCAGAGGCGCTTTTCAGTAACCTTGGCTTAGGTAAGGTCAGGTAAAGTAGGCAATTCAAGTAGTACTCGTGCTAATGATCACAACCGCCAAAAGTCCCCTCTATCCTCTTCCCTTGTTGTGCGCCTCTGAACCGGGGGGGGGCAAGGCGTGACCAACCAGCCGTTGAACCATTACTGTTATCGCCGGCTGCCTTCTTTTCCATCATACAACGACATTGCAGACACTGTCACATCCTTGTCGCCCAGGAGCACAGCAGCCAGTGACAGATATGACGGAAAAACAGGGTTTCCCCCTTCCTGGGCGACAGTGACGTCCCCCCCAGTGTCGCTCCCCCCCTGTTCAACTCTGGACCACCACCAAACATCAACGCTGACTGCAACAAGCAAGCGCTAAGGCTCGAGCTGAGCTGTCCTGCGGAGTACTGTACAACCTACGTGCTGTGACTACTGCTGCCACTGGGAATAGTATGGCAGGCACTATGGGTGTTAATTCCCGCTCTCTGGACTGGTTGAAGTGCACATTTTCTGGTGGATCCCCAGTGGCGCTAACTCACGCTTCCTTGCAATCGAACTGACCACTCACCGTCGTCCGTCTGGTCATGCGTTTTGGACCAAAATGATTGGCTCAATCCACCCGCACCGTTCACCGAGATTGCTGAGTCAAGATGAGCAGCTACAGCTAGGTTCACCACCTGGCTAGGCAAACCTGGGTGCCCCGCTGGGGACGGTCCGTTGGGGCCACACCGCTCACCTCGCCCGCCCACCGTGTCTCACCGACGAGCATCTTGTTGGAATTGGTCTCGTCCCATCCCTTCTCACTTAAAAAAAAAACCACAGTCGAGGCCGGTCTGAGACATTGAATTGCTCTTTCTTTGCCGGTAGTTAGGTGATTTCTCAAAGACTCTTATTTCCGCATAATCACCCCTTTCTTCAACGCCGTCGGCGCCAAAAACCGGGCTAATAACCTCACACCTCCAGCTGTTGAGCTCCCGGCCCAGCCCTATCAAATAGAAAACAGCGTCCCCCCAACGAAGCGTGGATCGCATCCAAGGCTGGTGAGCCAAAGTCTCTCGGCCCTCCTCAACCGGTGACGAAGCACAGCAGCAGTAACAGGATGGATTCCAAAGAACCCAACCCGTCCCCTTGCAGACGCCCGTAAACTTTATGCCCGTTTCATCCAAGGAAACTCATTGGCCAAAAAGAGGCAACGACAGGCCATAGAATAGACATCCATGTTGCAAAGGCCTCAATTTCTCAAATCATCGCCTGCCGATACCGCAACGGAAATTCGCGGTTCAAGACATCGTATCCAGGAATTGACCACCCCCAATGACTGAGGGAAAAGCAAGGATCCAGAAAACATCGCAAAACCCTTGACCACTTTCAGTTCCAGCTCCAAACCGGCACCTTCCATCTTTTCGCCGTAATGGCGAAGACGCGAGCATGGCTTCGAGCTTCCAACATCGCATTGCACCCATCATCGAATCAGATCGTTGCCCGTGCGTCATGTCATCATTAAAGCCTCCAAGGGGGCCTGAACTGCCATCAGACCGGGATCCTCTGCCCTTGGGAGTTTATTCCCGATGGCTCCAATTTGGTGTTGTGTCACTGGTGGAAAATTCAATCGACGCTCTCGAAGCCGTTCGACTACCGAAATCCCTCCCAATGAACCTCATCTCGACTCCCATTGCGGAAACAATCGAGAATCTTGGATTCAACGCGGGATACCCTCTATATGCACCTCGGTCTTCTGTTTCCGGAGAATGCCTGTCGAAAATCAGGAACCAAACCCGCCACAGGACTTTGCAGAAAACCATCCCAACCATCCCAGCGCCCTATCCGGCGGCATGACGCTTGTCCGTGTCAAAATGGGTGCACGATGGGGAGACGCGGACGCGGCGTGCTGTGGAAACGACCACGGCCTATCCACCGGCGTGGTTCCGAAGGCAGGGCGCTGCACCGCCCTGCTTTTGCTTTCTGCTTTCTGCTTCGTACCCCCTTGTCTCGGACCCTGGATCGAGAATTGGATGAGCCGCACCACGTCAACGACAAACATCACACCCGTTTTCCGGCTACTCGTCCCCGAGCTGCCGGGGTCTCCAACGTGCTCTTTCAGCTCGGTTATCACAGCGAACGACTTCGCAGAATGTCAGAGCCATACCCCTGTTCACAATTCAAGCACTCAGGACTCTGGACTCGGGGCCTGGGATAATACGTCCAGCTCGGGTCTCAAAATCCACATTGTCGAACCCAAATCGGACCTCTTTCGCGTCCCTCATATCCTCTATTAACCGACCCACATGAACCCAACCCGGATGCTCCCGCACGCTGGGCGAGTCTGGGCCGAAAACCCTCGTTTTTCCTTGAGATGCCCAGTCCCCGTGTCCGTCTTCGGTCTTTCGATCCTACAACAAGGAGCCAAGACTGCTTTTCCTGCGGGCTTTTCCACTCCCGGAATATTCACACAACATGCCCCCCCCCCTTTGCAATTGGGTGACGGACCTTGCCCCCGGCCAGTCGTCGTTGAGGCTCGGCTATGCCACCGCATATCGCGGCACCCTTCATTTCCATTGACGGGCCGGGAGGCAGCCTGCAAGGTCACTTTGTGCTATTTCCTGCTTTCTCCGGACAATGTGTCTGCTCCTGTGTTTGGTTGATAGCGAGAGTTGATAAAGTGTGACTGGCTGGTCATGATTGCTTTTGTTATTATGTACCGTGGAACTGATTGGCAAACAAACTCAGGTGATCCCTTCGTTATCGTTCTCGTCGGCCCTGCATCATGCGTCGCATTGGCTATTGTTGCTGTCATCACAATCACTGTAAACGTTGACTCCACGGCGATTGATAAGCATCACATCGTGCTGGCTGGGAAGAAGATAGCCTCATCACGAGACTAGCATGCCGGAGTCAGCGACGTGAAACAAGCGCCTTCTTGCATCTCGTTGGGCTAGTTTCTGTTACGAATATGCCACTGCTACCATGCCGAACCGTTCTTTCGAAGCAACTGACAAACACCTAGGACCCTTCTACCGCCTTGACAGACTCTTCGTCGCCAGATGCAACGAGGCATGTTGCTGATATTGAACATGTTCCGATGATGATCGAAAACTCTTCAGAAAGGCCTTACCTCCGTCTCTTGCGGGCCACAAACCAGGCCCCGTATCAATCTCAGCTGTTACGATTTCCATAGGATAGAGGTTCTCCGATAGGCGAGCTTCAAGACGAGGCCCAAGAGCAATGAAAGAGTGCTCTCTTATGAGTCTTTTTTGAAGCCAAAATGAGTTAACCTGTCTACTTTCTCCTTTGAAGACACAAAACACAGATACACCCACGGCTACATTCAGACTACGGGAGGTCTAGCGATACAAGCGAGGATCACCGGAATCTAACTGCATGCCGGAATAGGGAATTGTCCGCCATCGTCTTCGGTGGTCTGCTGGTTCTCTGCATCTCAATATTCCCTCATGGCCTGATTGATGCCCGCGGTGTCGGTAGAGAAGAGAGGATAATGTGACAAGGCGGCGAGTGGGGCCGAGCGGAGGCGGGGTAAAGGCGGGGTGACGCCGGCGGCGGGGCGTTGCTTCTCTGTTGGGTCTCGGTTTCTTAGAGTTGGTCTCGGGCGGTTATGCAGATACATAGAGCGGCTTACGGAGGGGAGCGGACGGGAATACTAATCTGTTTGCGACGATATCTGGGATGTTCACGACATTCTGGTCCGGAGTTCACCGAGACGCAACCTGTGAATGAGGCTCGGGACGACCTCAACAGAAACAGTAGTAGGTGAGCTAGCACACGAAGTCGAAGTGATGTCGGTCGTTTTCGATACTCTTCTTGGATATGCGAGCAACGCAGAGGCCATGATGCGACGTTGTGATGCTGTGCTTGGAGAGCAGGCCAACGGCGTTGAGGGCACCTTGTTACTCGACAAACATCATACTGCTAGATCATGCGGCAGCATCTCGCTCATCGAGGAAAGGAACAATCGTATCTCTTGCATTGGTCTCTACAGATGAAGAGACATCAGGTGGTGGACCAACGAGTAGCTGCTATCACCCAGTGTACTGATAACCTCCCAGTTAGTGTTCTGGGAACAATCTTCACTGTCTTCGCGTGGCGCGTTCGCTTTCTCATGCATTCTTCCCTCTTCTAAAAGCTCTCAGCAGCTTTACAACTTTTCTCCTGGAGCAGAAAGACTGCGTGGCTTATTGGATGCGCTTTCAGGTCTCCGTAACATGCAAATACTCCTACGAAATCCCCTGTGGATCCAAAAACTCTTGAGAGGACCTCCTATGTGAGCTCGTTAAAGCTGCGGTTTGCTCTTGTGAGTCGTCACCCGCCGATTAATAGCTACCAGAGGGCTTGGCGTGGCAGCTATGGGACGGCTGGGTCGAAACCCGGAGGTCTGCAGTCATGCATTAACCGCTTATGCCCCGACTGAGAGGGATCTGAATGCCGGGAACAAGTTCTTGGTTGCACAAAGCAGTGTGAGTTTCGGTCGACGCTGTTCCTACAACCGCATGAAAATCCCAAGCTTATACTGCCTGTCCTTCACTGAGGTTTGTTTCCGGCGGTTTGTGCGTGCTAATTCATGTAACCAAGCGGAGAGTGGTGTGAGGAAGACTCAACTTCAAGAACAGCAGCCCGATTCCTCGGAGGAAACCATCGGTTCGCCAAGCTGAAAAGATAGTCTTATTTTCAAAGCCATTTCTCTCTGACCAGGCTGTCAAAGAAGAAGCGGAGCATCGAGAGCTCCAGGACCATAGAGGACGTTGGGATGTCAACCCTTGGGAGATTGGGAAACTTGATGGCTTTGTGCCAGTCTAAAAGTCCGGCCATCTAATCTGACCCACGATGACCCGAGTGGAACAAATATAGGACCGAGCGAAGGATTCTCTGTCTGCGAAGAACACCAACCATGTAACGGATACAATATAAAATGGGAAACACTTCCAGTCCAGCCACCGGATGATCCCTCAGGTAATCCACAGCGCCCTTTGCGAGACCCGTCTGCCACGTTCTCGGAAATAACCGTTCCCCTACCCACCAAATGGGAGTGGGAATTCCAGTGTCCCCTTAAAAAAATGACTTGGAGCATTTGGGCAACGATTGTGAACGGAGGGGGCTAGATCGACCGACAGAAGCTATGCCCATACGGATATTTCAGTAAAGAAGATGCCGGATCAAGCACTCTAAGAGGAGATTTCCTCTTTTTGTGATGTATGAGGCTTGACGGGAACCAGGGAAACTCGTCCCCTGTAACTTTTCTTGGAGTAATCTCGACACTCCTCGCGTGCTTCGGTTGGGGGTTCTTCCCGGGCCAAAACCTCGTCACTGTTTGACTGGAATTTGCCGTCGCTGACACCCATTTGGGCGAGACCCTTGTTTCGACAGTTGCCAGGATCTCTCCCCCATGCTAGCCCCTCAGTCTAAGCTAGAATTCCGCTGCGTTCCTTAACTTCTATCTGCGTTCGACTTGTTGAGATGTCCCTTGTTCAGGCGGAGCAGCAGCTGCCACTTCATACTTCGCCCCCATTCCGCAAGCAGACAGACGACTAATGGTGACAGGGGCGACGTTAGGGAGTAAACGAAGCTGAGGAGCATTCTTGGAGCTCTTATTTTGGAAGACAGCGTGGTGCGTTCTGTCAAACATGTAATAGCTCATGACACCACCAGGCAACACGAGATGTTCATCAACGTGCCACGTCAATCATTTGATGATAGTTTCTTCATAGACCAATCCTGACGCATAACTGCTCATCATTCCGACATAGAACACCCTTCCCAGTATCCGCTGATGTCTTAGTGCCCTCTGATAGCTACCACTGTGCTTCATGGTCCGTCGAACACGGGACCGCGACCCAGAAACTCATTGTTGTAAAAGCTGCGATACCAAACCGAACCTTTAGCAGCGGTGATACCTCCCAAAACAGACAGGACCTAGAAACCAATTCTATCAGCGAAACACGACTGTGGGTACTTAGCATCCATTCTCGAATCAGGCTGTTGCGGATGGACAGAAGCTGAAAGATGCAGTCCGAGTTCCAGAATCAATGGGCCTCGACTGGTGCGATCATAACAAGAGTTTATTTTTGGCAAAATGATTGAGCCTTATTCTCACAGTTAGGGTACCTTGAGCTCGATGAGATGGCATCAATCTGTGGCTCCAACTCGGTCGGCAAAAGCTGTACAAAAAAGCGACAGACTTATATCTTAGCAGTGGAAAGCTGTAATCTCCAAACCAGAGTGCCTGGTTTCTCGGGTTTCCTGGAACGGTAGGTACAACAGGAGTTGGTGCGAGTGGTTGTGTCATCATGTCGTCCTACAATCAGAATAGTAAAGGCTCATAAGAGGATAAGAAGTAATACAGGCATTCAGCTGGGTTTTGATGGATACATGGGCTTACTAACCGTATTAGACATGATGGGCGACGAAACCCTTTGAATACATAGTCACACAAAACCCCCATCAACCCATTCACTCACTCTGCCGCTTACTGTCATGGTCCTGCAATCAATCCGTAAGGGCCAATAGAAACCTTTGAAAGCTGCGCATGAACATGTCTTCGAGTTAAGGCGCGACAGCTCACTACTCGAATGAGCAAGAGATGCACTTATGAGGAAATTCCGACGCTCCACAGAATATGTGAGCCAGATAATCTTAAGCTCGTTGAAATGGACTGGAAGTAGGTTTGCGTGAAAGAACTTCAGGTCGGGCTGGGAAGGTCACCAAGAGACATGAAATGGAAAAAGACACGGAAAGAGAAAAGAGAAAAAAAAGATAGAAAACGAGGAATTGTGGATTGTTCCCAGTTGAGAAGAATTCACATCGCCATGGGATGCTCCTAATAGAAATGCAGAAGACAAGGCGACGCAAGTGACCAGTAAGCGCCAAAGACACTGAAACAGAATGGCTCACTCTATTAGGTACGGAAGGGACGCAATCTCGACCCCGATCTTAGAGTGGCAGCTTTTAGGTAAGGGAAAAAACAACATGGCGGGTTTGGGGTGTGCGGTGGCTTACTTATCTGTCGGTTGGCCCGGTTGAGCCAAAGAATTATATGTCGAAGTGGTTAACGAGTGAGTACTAGAGTTGCAGGAGAGGGGCTTACTGTTTTTTCAACTTTACCATTCTTGAAGATTCCGTTCACGTAGTTAGTAAGTGAATACCGTTGTTGCAGACAGAAAGGAGACTTACCGTCTTCAACATCATTATACCGACTTGTCGAGCCCTGAGATAGTGAAAAAGAGCTGAAGTAACATTTAGATTGAGGGATATATGTTCAACAAATAATTGAATAAATTCAGGAGTACAATAACCCTCCCGGAGTGAGGGACCTATGACAGTTAGCAGACTACCGGGGGGGAGGGTTTGGAATGAGGAAGGAACGGAGACTAGGGGTTGGGTGTGTCAAGAAAGCAAAAGGAAGGGGATTACATCTGACGGTCACTGGTACAAAGCAATAAAACAACAGAATGAGGAACAGGGGAAACAGGTTCACTTGGGGGCCGTCCAAACTGTACGTGCATAACTCTTGCCGTTGTGGAAACCAGCTTTCACAATGCGTTTGATGTGAGGCGCGGGTGCCGCTCTGTGGACAAGGGCAGAGGTATCTGTGTTGTGGACAGGATGGACTGGACGGGGAATGACAGGGTGTTCTTTGAGGGACTTCAGGTAGTAAGGCAATTCTTCTTCAAGAGCCTCGTATCTCGCAATAGTGACTTTCCGCAATACCCTTTGCACAACAGCTCGCGAATTGGGTGACATAGGGAGTGTGGGTGGCTTGGGGAAGCAGCGTACTCTGATCTCTCCATCGGGCATGATCTTGATAGGAGCAAGGGTAGGTTGCGGAACCGCAGGATGAGAAGGCTGTTCGGAATGAGTGACAGAAGGGGAAGTGGTGACAGACTGTGAAGCAGAATCCGTATCCCACTCAGCAATGGCAGCGGGAACAAGAGGAGTACGGGCGTGGGTAGGGTTTTCTTCGGTCCATGAGTAGTGGGCGTTCGAAGGCTCAAGTGAGCTGTCGAACTCACTGACGATGATGCCGGAACTCACGGTCTCGCTGTAATCGTAACTCTTCTCGGACGGAGGGCGTGGCGTGGACTTATACTCGGCGGCGAGAGCCTTCAATTTCTCGAGCTTCAGGCGACATTGAGCATCCCGTTCCTCAAAAAGCCTAAACTTGCGCTGGATGGATCGATCTAAGGTGTCAGTCTCGCGGGTGGCATAAGAATGGATTGACGAAGGGGATACAGAATCAGGTGCAGGGGGTGAAGCAGGATGTGAAAGATCAAATGCAAGGGTGTATGGACGGCGTTCAGGGGGAGAGCGGGAGAAGAAAGGACTCCCAGGGGGGACGAAGCTCTGAAGGCCGATAGTGTGGCGGTCATTGGAAGGGAGGGGAGAGAAGTCAGTGGCGGTAGGATCAGGAGAAACAGAAAAGGAAGAGTGGTTCGTACAAGCGGATGCAGGGGAAGTGGGACGGGAGGGAAGGGTATTGAAGTAGTGAGACATGCTGAGTGTAAACGCGCGAGGGGAAAGGGGAGCGGGGGAAGGTGAAGAACGATCAAAATGCGCCGAAGGCGCGGTGTAGGCACAGACAGGGGGGAGGCAGGAAGTAGAGGAAGGGCAAGGGGGCGCCGTGATCAAGGGTTCCGCGAGCTTCAAGTCCTGTGGGGATTGGCGATCGGACGAGCGGTGGAACAGCACTGCGGGGGGCGCGGGGAGAAGGGAGCTAAAAGACGAGTTAGCACAGAGCACCGTTCAGATTGAACGAACGGGGTAAGGGATTATGAGAGAAATGGAAATAGAAAGCCATTTACTTGACCAGCAAAGGAAGATTGAGTGACAGGTAGGAGCAAGAGAAAAGAGAAGAACTTTTGGGAATGGACTCATGATATTGCCCAAGAGGGGAAGAGGGGGAGAGGGGGTTGGGGGGAGTATGACTTTGAACAGAGACAAAAAAAAAAAAAAGGAGCTTACATGAGGGACTTCACAATAGGAACTAAGGGACGCAGGATAGCGGCTGCGACAGGCTGGAGGTATCTGGCATAGAAGGAAAGGGGTTCTGGACTGGGACCAGGGCCGCGGGGGACCGACGCGTTGGGGGGAACCGGACTGAAACCGGGGGCCGAAGCCGACATAGAAGCAGCAGAAGACATCGTAGCAGAGCCAAAGAAAAAATCAGAGCAAACCTCGTGGAGAAGAGAAAAAGAAGGAAAAGGGCGAAGTTCTGGAGCTCACTTGGAGGGGAATATTTAAGACGCGAGCCTGGTCCCAGATCAGTAACGGCCGCTAATCTCGATTTGGTCTTGACAGATCTGATCTAAATTATCCGATTGGCCAAGAGCAATAAGGTTAAGCGAAGGTGGGCTGTGCTGATCAGCGCACTCCCGGGGTGAGACTTCAACGCGTGTCTGAATTGGGCCTAGCGTGGGGGCTTGGAGGGTGATGCTCTCGCGATTCAGAAGCTGTTATCGCGATGAATGGGAGGTTACAGGTAGTATAACCGTGTTTTGAGCGTGTAATTGTGAAGATACTGTTCATTCTAACTGAAATACGAAGTTTTTTCCCAGCAGAAACGCGTGTTGTGAAGAGCAGCTGCCCAAATAGAGGGATCTAGACGGTCGAGGGATTGGGGGCCGTCGAAGATGACACCACAGTTGGGAGACTTGATTTGGTTTGCAATTGGCGGTGATTTGCGCAGATGGACGTCCATCGATAGAAGTATACTGAAATGAAGAGCGGAGAGAGCATTTTGTTTGTAAACGCTCCACGTAATGGCGCGAGGCTGCGCTGCGGCGTCAGACGGAGAAAATGCATGGTAATGGAGGTTTCGCGATGATGTCTTGCAGAGGCAAATGGCTGGCGACGCGTCCGAAACGTTGTGATAAAGTCTGATGTGTTCCCGCATACATAGTCAGGTAGAGACCTGGCTTCCTCCAAGTGCTGCCTATGATGCCTCCGCCCGGGTTGTGATTTCTTGCCCACCAGAGGGGTGATTCCTTCTTCGGCCGCTGCATCGAGCCTGCCCAACGCCATGTTTCAACATCTTCTCGACCATGCGCACATGCAGTCGGACTGTATTCCATCCCAATGAGAATACATCACTAATTAAAGAAACACCACCTAATGTATAGCGCGCTCTACCATGCAACCGACGGCCGAACGCACATTCACGCATCCAGCGATACAGCTCATTGGAAAGAGGACGATGATGTAGAAAAACAACATGGCCTATCACTGTTCATATCTTGCTAACCTCAGAACGACGATGACGCTTGCTCAATCGTGCCAGTTCAAGCCCACTCGGACCTCTCCACTGCCACTCACCGAAGTGGCGACCCCTTCCCCGGCGTCCAGGTCGAGCCCGCGCCGAATCCACCGCTTGTCGTCGGCACAGCTCCTGGGGTCGAAGGAGCCAGACTTGCATCCAGCGGAGGGGGCGTGTCTGTCCTTTGGACGTCCGCCGACTGTCCAATCCGAGCTGGCGCCTTGAAGTTAACATCACGCCCAGCCCGGTATATGTCTTGCAGCATGGGCTCCAAAATTCCCGCGTCGTCGAACTCCAAGTACTTCCGATACAGCTTCAATGCTGTCCTGGCATCTTCGATCGAGTCGTGTGTTTCCAGTTGGATGTCCTCCTTCAGCAAGTACCACGCCAGGAAAGACAACGACAGCTTCCGCAGACGCGATTGCAAGAAGAACAGGTTGATCGTGTCGATAACCTGGGATCTTGGAATATGGATGTTGATCACACGGAAGTCCTGCTTGAGTCCGTGGCCGAGGAATTTGCAGCCAAGATTCAGCAGAATCCAAAGCTTCTTATACGCAACCTTTAAGGGCACCAGGTTATGCTTGGACACGCGCGGATCTAAGTCTTCGTGAGTGATTCCGGAGTACGACGTCAGGTAGTCGACAATGGGCTCCTTGATGGAGATGTAGTCGTCGATGAAGGGCAGTCCCTCGTCCTCTCCTTGTCCCCGAACGACGGAGGCCCTCGCAAGGGCATACACTATCGGCCGGATCGTCTCTCTCTCGCCGTCGGAGTTCATCTCTATTTCAGGCTGCCGAACGGCGACAAACTCGGTATCCAAGGCCACAATGCTTTCCGGCCCCGGACGTTCCGTTGCCGGGTCGAGTGTGCGATACGTTTTGCCGTCGACGCGAGGACTTCTCTCTAATCAGCAATCCAGACAAAACAACAGGAACAAAAGGGCCGTGTCTAACTTATTATCCTCATACAGGAGAGAAGTGTCGATGTTCTTCTTCCAATCCATATCGATCTTGTTGTTCGCTTCTTTAAGTTGGAAGGCGATGACTGAGGGCATTTTCCATGCCGGATGGAACGAAAGTGCTTCCTCGGGGCTCACTGATCGGACGAGGAAATCGTTGAAGAGGTGCCACTGGCTGGTCGGAGGAGCCGTGGGTTGCGCATGAGCAACTGCTCCACTGTCAGTTCCGACACTGTGCAATACGCTGAAAGAACATACCATTGACCATGGCGACCAAGTGCGGCTTCTGCCCTGGGCCTGGGTCGATATTCATGGCCATGCCGACAAGGGAATAAACGGTGATATTGTGAATACCGCGTTGGAGGTGAAGCTTCAAATCTTCACCTTCATAGCAGAAGAACTGGCCATGGTCTACTATGACACCAATCTCTTCAGGGAGAAATCCCGGTGTAGACCAGAAACGCCTATGCTCCGGACTCGAGATGGCTGTATTCAGCATGAATACTGCAGGGATGCTGTGGATAGTCTTCCTTGTTGCAATTGTCTGGTAGCGCTGGCATCGACTACACCAACCCTTAGAAGTCGTCTCCCTCTCAACACTCGACTTCAGAATTTGCGAGAAAGTCACTTTAGGTGCTTTCTGGTTACGTCCCGTATTCTTCTGATGTCATTAGCATATTAGACGGAAACATGGCTTCATAGCGCAAAATCGGGAGCTCGGCAGAGGCACGCGTTCCATCGACATAAGCCAGCTGGGCGCGGGGACAACTTCGCTGAAAGGGCCTCTCTCACTCACAGTTGGTTGCGGGTACATTAAATCATTGACATAAGTGGAGCCCGGCCTTGTGTACTCGCTTCTGCAGTTCATGCAACGAATAGAACTTGTCGCCGATGTCGCCAACATCTAGGTACGGTCAGCTTGCTGCTGCGATGGGGCCAAGTTCATCACACACCTGTTCCATTAGCGTCGACCCAGGCGGAATTGATCGATAGTCCTGAACAATCTTGTCGAGGAGGAATCGCGTAAGGCCCTGCAGCATAACCGTCAAGGTGGAACCATTCGGGTCCTCCTCAAGGAGACCAAGAGGGCCAGCTACGCGAAGAACGTCAACACTCTCCAATACATTGGCGGACGCCACGACTAACCTTGGGGATGATGGCTTAGTGTCTTCAACATGTTGGTCGCTTGGCAGATAGAGCCTTCGGCCTTCTGTAGCATATCGAACAAGAAGCCCAACTCACACAGCAGACACGTATCGTTAACACATGCAGTTGCAGCATGTTGAAGCGCCATGTTTCGAATAAGCGGCGTAAAGTGCATTACTTGGAGCAAAGAATTTGCGTATGAGTTCGCAATATGGATTTCCAGCCCGGAGTACGGTGTTCCGTTGTAGAACCTATTGAAAGTAAGCGACTAGTTCACTATGCGCAGCTTGAACTGACATACCCAAAATCGAAGTCATCAACACCGAATTTGCTGTACTTAATTTCGACATTGCGGTACATTGGAGGACGCTCGGATTTCGCATGATCGATGTCCATTTGCACCAGGGAATTGGACATGGCGTCAACCTT
The DNA here is from genome assembly GCA_001937105.1 of Colletotrichum chlorophyti. Classification (NCBI taxonomy): domain Eukaryota; kingdom Fungi; phylum Ascomycota; class Sordariomycetes; order Glomerellales; family Glomerellaceae; genus Colletotrichum; species Colletotrichum chlorophyti. The sequence goes on along the minus strand of MPGH01000023.1, from coordinate 311,567 downwards.
TCCGTCGCCTACAGTGTTGCCGACAGGTGTTTTTGCAAACTCTCTTGCCTTTTCGCTGAGAAATTTGGGCGCCAAAATTCCTGAAGCATTTCCCTTATCCGTGTTGCGAGTGTCTTCGATTTGGTTCCTTCGAGTGCTTCGAGTGTTGCGTCCGTACAAACCGAAGTCTGCCGTCTTCAGACCCGACAGGAACTGCGGGTCGAGTTTTGTTGGGGGTGCTCCAACATCGGATACAATATCAGGCCAAGCTGAGAGTAATACCTCCCGGTAGTAAGGCATGCCGATGGAGTTGAGAGGGCTACGATGTGGTTAGTCACAAACGAAGGATGGGTTTCGACGACGATTGCTCACGTATCAGGAGTCCACTCTACGGTGGGCAGAGGCTCTTCAGGGGTTGCAAACTCGGTTTGCGACGCAAAATCCACAAAACGGAGTTTTGTGGGAGAACCCCAGAGATGGATATTGTTTTCGGCGTCTGCGAGTGCAACGGCCTCCCCCGACGGTGCGATCTCGAACATGGTCAGGTAACTCATCGTGTTGGCTTGCCGCACATTACTGGTGTTCGGGTTCATCAAATCAACGACGTGCATCTGACCTGTTTGAGACATGACGATACTGGTTGTGGACATTCTCGGATGCATCCTGACAAAGGCGGCACCAGCGGGAAAAGGGATAGGCGACATGGACGACATCTTCTTAATATCAAAGACGTTCAGGAATGGGTCCAGCATGTAATTCTGACCTTGGCGCAGCGAATAACCGCAAGTCACGATAAAGTCATGCTGGGCGTCCATATCGCTTATCAGAGCCGAATGAGCGTTCCAGCTTTTGACGACCGAGAAGTTGATGGGGTCGATGAGATTGACGGTGCCATCCTTGGTAGCTGCGCAGATGTATCTGCTCTTCTTCATAACTTTGTAGTGATGCGCGGTAGGAACCTGAGACCATCAGCAAGAGGACCCCTTACTACCCTGCGGTTTGGGCAAACGAACCTGTTTGACCACCTCACCCTTAGCGAGGTCGATGACGAACATGGTATCCTGAAAACCGGCAGCCAAAATCTCCGACGTCCCTTTGGACGTGAAACTCATGCATCGTAAGTCTTTCATGTCTTCGTGTCTGCGGTAATATGGTTAAGCGTCGCCTCGGCAGTCGGATCTCAGAGTCGCGCACCTAATATGCCATATCGGAGGCCCCTTTCGGGAGGCCATATGAATATCCCTCGAGCCCAACACCACCACGCCTTTGTCGTTAACTAGGATCTGTCTTACAGGGCCGTCGGGGGTCGAGTGGACCTTGAAAGAGGTATATCGTTGGAGCTCGCTGCCGTAGAAGGACGTGACACGGCCCTGGCAGCCCGTCAGCATTCGATTCGAGTCATAATCTGACTTCACGGAGACCGTACATAATCGTTCCCAGTCCACAGCAGTTCTTGCGCGGTGTCGAACATCATGGTCGTCACGGGCGTCGCCATGGCGTGGACGCCCGGAGGCGGAAAGGGGATGCGAGCGACCTAGCGGCATGCCAGTCTCGTCAGTAAACGATTCATGATGCACAGGAGTCTCGAGGACACGCAGGCCAAGCCAGCCGAATCAGGCGCAGCGGTGCGACCAGGCGCGTGTTCCGTGCAGCCGAGGACGGAAGCGCGTTGTTGGTCGCGAACAAGCAAGACGCACCACAAAAGTCAAAGAACGAGGGGTCCATTAATACCACTTACCTCGTCCCAGTCTCCGTCCATTTTGGTTTGCGTTTTCGTGCCCAAATGACCATAGTTTTTTGGAACAAAAATGACGATACCCAAATATTGGCGACGCACGGCGGAGTCGCGACAGAACCGTGCCAAAAAGGAAGAAAAAAAATCCTGGAGGGTGCAGATAGGAAATTGAACCCAATCGCAACGGCCGAGGCTTCGCACAGCTCGAGCAAAGCGGCGGGCGGGCGACGACACACAAGAGAGCCCTGGCCTGGCTGCGATGGTGTCGGGCTCAAAGAGCTAAGCTGAGCCACTTGCAATGAGCCGAACAGGGCCTGGGGAATGGATGTGGGGGAGGCTTGGTATTCACATTCCAGTTATCCGTACTCTCCTCTCTGACCCCTCCATTGAGTTCACAATGGACCTGGTCTGGGATGACGGCGTACCTACATGTCGAGGCAGATAGCCGGTGTATTTCCGAGACCGAGAGTAGGGTCCACCTCGGACTTCTAGACCGGGTCTCACCGAGACAATCTATTCTCTTCTTTTTTTTATCACGTCACCTCACATCATACAGTAGGTGCAAGAAACAAGAAGCTCAACGAGCTGCGAAATACCTTACTAACGCGACAGAATCGCAGCCGTGTGTGTCTAATTATCTCTCAAGGCGACCCGAGAGCCTAGGATCTATGCCATCCACGTCGTGGGAAAGTTTCCTAGTCTACCGCCATCCACAGTGATGACTGATCCATTGCAGTAAGCACCAGCTCTAGACGCAAGATACAACATCACGCCTGCCATATCCTGCGTATCACCCATCCTCTGAAGCGGGACCATCTCCTTGGGCACACTACCGTCGTCGCTGTAAAGCTTTGCGATGGGTGCGGACATTTCACTCGGGAACACTAATACCCTGTCAGTTCGGCTCATAACACCATGTGCATGGAAGACCCACATCCAGGAGCAATGCAGTTGGCTCTAATGTTCCATCGCGGGAGATTGCTTGAAAGATGCTTGATGAGCAACGTCGCGGCCGCCTTGGACTGGCCATAAGCCCAACCACCGGGGGCGTTCTTGTTAAAGGCTCCAATGGAGCTTGTCGATACAATTTGAGAGCTCTGGAAGAGGTTGCCCTTCTTGTTTCCCAGGTCCAGCAACTTCACGAATGCCATCGCTGTATACCAAACAGAGGTAATATTGACGTCGAAGACTCGCGTGTAGTCAGCTGTGTCATGAGCAAGGTGCTGCTCAGCCCACTCGGCAGCCGTCATCTCGGCTGGCGGAGCCTTGACTTGCGGTCCGCCAACACCGGCATTGCATACCAGCAGATTGATGAAGCCGGCTTCCTTCTCCACCGTAGCCACCGCCTCCAGGAGGCTGGACTTGTCCGTCACGTCGCAGACCAAGGGGACGACGTTGGGTCCTACAGAAGACGCGGCTTCTTGGAGGACTTCCTTGCGACGGCCGAGGATGTAGACCTTTGCCGCGCCGTTGGCTGCTAGGGCCTTGGCCATCATGAGTCCAATGCCTGTTCATCTATCAGCTTGGCGTGTTCACAACATGGGAAGGTACTGGAAATAAGAAACCAACGCACCGGAGCCACCGCCCGTGATGACGGCAACCATGCCGTTGACGGCAAAGAGATTGGCGGCTCCCAGGGAGGCCAAATCTTCATTTTTGCTTGCTCCAGAGTCTGCCATAGCCGCGAGCCAAGATATGAATGTTATGTGTGAGAGAAGTACGAGATTTCTACTTACACCAGCATTATCTCACTCATATTCTACAACGGCGGGGTCCGTGGATGCCCCTCCAAGTACGAACGTCATCCAAAAGTACACAGGAGCATGCAGGTGAAGATAGTAACACACTCAGCCAATCATGTCTGGGGAAACTGAGTTTGTGGATTCGCGGCCAATCAAGTGTTTTGCTTTTTTACTTGGACCCCCAGCCGGCGCACGGCTGCCGGAATGATTCCGCGCTATCGATTGGCTTCCACTAGCTCTGAACCACATTTTTTTTGTTCTGCGCCCGACCGGCTTCGAAGCTTCTTCTGTATGAAATCGACGACAGCAGACACAACACGAGGCCCATAATGGTGAAACGCAAGAGATCCCGCGAGGATGATCTGGAGGCGAAGCTCGCCGAGTGCAGAAAGGAAATCTTCCGCGCCCTGAAAGGTTCGAAGGGTTTAGAACGCCAACGGTACAGCAAGCGGATGCGCGACGACAAATCCACACCCGAAAAGATCAAGAGACTGGAACGAGAGGTTCTGGTGTTGAAGGTTTGTTACATGAAAACTTGGTATGATATGCTTGGACAGTCATACTGACTTCTTTGCGCAGTCTCTGGATCTGCAGCAAACAGCCAACGCCCATCTGCACTCGTCACTTCTCAAAGTCAAGCAAATCGCCGAGAGCCCCGCCTTGCCCGAGGAAATCAAGCAGGGTGTCCCGAAACCCGACTTGTCAGAGGAGGAGAAGGCAGCATTGCACAATGTCACGAGTGGCTTGTTCAACCGCCCCCACGTACGGGAGGCCATTGAGAAGGCGATCCGTAGCGTCTGCTTGATTCTCAATGTACCCTTACCCGACAAGAAGAAGAAGGGCAAGAAGGGCGATGCTCCCGAACCGCGAAAGGAAGAGACGGATGACCAACCGAGAGAGACCAAAAAGGCAAAGTTGGAGGCCTCGAAGGATGTGTCTGCCAAGGATGTACCTGCAAAGGACGGGTCTTCCAAGGCTGAGGAGGAAGAGAACCCCTTTGACGAGATGGATGACGAGATCCCGCCTGACAGCGACGCATCGGATGCTGAGAACGGTGCGGATGTCGAGGAGGTCGAGCTCAACGAGGAAGAAGAGGAAAAGGCCCTGGCGAGGTACGACGCCATGCTCGGCAGTTCCGACGAAGAGAGCGGAGACGAAGACCTTAAAGCAAAGTACCAAGCCCTTCTAGGCGAAGTCGCAGACGGCGATACCGCAGACGACGAAAGCAACAGTGACGAGGACGAGGACGAAGACGAGGACAAAGATGACGAGGACGACGACGAGATGCAAGACGTAGATGAGGACTCTGACTCGGGCAACGACTCGGATAGGAGGCGAAGAATCAACGCCGCCAACGTTTCTCTCTCGCCCTCGCCGCCCCCGGCATCTCGCAAAGAGAAGAAAATTGCCCGTGCCAAGAAGCCGACGGGAAAGGCCGGGCAGACGACGTTCCTGCCCTCCCTCATGGGCGGCTACATCTCAAACTCCGAGTCCGAAGCGTCGGACCTCGATCTCGCGCCTCCCAAGAAGCGGCTGGGGCAGAAGCAGCGCCAGGCAATCTGGCAGAAGAAGTACGGCGCGTCGGCGAACCACGTCAAGAAGCAGCAGGCGCAACAGAGGGAAGGGGCGCGTGATAACGGGTGGGATATGAAGAGAGGCGCCGTAGGCGGTGACGAGGGCAGTAACAAGCCGTGGAAGCGCGGGGTTTCGAATCCTCTCGGGAGAAGGGACCACGGCAACAGGTCTCAGGGTGGCGGTGACTCTAAGGAGCATAAGCGTCCGCCGCCGAAGAAGGACGACGAGGGTCCGTTGCATCCTAGTTGGGAGGCAAGGAAGAAGGCCAAGGCGACGCAGACTACCGCTGCGTTCCAGGGTTCTAAAATCACTTTCTAAGTCACACTTGAGTCACGGAGTTGGGATAGATACCATGAAAAAGTAGAATTCCAGTTTTTGTCTATCTGATGATCTATGTGAGAAAAGCTTGCTTGCTTTTTTGCATGCTGTACCCGAAATACGAATGACCATTTATCTTGAGGTGTCAGAAAACAGGTGCGCTTTCTTCCAGGCCAACCAGCGCTTCCTGCTTGCTCTCAAATGGAAAAGATTGCACCTATGACGTGTAAATAGAATAGAAAGGGCAGTATCATCGCATCCATCTGCAACAATCACTTTGTTTTCTGTCTTTTGCGGCCGAAGACGTTGTCCTCGTCATCCTTGCTGTCCTCCCGAGCCGCCAAGGCATTGAGACGAGGGAAAGAGTGAGGTTGATAAAGAGGCATGGGCGGTCTCGGAGCAGTCCCTCTGTGATTAAATCCCGTACTCCCTGATCCTGAGCCATTATCAAAAGCCCGCACGATCATCCTGCAATGGTCTGTCTGGAGCGAGGTCGAGATAGACGGCGCGTGCGGCTGGGTGACGCTACTGGCGCTGTCATCCAAACTGAGATCGATGGCGTTCCGGATTTCGTCCATTTCAAATCCCCTCTTTCGTAGCGTCTCGGTCATCGAGGTTTCGGATCTTTTGCGCTCTTGATAGGGTTCATAGTGAAGGAGTTCCTGACCATGTCGTTGTCGAGAAGGGGGGGATTGTACGGGGGAGCGGACGAATAAGCCGCTGCTACCGCTGCTGACGCTGCTTCGACCATGAGAAGACACGACGCTGGCGCGGCCTGCTTCGCTGCAGACTTCGGAGGGCTCATCTTTCACCTCCATCTGCAACTTGTACAGCCGGGTGCCAGGCTTGACGGGCTCGTAGTGATCAAGCATGATTGGGTTTTCGGCGCTAGAGCCGGCCAGGGACACATTGTCGTCATCCCGGCTGGGAGTCCCGTTATCAGCAATTGAGAAAGAATCGGGGTCTACGGAGCCGGACCGCGTATTGCGGAACGTGGCTTTTTCAGTCGCATCGCTGTCGTAGTCTGCTTCGTCGTCATCCGATATGTCGAGGCTCTCTTCCCAGCCCCTTACCATTTTAGTGGACGCTTTCTTGCCGCTACTATTTTTCCTCTTTGAGGTTGCTGCATCGGGAGGCGCTGCATTCTCGACACTCTCTTCGTCATCGACGTCAATATCAGACATTTCGACGTCTGACAACATTTGAATATCGCCATCAGCGTCCTCTTGTGATATCTCGTTGAAAACCTCCCCAACGCTTGGAGCGCGCGACGACACATGCTCAGAGTCATAAGCAGTGCTTTCACGGTAAAACGGTTCAATTGCCGTGAAGCATTCCTCTGAAGGTCTGTAACTTGTCAGAACCGGTGTGAGGTTTACCAACCTCGCGGCTTCTGCCTTCTCTTCGGACTTGGGCATGGCAGTTACGTTTTCAATGTCCATAAAGAACGACCAATCACGTATTGGCTGACGAACTCCATACTTTAGATGCACCTCAAAATCGTAGAATTGGATGAGTTCCATCCCGCGGAGCTGATGGATGAAGTCAAGCCCCTGAAGGGTCCGCAGTTGCCTTGAGAAACGAAAGTTGGGCTGGCCAGCAGTAATGAATGACATATAGTTCTTGCAGTCCCACGGTTCGTATTTGCGTCTCATGTATTTGCTGCCGGTTTCATTGATATGGATGACGAGGCTTTTCAGACGCGGCATCTCGCAAAGCCAAGAGCAGTCCCAGGTTCTCTTCGAAACGAGCCTGAGCTTCTTGTTACGGCCTTCCACAACTGGTTTCTGTGTCCGGCATTGACTGCCAATCCACAATATTTCAATGTGCTGGATTCTTTGTCTGCGGGCCGGTCCGATTCCAGCTACGAAGCGGCCAAACTCTCCCAGACTTGAAAACGCAAAGGTGTTGAGGCCATAGAATGCGTGAACTCCGAGGTAGTACCACTTCTTACACGTCAGCAGTAGTGCAAGATGCTTGTTGGGTTTAAGGGCGTACGTGATATTGCACGATTGACCAGAGAGATGAAAACGATGAAGTAGGCCGCTGCGGCGAATGGTCGACTGAGCGGGCTCTTCCGGAGGCACATGAGGGTCCAAGCGGGAGATGCAGTGCACCAAATGGTTCTCATGGAATAAGACAAACTTGATGACGTTCGCTTGAACACTTGTAGCCAGACGGTCGAAAGGAAAATGTGCGAGAGCAGGCTGTTGTTGGTCTGCCTCAGCCTGTTGTTTGTTCTCGTCGTCTTGCACAAACAGCGCCCCTGGGCCGTCAAGGTCTGACCGAGCGCCGTTGTCGTCTTCGATTTCGTCATCGGAGTTCTCGTTGTCTGACGGTATGTTATTCGAGATGTCGGTGTGGACCTCTTCAGCTGTTGGCGCTCGAATCCTAAGGCTTGGGTGAATATTCTCAAGGATGGGGCTCATGTTTTCTTCTTTGCAACAGAGCTTGTATATCGCGGGGTATGAGAGGACTTGGTCATTTCCCGGATCTGTCAGGTAAGTCCGAAGTTCCTCGGGCCATGTCTACCGGTTGTCAGTCAGACTGAGAAGCCAAAAAGTTGAATGTTATCACTTACTTGTTTAGTCTTTTTCTTAGCGGTGCGTGTTCTCCGCAGCTTTCCGATCTCGAAATCTTTTCTGGCGACCTTGCGTCTCAGATCGTCGTTTGCGAGGGCGAGGTTTTGTATGCGTATCTCAAGTCTGTTGATGTGTGATTGAAGTGAAGTCACGCCCTGTCGTGAAACCTGGCGGCATTGCTCACTGCAACCAAGATTATCGATGTCGACCTTAGGCTGTAGATCAATATCTTCATCCTCGTCATCAGTATCATCTTCCTCCTCATCGTTAGTGTCGTCCTCATCCTCAATCTCGTCCTCGTCACTGTCATCCGCTTTGAGACTGTCTCCGAGCGTGATGCCCTCTTCTTCAGCGTCAACATCGACTCCGTCCAATGACTCGACCTCGTCGTCGTTCGGATCATAGCGTCGGCGGGCGTTCCCAGCGCCAGTTGAACTCAAGATAGCTTCAATGTCATCCTCAGATGTGAGAGAATTGAAACTTCGCTGACCAGAAGCAGTATCCTCACTAGCGGAGTGATGGCTTTGCTGATAGTTGCTTTCGGACGTCTCGGCAAGCGGAGGCACTTCATAGACGGCCTGCGAGGCCAGATGCGAGTGCTGGTCCATCGGTCGGGGCACGCTGCAGAATGCTCCAACACCGATGATAGTCTGTGATAATCAAATGAGGTGGGAAAAGGTCACGAATGAGATTCGTATAGCGAATAAAAGCAGTAATGATGTACGGTTCTGGATGATGAAGGGTTGAATGGACGAGGTGACTGCAGCCAAGAAGGAAACGACGTGGGATCAATATGCAATAGAGACGATGTGAATCTAAGTGTAAATGGGTAAACCCGAGAGAAAGAAAGAGAGAGGGATAGAGAGAGAGAATAAGAGAGATGAAGGCATATATTGGCCCAAATAGAATGGCCTGTACCGCAGGCAAGAGCCACCTGTAATTTAGGAAAGTGCTCGAGAAAAAGGGGAAGGAGATAGGGTTATTCGTACTCAATTTCGAATTTCTGTGGTTATGAGAATTGCTGGAAGCCCGCGACCGATGCGTGAGGTGCGGTAAGGTAAGGTAGAAAGAAGTTAGAGCGGTGTCCTGCTTTATCGAAGAACGGGAAGCTTAGTTTTGAAAGAGTTACATGCAACACTCCTGTTTCCAGTGGGAGGAAAGGATGGGCAGAGAGCGGAAGCAAAAGATGATTGAAAGGGGAAGATGGGAAGTCCTGTTCAGAAGTTGACGGTTGGGGGCTTTGGAAGAAGCTGCAGAGAACAATCAATCCACTTTCGTATGTGTTGAGTTGTATGAAGGCAAGTAGAATATAGTATGTGTATGCGGAACCGTGGTGTAAGAATCACTTGAGGCAATTGAGAATAACGTTACCACGGCAGCCCGAGAGGTATCTGGGTTGATTATGGAAACTCGAGAGAGATTCTTGATGGAAGACTAAGACGCCCGAGCAGCGTATGGAAGGAACGAACGAGCCTGCAGGGCATGGTATTGGCGTGTTCATCCCGAAGAAGGCTCTGGAATCCTCGCCTCCCTCCATCCCTTATTACCATTTTCTATGGACCATCTGATTCTTCGACTTGACCAGGCAGCGATGGACTGACGGCGTAGGACGACAGAATGTGACGGAGACTGGCGAAAATGGTGGACGACGGCCAGAGATAGAAGGAGACAGAAGGTGAGCAAAGTTGATGAGCCAATTCAGTCTCTCAACAAGCACATAGTGGAAATGCACCCCACTTCTCCTGCCGTTGTGTTCGCGTTAAACCCGTGGACACGACTTTGAAGAGAGCGTAGTATGACAGGACAACAGCAAAAGAGACAGCCCAAGCCAGGAACTCGGTATCACGCTGAGAGAGGCCAAGGTGGCGGACTGGTTGGTGACACGCGACAGAGGAGACCGGCGCAAGAACCAGCTAACAGACCATTTGCTCCGAAGAAGTCCATTGCGTTAAAGCTTTGGCGTCACAGTCAGCAAGAGAGACTGAACCTGGCAGAAATGGCCCAAAAACGTCCCGCCAAAGTCCGCAAGCATGGGGGACGAGGGTAGAGGTTCGAAGGCGTACACTTCAAGCTAAACCCAACATTTGGGTAGGGAACCATGTTAGACCTGAGTGCAGGCATCGAAGATCATGCCTCATGCAATGCCCAAATTTGCTGGATGAAGGAAACCAGCCCGTGTTAGTGTCAATAATTTTCCAGGATGAGAATTGCTTTTTGAATGTTGCGACTATACTCGTATCTGCGTAAAACCCGCGATATCAGACGGCACAGAAATCCCTAGATTTCTTGGCTGATCCGTCTGCTCCTCGATTGTTGGGCAACCCTGCCAAGCGTCTCATCTTCCGGCCCAGCCGATATCTTATCCTTGTCGCGGCGTAGACATGATACAGGTGTGAACAAATAATGGTTGTATTGCTGAGCGCCAGGTCTCCAAAACCTTTGTGTTGGTATCCGCCTGTATAAGATGTACAATCCCAGACATCGTCCTCTTCGTTCTAAAACCGCTCGTCTATACCTTCAATCACGCGTTGGCCTTCATGGTGCGGAAAAAGTCCATGACACCGGTGAAGACGACGAGCAGGATACCACCTCCGGGGCCCAAACGGAGGACCTTGGGAAGGAAACCCTTGTAGAGAGCAGCGAAACCCTCCTCCTTAGCGACAGTACCGACGGCAGGCCAGGCCCAGTTGTACTTGGGGGTCTGACCGGGGACCTTGGGGCTGTTCTGAATGCGAGACTTGACAACGTCCATGGGCGTGTTGAGGACAGTACCGATGGTACCACCGACGGCACCGGAAATCAAATCGTTGGTAACCTGCGAGGACTTGGACTCGGCCTTGGGGAGGAGTTGGCGGACCTGGAAGATGCAGCCAAAGTAACCGGCGTTCCAGAGGACGTGACGCCACATGGTGCTCTCCAGACCGTTGTACATGGCCAGAATACCCTCGGTCTGAACGGTCTTCCTGACGACGTCGAGCATGCCGTTGTACTTACCGGCGGAGGCCTTGTCCTGCAATCTGATCTTGACGAGCTCAAAGGGAACAACGACGAAAGCCTCGGTGGCACCAGCGCTGGCACCGGTCAAGATGGAAAGGGACTGGTTCATCTTCTCGGCGCCGAACATCTTGCGGTAAATCTTTCCCCACTCATCGTTGGCGGCGAACTTGGTAGCACGCTTGGGGGCCTCCATGAGGATGGGGGCGGTGATGCCGCGGTATAGTGTCGAGAAGCTATGGTTTGTAAGCCCGGGGATATTCAGGCGCTAGATGGGTGTCTGGCGTACCCCTCATTGCGGATGATCTTGCGGAAACAGTCGAGCATGCCATTGTAATGGTCGGCACCGGTGCCCTTGCCAGTTTGAAGTTGCCTGCATCAATGCATTAGCCGCAATTGCGTGTATGCGCGCGCGCGCGGCGAACGAGGGGTGAATCCTACACTCGCGTCTTCACGACGTCCAACGGGTACCTAAACCGGTCAGCAATTAGCCACGTGAGGTCGTCGCACGTGGCATGGGAACTCACATAACCAAGATCTAGCGTCGCGAGAGTGTGAGCGAGCCTGTCAATCCATCTCCGGACACAATGGCGATGTACTGACCTCCGAGACACCGGCAATGGCACCTAGGTACAATTGTCAGTATTTCGAGGCCGATATCGCGGCGGTGGGGATGAGGTCGCGAGACGAACCTGCGGCGAATTGGTAAACGAAAGGGAGGGGTTTGTCGGTGGACATCTTGAGTGAAGACACTGGAACATAATTGTGTTAGCTCTCTAGCGACGTAGTGGCACTGTTGCTCAAGTTCTCACCGAGAAGCAAAATAAACGGTTGGGCTTGGTGGGGAGGAGGACTTTAGGAGGGACGAAGTTTGAAAGAGAGCGAAAATCGAACGACGGCCTGTAGCGGGAACTGGGAAATCTTACCTCATCGCAAGCCCCGGCCAGGGCCCTTGTCGCAGCGCGGACGTCCCTTATCGGGCAAATGCATCAAGTTGCCGATGCTGAGCCGCGCGGGACTCCACCGGGGCGGGTTCTCTGCTAACCGTACCTCCTACTTTGTGACGCCTCTGATTCGTGCGCTCTCCGTCTACGGCATTGCTTAGGTCCAGGTGAGTGGCTACTAACGGGAATTACGTACTACCGTTATGGCAAATTTCTGGGAGGTGTCAGGGGTCCGGGGGGATGTTTCTTTACCCCGGCCCTAGCCCCCAGGGCCCGGGCCATCCTGCGCTGTCAGGTCTCGTTTCGTTGCCCATCTTCCATCTCTAGGTGTCATTGGATGATGCGAGCCTATTGCCGAGTTTTGGGCGACAAGTCCGAGATCACGGGCACTTGCAGCTACCGATTACATGTAAAGTGATTCGCTGTCGACGTGGGCTCTGCGTGGGCTATTCATGAACGAATCATCCGCGATACCTGATTGTGAGGCTTGGAATGCCAATCACTTATACTACCTAGGTATCTAAGATATGTGTTCAACCCCATGCCAGAGTCACTTGTGCCTCGCGATGAGGCAAGATGAAATGGCCAAAAAAAAACTATTGAAAAAATATTGCATACACATACACACAGACACAGGCCTGAGGCTTTAGGTTAGCTGCATCTCTTACTTGTGCTGAGAATCGGCTGAGCATTCTGACGGTTTACTTTTCCCAACATTACCGCAAGAATCGACTCGATAAGAGCCAAGTCAACGGACAAACCGTTGGGAACAAAGAAGCATGTGTTTGAGAACGCATGGCAGCCCAGCTCAACTGCAATGGGACTGGGCTCTTCGAGGTGCAGCGCCGAGGCGGGGTACAGGGGTTAGCTCCCCACATTGCCCGGGGCAGGATGAGGCCACAGCGACCTCGGTTCATCTTGGGCGACGATTCGCGGACATCCAGGGCTTTCCCTATTTGCAACCACTCCATGCAGATTCAACCTCATGGAAGAAACACATGCCAAGAGACAGCTCATTGACAACAGAGAGACAAAAGAAAACACCAGCACGTGGTTTCTTGTGCCTTTATCCGTAGCAATCGACGGTCTGGCCCGTGCTTTGTAGTACCTTCCATGCCTCAAGTTGGAACAAACAGCGGCTTAGGAAACCCGCTCCAAGCATCGCCAATATCTTTGGTTGAGCCACAATGCTCTTCCGAATTTGGTTCTGCACAGAGAACAGAGACTCTGGGTCTTCGTAGTTTTTCCAGGGATAGAGGCATTTGCGAGAGTACTCATCTTGTAGGATCAACTGTACTACGTTGATGCTACCTACCTAAGTTGGCATTTAGCCTCAGGTAACTTGCCTAAGTTGCCTTAGGTACGACGCAACCATTTTTTACCTACTTTGTTTGTGTGCGTAGCTATACCTTGACATAGAAGCATGTTCCTTACCAGGGTATTACCTGTGTTTACCAAGGGAGGTATCTCAGCTACGGTGGGATGGAAACGGGACAGGAGTGGCATGTTACCGAGCAGATGTGACTGAATTTTTCGAACTTCGTATGGGAAGGCATGAGCCACAAGCTCCTGTATTCATTTTCAAGTCAAGTGAAATGCAAGGTGTTGGGGTACAACAACCGAAATGGGCAGTCCTGGAACACATTTGGTTGGTTTCTCTCCTCGTAAATAACTGACGCTCACACTTGACCCCTTCATGGCAGAGCTCTTGTTTTTGTTGGTCTCCACGAACCCCTCTAGGCCCCTTCTTCTTGACACAGTCGAGTAACAGCAACGCTATCGTTCCAGTCTGTTTCAGCTTCGACAGCTGCTTTGTGACAGTTCTACACCTGTCATACCTACCTAAGTTGAAGTCGCGTTCCACCTCATGACATTAACCTCACCTGGCCCGCTGTTAACCACTTGTACGAAGACGTCCACTCCCTTGTCTTTATTTGGTAACGACGTGAATCTCGGTGGATTTCTTCCTCGGGTGACTGCGTCTACAACCCAAATTGACATACAGCGTCTTCTTCATTCCTTCGCTTGTCCTGACACGTATGAGCGACTGCACTCGTGCTGAAGCTTGCTGTACCTACCTTATTCCCACGGCCGTCCTCAGTCTCTAGGCCGAAGCCGTGACACGCATCACAGCCAGTCCCTGCTACGACGAACCATAGCTCATCACAACCTGGAGGCGGGGACGCTTTCTCCTAAGCAGTTACGATCTAAAGAGAAAACGGCGTTCCCACATCGATGGAATAACTCGGGATCGGAGAGTTATGCGCGGCGGAGAGCTGTTCGCAGCCGGCGCGCTGAAAGATGCCATTTCTATTATACCTTGGATAGTGTTGCCCCACATGGGTTTACCAGCGGCTGGGTACGTACCTGCCAAGGTACCCAGTTGCGCCGTAATGATACTGGAGGAGGCACTTCAACCAGAGGTACCTAAGGTAGGCACTTCGCTCAAAACGTAATTACGTAGTAGGTAATTGCAGGTACCTACCTTCATAGTACCTTGAGATGGGAATCCCAGCCGCGCATGCTCTCCGCCTGCAAACAGAGCACAAGCTCTAAAACAGGACGGTAATTGGCTGCGAGATAGCGGAGCAAAGGACCCGTCCATGATGCTGAGGTGGGATTCGCGGCGCTGTATGTGTATCCGAGCCGGACTACTATGTATACGGGAGAGAGCTTTAGCTCTGACGCGCACAACTCCCAATGCCCTCAATTACATCCACCATCAACCCCACCTCTAATAATTTCTCTCTTCTTCATCCCAGTATCGCCGCCGCGTCTGCCGTCGAAACCAAGTCGTCCAGCCATCGAAACCGAAGCGCTCACGTTCGCGACACCGATTATTCCGCTCAAGAACCTGTCTGCAAAACCTTCATCGCCTTATAACATCGAGAACTCAAAAGCCCAGCGGCCAGGTGGCAACATTGGTCGAAGCCTCACCATTACCCTTTGGGTTTCGCCATCTCCTAATCAGCCCGACGCCTTCCCTTGGCCGAAACCGATTCGACCGATTTGCCCGATTACCCTCAGAGAACCGCTCTTCTTGCACTCGGAACTGCACCTTTAAACAAGCCGTGATCCCCAGAGAATCACAGCGAGGTGCCATCCTAGTGCTTGAGGGGTTCCTTCGACAAACCCCTGCCCATGAGTCACCTACTTTGGAAATATTATTGGGAAAACGATGTCGAAAGATTTCGGCGTCTACTGGCACCGGCCGGATTCTCGGCGCAAGCGGCAGCAAGGAGCCCGGGGATAGGCGCAGGCCCGTCAGGGGGGAGTCCTGGAGCGTACGGGACTCCTCCCCGGAATTTCAAACTACGGAAGTCGTCTGCCGCTGGGGTCGGCGTCAGCGCTTCAAGGCATGCGAACGCTACCCTCGGTAAGGCTGAAGTCAACGGTCGCGACCATGTCGGTCTGACACTTCTCCTACGCGCCGCCTCGTCGAGTGACCCGAACGCCATTCTTTTCATCCAAGCGCTGCTCGAACACCCTGCCCTCGACCTCTATGTACAGGATCCAGAAAGCGGTTGGAATGCTCTGCACAGAGCCTTGTATTCTGGAAACATCGCTATCGCGCGCCTTCTACTCGAGAGAGAGCGCAAAACTCTGACGGAGCAGACACTGGGTAGCTCTGTGGCCAAGGTCGGCCAGTTGATCAAGACGAAAGACCGCGAAGGCAACAGCCCCTTCGATCTATACAATTCCACCATTGCCGTGCGGAATCTCGGAGACTCAGGTGATCCAGATGAGTCAGATGCGGATTCTGATGCGGAAAGCAGCTCGGATGGAGGCCAAGGGCTGATGAAGTCTATCGCTGCGCTCGATGCGGTATCAGAGGGCGATGAACTCTTCGTCTTTGGAAGCAACCGGAATGTTTCACTAGGAGTCGGCGACGAAGACGATCGGCAATATCCTGAAAGGATCACCTTGAAACGACCAGATCAGCTTGTACGCAGGTTCTACGAAGAATACCTTGCCAAGACCAAGAATGCACCAATAGGCGCAAGTGGCCTCACCATTGAAGATGTAGACATGGAGGAGATTCCGGCCTTGATTAGAAACCGGCCGCTGCGGATTCATGACGCCGTTCTTTCCAAGCTGCATACGGCGGTTCTGACAACAGATCCCGTTTCGAATTTGTACGTCTGCGGTGTCGGCCGCGGTGGACGCCTCGGCATGGGCGACGAAAACACGCAGTACCGCTTTGTCCCAGTTCAAGGTGGTCTTGCCGATAAAAAAGTAGTGCAAGTTGCACTCGGCCAGAATCATACGATGGCAGTCACCAACACGGGTGAATTGTGGACTTGGGGCTCGAACAGTAACTCTCAGTTGGGATACAGCTTGCCACCGCCGGCTAGACCAGACGAGGAGCCGATGAGCACCACCCCACGACAAGTGTTTGGCACTCTGAAGAAAGAAGTCATCCTTGGCATCGCAGCATCCGCTGTACACTCTGTGGCCCATACGTCGACGTCCCTGTTTTGCTGGGGCAAGAATCTCGGGCAGCTGGCGCTTATGGATGCGGATTCGAGGTCTTTGGAAGTCCAACAAACTCCCCGAAAGGTTGCTGCGTCGCTGTTCTCCTCACCCATTGCTGCAGTGTCTGCCATCGACAAAGCCACCACATGCCTGTTGGCCGACAGTACTGTATGCGTGTTCACCAGTTATGGGTACAATTTCGTTAAGTTTCCCTCCCCCGACGTCTTCGTCAACCACCAGTTCACAACGTCGATGTCAACAAGATACAGTTCGGCAAGGAATCAAGTCAACCGCATCACGTCGGGGGGAGAGACAATCGCTGCAGTCACCACGAGGGGCGACTTATTCACCATGACGCTGAGCCACAAGTCCGACGCAACTCCAGCGGCGACCTCTACAACAAACCCATCCAAGATCAAGGGTGCTGTCACAACGCCGCAATGTGTATGGAGTGCTCGAAAAGACGGTGTCAAGTCGGTCAGTGTCGGTGAGCATGGCGCGGTCATCATTTGCACAGAATCGGGAGCGGTATGGCGGCGTATGAAGCGCGCCAAAGCGAAGAACGCTGCAACTCCAGGCTCGGCCGACATCAAGTGGAAAGATTTTAAATTCCAGCGAGTGCCGAGTGTGACGAATGCTGTTGCCGTCAGAAGCTCCGTATTTGGCGCGTTCGCAGCCATCCGGAAAGACTGCGACGTGATGAAGGAGCAAATCATCATCAACGAGCAGTCGCTGTGGGACGACTTGTCATCCCTGCTCGTCCTGCGAGACTTTCAAGCATCGACACCAAGCGTCGGTGACAAGGATACACTCGGGTTTTGGAAGGCCGAAGACTTGAGGTATCGAATCGGAGAGCTTCCATACCAGCTTCTAAAGTCTGTGGATTTGGAGCGAGACCTGCGACAATTTCTTATGATGGTGGTGGACCCGGATCTCGACACGGCACTTTGTACTTCAGCATATCCAGACATTGAGATACCCGTACATTCGTGGCTTCTAACGGCTCGGAGCTCGGTGTTACGCGGCTTTCTCAGCGAGTATCGCAATCGCGGCGAGTGTGAAGCCCCGCAAACACTCCGAATCGACGAGAAAAACGGAAAGACGGTCATTACATTTGACTCGATTGACTTGCTGTCCTTAGTCAATCTGATTGTTTTCTGCTACGATGATACAGTCGTTCCAGCCTGGAATCACACTCGTCTAGCGCCATCGTTGGCACACAGATATCGCTACATTCGAAATGAGCTGATGAAGCTGGCGACTAAGCTAGATATGATGAAGCTTGAGGCCGCCGTCCGACTGCAAACCAGTACGGAAAGGTCACTTGACCAAGATTTTATCAAAGCAATCCAGGAACCGATTTACTTCGAAGATGCTGATGCACTTGTAGAGCTGGATGGCGAAGATGTGCCAATCCACAGCCAGCTCATGCGGCGAAGATGCGATTTCTTCGAAGGTCTGTTCCACGGTCGAGCCCGAGGAATGTGGCTCGCGGGTCGTCGTGACGAGTTGGCTGACGAGGAGCTCGTGCGGGTGGACTTGACTCACTGCGATCCTGAGGCCTTCCACTACGTTCTGCGATACCTGTATGCAGATGTCGGTGTCGAGCTCTTCAACGACACTACATCAACCAACATTGACGATTTCTCCGAGCTCGTCGTGGCTGTGATGGGCATCGCCAACGAGCTCATGCTTGACCGGCTATCACAGATCTGCCAGTACGTCATTGCGGGCTTCGTCAACGTTCGAAATATATCCCTCCTCCTGAACGAGATCAGCGCCTGTTCCGTCACAGAGTTTAAAGACGCAGGTTTGGAGTACATTTGCTTGCAGATGGAGACCATGCTGGAGAATCATCTCTTGGACGACTTGGAGGAAGACTTGTTGGAAGAGCTGGACAGTGTTGTTCGAGAAAACCAGCTGGCACGATATCCTTTTGCGAGAAGCGGCCGCGCCGAGCTGTTGCTGTTTGAGAAGGACCCCGACCTGGCACTCGACATCGATGAAGAACGGCGGCGGAGGGTACGAGAAATGGCTTTTAGGTCTACACAGCGAGAGGCCGACGAACGAAAGATGTCGACTTCTTTCAAAACTAAGTTTGGCAGTCTGGATGATACTACTACTGCCACATCTCCTAGCTTGGACAAAGCCCGTCGCAAGTCCAAGGCTGGCCGAAACGAGCCATTCAGCCCAAGCTTACGACCCAAGGAATCTCACGCGGATTTGATGTTCGACATGGACGACGAAAGCCCATCGATGGTAGGTAGCCCTCCGATCTCGCCTTCCCAAAGGGCTGCTGAGGCGAAGGGCCGATCTGAGATTGAACGGCTTCCATCCTTGCCGGGTCCATGGAAGGATATCAAAGGGTTTGCCATGGGAGAGTCGCCTCGGTTCCAAGTAGCAAGCCCGCCGCTGGGCACATCCATACCACTCGGTCTAAGTCCGTCACTTAATGACCCAAGTGGACCTGGCTGTCAAAAGCCTGGCAGTCCTTGGGCCTCGGCAGCTTTCCCAACGGAAAAGATGGATTTGCGGCAGGTTTTGACGGATACGCCGAAAAAGTCTGCATTATCGGATAGCATCGCAGCGCAAAAGATCAAGGAGGCATCTCCTAAGCCGGCCCAGCCCAAGATGTCACAAAAGGAGCGCAAGAAGCAGCAGCAAGCGCAGGCAGCAGCACAAGCAGCACTTGAGGCCGAGGCTCAGCAGCCCAAGGTAGCTTGGGACAAGGAGTCAGCAGCTAACAAAACGGCCCCTTGGAAGGTCGTCTCAAGTGGACCAAAGCCGTCACTCAAAGACACCATGGTCAAAGACTCGGCCAAAACCCCTGCCACAGCACCCGTTGCCAAGGCCAGGCCGTTACTCTCAGTCAACTCTTCGACGACGTCGGCCAGGAGGACCGCGTCTCCCGATACCCGGTTTCCCGGTCAGTCTCGAGTGAGCGGCTCCTCTGCAGGTCCGAGTGGGCCATCAAGTCAATCTCCAGCGAAGCCGCTCGTGCCACACTCGAGGTCTTACATCAAACCGGCACCCAAGGCCGAGCCCACTTTGGGACTCAGTATGGCAGACATCATCGGGCAGCAAAGACGGGAGCAAGAGGCTGTGCGCGAGGCTGTTGCTAAGAGATCAATGCAGGAGATTCAGCAAGAGCAAGAGTTCCAAGAGTGGTGGGACCAGGAAACCCGTCGTGTGCAGGAAGAGGAGGCTCGGAAAGAAGCCAAGGACAAGGCAAAAGAGGGAAGAGACCAGAAAGATGGCAAGCGGGGAAGAAGGGGTCGCGGCGGCGGCAAGGGCAAGGGAAACGGCCCGGCGGGCCAGGGCGAAGGACCAGGCAAAGCCGCTGAGGCTGGTAGTCCGACCAAGACACCGGGCGGACCGGCCAACAGTTCCCGAGGTCGCGGCAACCGAGGGCGGGGAAGGAGCGGTAGAACATCAACATCGGCGTCGGCGGCATCCGCGGTTTGATTAGAGGCTTGTCTTATGGGCGTTTAGGTGTTGTGGGGTCGAAGAAACCAGAACGACACAGTGTGGTTCGTGTTATGGTCAGACTAAGTTGGACCAGCCTACATGGGAACCGAGAGTTTCCAACAAATGGGCGGCCTTGTCCCAGATTGTTTCTCTACCGCTCTAAAGGAGGACTTCAAGATGTGGAGGCAAGAGATATACGCGTTTTCGTCATGCCGCTTGAGATGCCGCATGAAAGTGCTATGAATGTGTCCCGATGAGGCAACGTCCAGATACTCTGTCCACAAGATGTGAGGTTGGTGTCTAGCATGCGCCATGTGACAAGGGGAGGCGCCGCCCCAGAAAAATAATAATAATAAAAGGGCTACTGGGGGGACCGATGGGTTTCATGGGCGAATTTCGACACCACTCCATCCGCGCCAACGGCGTTAGTTCAAGGTGTGCGCCCACTCCGGCGACGTAGGTGCTGTCACCAGAGAACGGGTCCGATCTACGGAGGCGATTGCAGGTGGAAACATGGAAGTTGCCTCACGTTGCCCAACGCTGGATGTGTCCAATATCAAGGAAGGATGGACAGTTCTTATCGTTATCTTAATCGTTAGGGGCGGGCGATAAGGGATGATGTGCTGGTGCTGGCTCATTGGCGCTGACTCGGTTGGTTCACGCATGCTACCTTTCATCTAATTATCTTACTGTATGCGTCCTGGCCTGCTTGTTTGGGTCTGACGCATGTGCCGCCTTGCCATCAGCTGCTCGATGGCTAGGTTGAGTAAGGTAGGTCGGAGGGTTTGTGCTCTGTGTTGTTCGTTATCATGGAATTGGGGGTGAAGGACTATGCCAACTGGATGATAAACTAGGGAAAGATACCTCTCCCCTGTATCCGTACTCCGTACACTAGCTATACGTTGTAGATAAAGGAAAGGCTGGGTCAAACCCCGGTTTCGTGTCCTGGGGAAACCTGGAAGTGGGCGCGCTGGGGTACGGGTACTAGAGGCCGATTTCCGGGACCGACCGAGGGTCGGGTACGGCTTGACATGCTGGGAAGCGTGCGAGTGCCGATACCTTTGGGATTGCATTGGACATTTCTTGGACTGTACCGTCTCCCGTACCCTCTTCCTCCCTCTTGTGTTGTTGTGTGTTTGTGTNGGGGGGGGGGGGGGATGGATTATCAGCCGCAAGACCAGGGTGGTGACAGGTTGTGACATGGCATTGCCCTGCATTTGATGGGGGACGGAGAGGCTGTCCTTGGCTCAACCGGGACTACCGCCAGCTGGCTGCCGGTGGAATTGATTGCATTGACTGCGGATTGCGTGCTGTGGGCTGTGGGCTTGTTGACGCAGGTAAAGCCAAACAGCAAGGCGCTGGCGAAGGCCGTGACCACCGTTGACCTACCTGACGACATGGCTAGTGATGGAAGGGGAGGCTTCCGAAGCTGACTCGGCGAATCGCTGTTGCAGAGAAGCACGATATAGAGCGCATGGTGAGGTGAGGCCATTCCGAGGCCCAAGCCTCTGATCCGAAGGGAAAGGGGGACATCTCTGGCAGCCGTTGACGTTGTCCTCCCCCTTTTCGCGCAATCCGCAGTCAGAGGCATTCGGCCTGTAGGATACAGAACCAGGTTCATGGCCTGCTCCCTGATATGACGATGGAGATGGCAGAGTGGGACCCGACAACTTGTGACAAGGGAAACAGAGGCTGGCTTGATTGTCCTCTGTCAGCTAGCAGAAGGTGCGAAAAAAAGAAAAGAAGAAGCAAGTGAGTTTCATGGGGGGCCTGGGCAACGTGGGAAGTGGAAGAACAAAGTGGTGTTTACGAGTTGGACATGAGGCGAGGCATATGGGCGGAATGCGCCTCGTCTCGCTGGTGAACGAGTTCGAGTTACCCCAACTTTGAACGCATCGGATACTTTGACACTCTATCCGTCAGGTACTTAAAGCACCTACCAGCACACTGGGGTCGTGCCACAGATTATGTATCCTGCATGCCTCACATCGCCTATACCTTCAGGTAAGGTACCTCAAGGAAGGTACCTACGTCAAGTAAGGTGCCTCAAGTAAGGGTGGTGAGGTAAGGTGCCTGCCTGATCAGAGGTCTTCGTAGGCACTGCTGGCCCTGACCCCATCCTCATCGTTTCCAGCGAGATAGGCACTGTACAAGGTACTACTCACTCGTTCTCCCACTATCTCGTCCACCTGCATTTGCATGTCTGCCGGTGCCTGAGGAAAAAGGGCCGCTGGTGGGTGATGGCTGCAGAGGAGGGGGCACTGCGAGTGGAAGCAGCCCAACCTCGATACCTGCGACCTTAGCATCCATGCCGAGGGCCAAATACTGATGCATGCTGTACACGGTGCAAGTACATGATAGAAGGCGAGGTTCAGAGGTGTGCCCCCTTCCCTTCCCTTCCCATCCCATCCCGTCCCATCCCATCATCCCATCCCGTCATCCTCGCCGAGCCTGTCTTGCGTTGGAGTCCACCGCCCCATCCATCCACATCCAACATCCACCCAGGATCTCACAGCTATCCATGTCACAGCTCCGGTGTGGCCCACGGATGCTTGTTCAGGCTGTGGTGCGCTGCCGCCACCGCTACCGCTGCAGGGCCAAACCAGGCGTCTCTTTGCTCTCGCTGTCTGTCTGTCACAGGGCACGACAGGATAAGGTAGCTGCAGCGAGATCCATGACATCCACTGTGGTCCACCGTCCACCTTCGGTTGTCTCTGTCACTTGTCTTCCCCAAGTTTACCTTGCCTAGGCCCATTCGACCTCTCTCTCCAACTCGCTCGCTCACTCACCCATACCTACTGTATCTTTCTCTCCCTTTGTTTTATATCTATCCCCGTCTCCCTTTTTCAACGCTCTCACTCTCTACAGTGCCAGAAGGGGTACATGGACGGATAGTTGCCTTGACAGTCCTTCTGTCTCCTACCAGGGCAATTGCCAGACGACAAAGCCTTTGTTTTTTTGGGGGCCCATTTCTTGGTCGTCGTCTCTGCATCATCAATTCTGGCCCTTGCGTCTTATCATTGTTGGATACCCGCGCCCACCATCTATCATCTACCTATCCACCTATCCACCCATCCATCCATCTGCCCCCCTCTTGTTCCCCTTTCCCCCAATACAACCGACACTCCTCTTGCAACTCGTCTGTTATATGCGGTCTTCTCTCTTCTCTTCCTTTCCGAGCCAGCATTATATCGTCTGATCTTTTTTTTTTCCTCTTCTTCTCTCATATCTGCTATTCCTGCTCCATCTTCCTCTCTCTCTTCTCCGTTGCCCCTCCTGCTTTTAGCTGCGAACACACCAGGCCGTCAAGTATACCGCCGTCTGAGGAAATACAATCCCCCCTCCCCCCGGTCCCCCAGGTGACTCGATGACGGAAGGGCACTTGTCGACGATCACGAGGCTCACGCTTTGAGCGGATGACACCAGCGCTGATAACCCCCGATTCCCATCAATTTGGACTTTCTACAACCACAACACGGCGACTCAGCATTTTGACAGTCATTGTCCTTTGATTTTCTTCCTGGAAACCCCTGGCCGTTCGTCCATTGCTGGATCGACTTTATTGAGTTGGTGGCGGACGCATCCCCCGGTGTTGTATCCCTCTTTCCCTCGCTCGGCATTCCCATCTCTCTTGCTGTGCTCCTTAGGCAACCGAGGAAAAGCCATGGTCGAAGCCACCGCCTAGCTCCAACCATTCATCCTGCAGCCCGCATCTAATTACCTACGCCAGCTTCCTTCATAGCCTAACTTACCCATCTTGGTTCTACACGCCTTGGCTCGTTCGTGCGGTGCCCCCGTCTTTCTTCTCCGTCTCTGCATCTGCCGCTCGTCTCCACGTTGACGTTGCCCTGGTCGCCGTTGCCTGCCTCGCCGCCGCCGCCGCCCGCGCGCCATTTCTCAAGGAGCTCCACCGCTTCCTTGCGCCGCATCAAGTCGCCCTCCTCTTTCTCCATCCCGAGCGATCCTTTCCGACTTGCGCTTCTGGATCTCATAGGCATCGACGTTTTCACAGCATCGCTCTGTTGTCATGAAGGATGGATGAGCAGGCTCGGTACCACCCCGATATCGACACCGAGCATACCCTTCCGGATTCCGACGCCTAGGGCTGCCCTGCGAGCCACACAGAACGCTTCCTATCGTTATCTACGCCCATCACCAACCTGATTCTGTCGGCTACACGAACAAACATTCATATCCTCGTCCTCGGTGCAACCCACCAGGCGCCAAACACGATGCATCAACAAGCTCGACCTGCCCCACGGGTTTCCTCCCCCGCTTCCTCCCCCCAAACAAACCCCTCCCGAACGAACAACCCGAGAGAAGGCATACTGGGCTCTCGTGAAAGAGCTGGGTCTGGCGCTTCTGGCCGCGATTCTGCTGCCGTCTCACCCATCGCCGAGGCTTCCCCGGGCCTGGGGCCTCCAGCTGATGCTGTCAAGAAATTGGATCAGATAATTCAGGTGGGTAAAACAAGCAAAATGGGGCGTGCGTTACGGGAAACTGACTGTAGACAAGAACTTCCACACCAAAGCTGCGTCATTGGTCCTCCAATCCCGCATGAATCTTAAGCCCGCACACACAAATCGCGGGTCTGGAAGCAAGAAGCTGAACAAATGGGTGAGTTGCAGCACTTCTTGCTGTATTCAGTTCCGAGCGTCACGGATTGCTGATATCGTACGCCTCCCCAGTTTCAAATCGAGACCGAAGAGTTTGACGACTTCAAAGACGAGCTCCGAATATGGAGGAATTGTGGCAGCTATGAAAACAAGCCCCCGCCTTTGATCATCGAAACATACCTCGACACCTCCCGCCTGACGGCGAGCCAGAGCCTGGTAATTGTCGACGAAAATGGAAAAAGATGGGATGTCATGGAAGCCCTTAACTCGTCAGACTCGAGCGATGACGGGCGCCCATCGCCGGCCAAGAGGAATACCGAGGTCGTTCTAGAGAGATGGCGTATCGAGTTGAAAACAATACCTAACCACGGCCTCGAAGACTTTGGGCCGACACTGCCGACTATTTATAAAAAGAGCATCGTCTTCTTTCGATCGCTGTTTGTTGCGACCAGGATCCTTCCGGCATGGAAATTCTCCCAGCAGTCTTTGACGAAAGGCGTCCACCCATCATTAGAACCACGCTGCCGAATCAGAACCGGCGAACCAGACACTGGCGGCGTTGACAGACTTAGGCACCCTCTGTACGATGGTCGGCCTGATGTCGTGACTGACTATGTCTTTGGTGACCTAGAGGTGCCCGTTGGTCGATTCTACGCGTCCGTGACGTATAGGAATGAGTGCAGTTTTCGGGTTGACGACTCGGAGTCCCTGTTGAGCTCGCGCTTCATGGGCGTGGATGAGAACTTCTTCAAGCCGTCACTGCCCCAGCAGAGAGAAAGTCGGAGAAACGACGCCGAGATTGGATCCCTCCCATCTCATCGGCGCAGCCGGAACCTGTCTGATATTCATCAAACCTATGGTAGTCTTTCAACGTTCCACGGCGATGGCCCTATGGGTACCAGCCCCATTTCTGCGCTGAAAGCCGTCCGACCCCCTGGTTCCGATACAAGCTCACCGCCCGAATCTACCCCTACGAACATGGAGCCGAATCCGCCAAATTCCTTGCCTGTTGGTCTCGTAGGGAGACCCTCCATGAAGGGTTTCAGTAGCACCGGGCGTCGACCATCTGTCTCTTTCCAACCGTTCAAAGCGGGCTCACTATCAGGATCTCCTGTTCCCCGTACATTGGACTCTGAATCGCCGGCCTCTCCGGTCTCACGCGCTGCAGCTCTCAATGCCCTCACGCAACCCCGTAATCGTACATCTCTGACTGCAGGGATGCCTGCCTCTCTCCGAGGCGGTCCGCCGCCTGCCGAGGCAGCCGTAGTAGGCTCACCGCGGCCATCTTCGACAAGCCGATATAGCAGCAGCTTCACTCATCGCAAGGGACGTCTGTCTTTTGGTGGTGCTAGCAAGGCTGGTGATGATGAGCAGAGTAGCAGTGGACGACAGAGCTTGTCCTCATCGGTGGCTCAACCAGGGTCTGGTCTGCTTGCTGAAGCAGGTGGAGGCGGTAGCTCTGGATCTCTGCAGACAGATGACGACCAAATCTCCGAATTCTTGAAGGCACTAGACAGCAAAAAGACGCTCAAGAGTTTCGAACCAGGCAAGAGGATAGAGGGGGCAACAAACCGTACAGTCGCCCAGCTCTCGAGGTTTCATCTGATGAAAGAATCCAACAACGCCTTGACAGATTCTATGACATCTTCGATGCAAATGCATCGCTCCTCGAGTTCGTCCAGCCGACAACTCTCCAACGTGCCGAGTATGGCCGCACCAGCGTCAGTCTCAGTTTCGTCCTCGCCGGGAAAGCCTCTCTCTCCTCACACCCCTCACACACCTGCCGTCCCTTCGCGGTTGAGTGAAAACTCGATCATCAACTACAATACCAGCCAGCCTCGAAGCGAACGGGCAAACACTAGCACGGAAAACACGCAGATCAACAGGGAGGATACTATTACGCAAGATGGAACAACTGCTATCGACATACCCATTTCGCCGAGAATCGGCACGCATCCCAGACGATCCAGCTCTGTTGCTCAGCAAAATCGGGCTCTGGCGGACGATGACGACGGCGACCTTGCTTTTGCAGCAAACCGCAGCATCAGTCTTGGAGCAGAAGACCGCGAGCCACCCACGCTCAGCATGCTTTTGGGCAGACAGACGGAAGCGGAGTCATCATCTCGCCGCGACGGCGGAGGAATGCAACCTTCCACCGAGATTCCATCCTCGTGCTCGGCAGACATGATGAGGCAGGGTTCATCTGAAGGCTCAAAACCCCCGGGGGGGCTGATGGCCGTCGCGCCGTCCAGCTCACCGTTCGGTCGACGTCGATACGCCGGTATGCCCTCAACGGGTGGCCGAGGTCAGACACCTCCCCAGTCGTCGAGAGGCAGCTTCACAGGTTCGATTGGACGCTACGGGCGTGGCGAGAATGACTTGGTCGACGAGGAGCCACTTCTTTTTGACATGAGTGAAATGGATGCGCAATCACGACGGAGTCTAGAGGAGGGACGAGGAGGTGGAAACATCGGGTCTGGTTCGGGAAGCCGTGCCGACTTCGAGCCTCGAGGCATCAGTCGAAGAGGATGGTAAAAAGCGAAACGAAGATTCATCAGAGATGTTGCGGAGGGCGCGCAGGCTGCGCAAAGCCCGTTTGCTGCACAGTCTAGGCGAACTGGAAATAGTGTGACTGGGCCCTGTTTTGACGGACTGCATGAACGCATGTCTTGAAGTAGCGAAGTTGCCCGCAGGCACGACTTTGCCATTACACGGATATAAACCATGGGATTGGAATTCGGGAGAACTTCATGGCGTTTGAAAGGGGACGGGGGCTGGTGAAGAATTTCCCAGAGCCTGTAAATAAGGCTGGAGTTGGGCTTGTGTTTAGGGAATGATAGAGAATGTGCAAAGAATGAACTGTACAAACATATGAAGACATGTTCGTCTGTCTTCATTGGTAATTGTTGGACAAGGGAAGAAAGCACAGGGAAAACAGCGATGTTAGTGGAAGATGATCACTGATTCTGGGGTGATAAAACGAATCCAAGAAAACGAGGGCCGTGGTGATGAGCATCGTTTTGATTATGCGAATGAGCACGCGTAGGAGGGCTGGTCTAGGCAGCGATGATCGCACTGAAATTCGGGAGGGCATCAGGAATCCGTGAGCCTAAGAGAGCCATCCTGTGTGGCTCGGAAAGCACCTATTTGTTAGATGCGACGTACTGATTAGTGTACCATCAATCGTGGGCAGGTAGAGACTGGAAGTGAAATTCGGACAGAGAGGCGTTCGACTTGGACGGATCTTCGATTCTCTGAACCCGTAGTGGTGTGGCGCATGCCAGCAAGCCTTGACGCTTTTGTTGTCCTCTTGATGATTAACTGGTAAGAAGCCATACATACAGTTTTGGAAAGGTTTGGGCGGCCGTACGTACGCTAAGTATCCAATCAAGGAGACCGAGAGAAGGAAATAATCTAACAGCTATTTTGGGGTTGGATACAAAGTGATAGCCACCCTCTCCCCCCTCCCCCCCGCTCGAAGACGGTAGGAATTAATACACGAACATTGGTACTGAAAATACGTGCAAACAGCCCTGTTTCTTGCTGGGGCAATTGGGTGACGAATCCGCGGATATGGAGCGACGGGGATAGGAGGGAAGACAATCCACAGATGTGGCGGTGCGGCTAATTCCCCAGGAGGTCCACGGGTGTGACCGCGTCATTCGTCGGCTCAGCCTCTACAGAATTGAGAACGGTGATGACGACGGGTTCAGCAAGCGCCTTGTAGTACCTCGGATAGTACACTCGAAGGGTGCAACGTCCAAAGTCACTCCAAGTGCAAATTCCTTAGCGCGTGATACAATGCCCACGGTGCCCCTCATTTCTTTCTTAGGCTGGGTTCCTTCCCTCATTATGTACATTGGCTACCTACCTACGCAACGTAGAGCAGAGGTAGCTACGTAAAATAAGGTAAGGTAAGGTATTAAAGGTAAGGTGCCTTTTTTCCCCTTGGACCCCCATGGCCGGCCCATGCCATGACGCCTGCTGCTTCAAGACCCGCCTGCCCACCTTCAATCCGTCCTCGGCGGGCAGAGCAGCTAACGGTACGCAAGGCACGCTACCTACGTTGTACATGGGAGCACCTTCCTCGGTCCGTCCGTCTCCCATCCACCTTCACCCTTCTGCTAGCAAGGTTGCCTGCCTTTACTACCTTCTACCACTACTTTACCTACCTTATCTTTCTGTCTTCCACAAGAGTACCTGGTATACTGACCTTGCGGGCGACCTTACGGGCGACCTTACGTATCCATTACTGTACCATCTTGGCGCAGACGACTGCCCGAAGATCTACTGATCCTCGTCTTCTTTACCTAGCTT
Organism: Colletotrichum chlorophyti; assembly: GCA_001937105.1. NCBI lineage: Eukaryota > Fungi > Ascomycota > Sordariomycetes > Glomerellales > Glomerellaceae > Colletotrichum > Colletotrichum chlorophyti. Next base: position 282,821 of record MPGH01000023.1, on the reverse strand, counting down.
TCTTGCTTACCTCACGAGCCGGTCAACCCACCTGAACAAGCAAGGTTACTTACTCCCCCTCGCCCCCTAGAACCTTCTTGTTACCTACCTTACCTTGCCTTTGGTAAACTCGCCCGGCCAGGCCCCGTTACATACACGATCAAGCCAAACCAAACCTGGGCTCAAACCAGATTTCCACCTCGTCCCAGCACCTCTGCTTTCCACACCCACGAATCTTTGTCAGTTACGGCGACATATCGATTATTGTACGACTTGCTAGCCCCTCGCTGTGCCCCGTCTTCTCGCCGCTTAACAACATCTTGGCGCACAGCACCCACGAATTTCCAACCGTCTGCGACGACACGCACTCTTCACACATCGCTCAACCTAGAGCATCCGCAGCGGCTCACAGCTTCTAGTCACCATGTTCCGAGCTGCCGCCGCTGGCCCCTTTGATGAGGGCGTCGGTACGTCGTCCTTCCCATCTATCATTGCCCCTCCTCAACCAGTTCGCTGACTTTTTGCCTTGCGTCATCTAGCCAAGGCGACCGACGAGAACCTCACCTCGGAAGACTGGGGTGCCATCATCGAAGTTTGCGACCGCGTAGGAAGCGATCAGAATGGTCCCAAGGAGGTTGTCCAGGCCATGATCAAGCGCCTGGCGCACCGCAACGCCAACGTGCAGCTCTACACCCTCGAGGTGAGTTTCTCTTGCCCCCGTACACTCCCTCGCCAGAATGGCATGTGCCTTGACGTTCGCTGACCTCGTCACCCTTGCCCTAAGCTCGCAAACGCCCTCAGCCAAAACTGCGGCAAGAACATGCACCGCGAACTTTCCAGCCGAGCCTTCACCGACGCCATGTTGAAACTTGCCAACGATCGCAACACCCACAACCAGGTCAAAGCCAAGATACTCGAGCGCATGAAAGAGTGGTCCGACATGTTCAAGCAGGATCCCGACCTAGGCATCATGTACGATGCCTACTTCCGTTTGAAGCAGAACAATCCGTCTCTGCAGCCTCCCTCGGCTCCCCAGAAGACAGGCTTGACCGAAGTTGATCGCCAGAAGGAAGACGATGAGCTGCAGATGGCCCTCAAGCTATCCCTGCAGGAGGAGGAGAAGAAGAAGAAGCCTGTGGAGGCGAGTGCTGCGGCCTCCTCGTCGTCGGCCGCCGCAGGATCCTCGGCGCAACCTGCGCAGCTTGAGAGTCAACCCGCGCCTGTACCTGCGGGCACGACGGCAGCCACGGTGTCAAGAGTACGAGCGTTATATGACTTTGTTCCTTCGGAGCCTGGCGAGCTCGAGTTCAAGAAGGGCGATGTGATTGCAGTGCTCGAGTCTGTGTACAAAGACTGGTGGAGGGGATCGCTCAAGGGAAAGACTGGCATTTTCCCTCTCAACTACGTCGAGAAGCTCACAGACCCGACCCCTGATGAGCTGGCGCGTGAAGCACAGATGGAGGCCGAGGTGTTTGCCGAGATCAAGAACGTCGAGAAGCTACTTACGCTGTTGAGCACATCCAATACTGCGCCGAGAGAAGAGGACAACGAGGAGATTTCCGTGAGTTGGCAGAAACTCTTTTCAAGACGTATGCGTCGCTGACAGAATCCCACCCAGAAACTTTACCACCAGACACTGGCCATCAGGCCGAAGCTGATCAAGCTGATCGAGAAATACTCACAGAAGAAGGGTGAGTCATTTACAACGCTCGACTGGGCGTTGGTGCTAACCGGAAGCCCAGACGATTTTACACAGCTCAACGAAAAGTTCATAAAGGCCCGTCGTGATTACGAGTCCTTGTTGGAATCCTCCATGTCACACCCTCCTCAGCCTAGCTATCACCAATACGCGATGAGACCGGGTCCCGGCGGGTACCCCAGCGGACCGGGGGCAGGATACCCTCCTCAAGGTCCGCCTCAGCAGCAGGAGCAGAGATACTACACTCCCGCGCCACAAGGTGAACTACCTTGAATGTCTTTTCAAGTGCACCAAGTTTAACTAGCCGTATATAGAACAACCACAATACCCCCAGTCTACACCCTCGCCGAACTTCCAGCGTCCGGCACAGGCCACGCCTGCCCCCTTTTACGTAGCCGGTGCAGAGGTTCCCTCAGCGGGTGGCCCGCCTCCCGCACAGTCACAATCGTATCCTCAACGTGACCAACGCCATCCATCTACCGGGAAGGCACAGGTGCCTCCTATCAACACTTCGCCAACCCCTCCAAACAACGCGTACTCTGCCTATTCCCAGCCTCCTACCCAAAGACCCCAGAGCACCTATGGTGCTCAAGAGCTTGCAACTTCCGTCTATGACTCGCCTATCGCCACCCACAACCCGGCCTCGGCCGTGACTTATACCTCTTCCGTTTACTCTCAAGACGACCCGTATAACAGTGGCAGTCCTGTGGTGGGCAACTCGACCGTACCCGCGCCGTCGTCCTATCAACCATCAGCACCACCTGGGCAAGCATCTCAACCGTCCAAGCCGTCACAGCCGCAACAACTACAATACCAGGGCTACCAGCCACCGGGAGGTCAAGGCCAAGACAACTACAACAACGCTCCGACGCAAGCCCCGCCACCTGTACCGACCGGAGCGGCCCCGTCAATCCCAGGTGCCGGAAGGTCCGAAGTGATGACTCCGCCTCCACTGCAGCCCGGTGGATCGGCATACGATGCTAGACAGGGTTTGCCGAGCCAGAACTCGATCCAGCCCCAGTACAGAGCATACGTTCCACCCGGAACTTCCACTGACGGGCCGAGCGCACCACCGGCGGCAGACTACTACCGTCAGAGCGGCGTATACTAGAGCCACGTGTGTGAGTAATCGGAGAAGGAATGAGGTCTTGGTCGGGACTGGAATGGCAGCAACTAGGCTGTACAAGGTCTAGAAAGAGTGGGGTTTACTGTAATGACATACATTCATTATCGCTGTTGATTTCTTTTCATTCTTCATTTTTTTTTTGCCTCTGAACGCTATGTTGGTGAGGGTAAGTCTTCGGGAGGAGGGGAAATAATCCAATTGATGAGCCTTTAGTCCCTAGAGCCTCATACCCCGGGTACGGCGGGCAATTTGTCGGTTGTGGGAGCAACGGCAGGAAGAAGGATGTGAGAGAAGTTTGCGTACATAGTATTCTGGAGAAAAAAAAAAGATCTGGACTCTCCATTTTATCAAATATCCCCTCTTCGTATGGACTCCTTCCGTAATATTCCCGCTCAGCTGTATGGAGCTCGGAGATGCTAAAACAATGGTCCTCACCCTCTCACTTGCTACACCGTGACTCGAAGCATCGTGTGCTTCCTATAAAGTCCTTTCATTCGACACGTCGTGATGCAACGCGCAACCGAAGACGCCGCGGGGGAAACCAACCCCCTTTTGTAGTCTAAACCCTGTTATAAACACCCGCGCCTCACCTCCCTTTACCATAAGACACCAGAGCCTCGCCCGGCTCGACCCCTAGTGACGCAACTCCCGACCCCCTGGGTATCAGTGGAGCAATATCCCTCACTCAGCAGACCACACAAATCCAAACGAAGGAGCCAATGAGCCCCGGGCAATTACCACCGCCGGCCAAACATCTCATGCTCGACCCTCTTGGGCGCCTTACGCGCCCTGCTCTGGAGCAAGCCCGTCTCGGGTGTCGTTTGCCTACTGTTCCTAGCCGAGCTCCCCCGCGAGGGCGCGTCGACGTAGCTATCGTCTCCGCGGGCGGCAGCAGCGCCGCCGTGGGAGTCGCGACGGAACAGGTCCATGATCTCCTTGAACCCAAGCTTGAAGGCGTCCTTCTTCATGCCGCCCTCGATGGCCGTTTCGGCTAGCAACCGCTTCTTCTCCTGCAGTGCGAGGATGCGCTCCTCGACCGTCTTTTCCACCGTGAGCTTGTAGACGATGACGTCAACCGTCTGTGTGAGGCGGTGAACTCGGTCAATGGCCTGTTCTTCGACGAACTAGTTGAGGGGATTCATGGTCAGTACGATTACTTGGGCGAAACCATCGACAGTGGCGTAACTTACAGGATTCCAGAAAGGCTCAAGGATGATGACGCGGGTGGCGGCTGTCAGGTTAAGACCCAGACTACCGCATTTGAGACTACAGAGTAGGATGCGCGTGCCCTTGTCGTTACGGAGCCGGTCCAGGCTTGCTTCGCGCTCGTCGTTCTTCATGCTCCCGTCGTAGCGAGTGAACTTGAAGCCCTCCTTACGGAAGAAGGGCTCAACGAGATCCATCATAGAGGTGAACTGTGAGAAGACGATGAACTTGTGTTCGTCAACCTCCTTGTGCAGAATCTGCATCATCTGGCGTATTTTGGCGGAAGCCAAGATCTGGGTTGCCTTGCCATGGGGATTATACTTGCTGTCGTCGTCAGAGTAGAGCTCCGACTCGTCTTCTTCCGAGTCGATGTCCGAATTGGATTCAGACGATTGCGACAGCCTGAGCTTCTCTCCCTTAGCCTGCGACGCTATCGCTGCTATCGAAGGAAGGCTATCATCTGAAACGAAGCTCTTCTCAGTGTCTTGGTGCGCGACTGCATCGTCTTTGACAACGAAGCTGTCAAGCTGGCTGCCATCTTCTTCGTCCTCGGAGTCGTGGCGCGAGTCTTCAGAGCCGATCCAGTCGCCTCCACCGTCAGCATTCTCGTCCTCCTCGCCGCCAGCCTTGCCCAGACGTAGTTGCCCTTGTTGATCCTCAGGCACAAGCCAGCTACCATCAGCCTCCTCATCGTCACTATCGACGATGACGTTCCGGTTTCTCGGCCGCCGGGCTTTGGGCTTAAAGGGGGTTTCGTCTTCTGCATCCACACTCACAGACTCCTCCACAATCTTCCTAACCTTTCCCTTCTTATCTTTTGACTTCTTCCTCTTCGGTGTCTCATGTTCCTTGAAGTAGGCCATGTCGTCGTAGCACTCCTGGCAAGTGTCCCTGTCGCTAGCAGCGCTCGTCTTTGGCAAGTCACGCCCACAGATACCACAAGTCTTCGTGGCGATGCCCATGCCGCCGAACATATCTGCAAGCGAATCGACATCTGCCGTCGTAGCCTTCTGAGCCGTGTCGGTAGACAAAGCATCCTTATCCTTGTCCAGCTTACCCTCAAGCAGCTTTGGGTGGTTACAAGCCTGCCTGAGCCGAAGCAGCAGGACCAAGGCGTTGGCGTAGTCGACCTTGCCCTTGAGCATCCTCTCTATGCTCTCGTCAGCTCGGGTCTCCAGTCTATCGTAGAACCGGCGCTCGGCAGGGGAAAAGGTTGTAGCCATTGTGACGACCTTGCGCTCCGTAACCTTAAACCCCGTGCTTGATTTCTCTCCCTCCTTCGTTGGCTTGCCGCCAGGGTTGAGGGCACCCTCGGCCTTGAGAATGTCCTTGGTACGGCGCTTCATGAAACATCGAAGAAGGCTGTGGAGTCGACGAATGGCAACATGACCTTTGCCATTCTTTAGCGGCTTCTCGATCTGTTCTTTCCACTCCTTGAGATCGTCGTAAGGCTTGATTCGTAGGAACTTTATAAGGGATTGCAACTCCTCCAGGTTGTTCTGCATTGGCGTTCCAGAGAGACACCATCGGTACTCAGACCGCAGAGCGTAGCATGCTTTCGTCGATTTAGCATTTCTGTTCTTGATCGTGTGTGCCTCATCAAGCACGACCCGCCACCAGTGAAGGCCAAAACAGCCTGCTTTTACTCCCTCGTCATTTTCGGAGGAATGACCCCATTCGGAAACCAGGACTTGGTACGTGGTGACAACCACATCGTACAGCGCAAGATCCTTGAATCGTTTAGTGCGCTGAGGTCCATGATGTACGCAAACCTTGAGTCCATGCGACTTGGCCACCTTCTCCTTAATTTCTGTCTCCCACTGCCGAATCAAGGCGAGAGGTGCCACTACCAGTGTTGTCTTTTCGATGCCTTCGAAATGCATCTTCCAACCTTTTTCACTCTTCTCGGGCTTCTGGTTGCTGAGAATGAGGGAGATGGTTTGCAAAGTTTTGCCGAGACCCATATCATCTGCTAGGATGCCACCCTTGGGCACTTTGCCCCTTTTGACTGGGCCAAGCTCGCGGCCGCGCATCCATTCAACACCCTCAACTTGATGAGGAAGGAGTTTCACCTTTAGACCCTCCATGCTGCCGTCCTTGCCGGTCTCCTTTGTCTTCTTTTCTTGTTCATCCTCGTCCGCTGACTCCATCCCGCCCTCAAGCAGGGCCTTCAAGTCGGCAGAGGCTTTGGCAGGGTCCGTGTAGAACTCTTCTTCCCCAAATCTCTCAACAGGTCTGTAAGTGGCCGGGTTGGCGTCTGGGCCAATGGAGCTGTACAGCGTCCGCGGCTCGGGCTTCCGGTCCTGAAAAAGGGGCACAGCTGGCACGGCCACATGTTGCGCTCTGTGATGTTCCGGCCGAGACCTCCGTTCATTGAAAATGCCAGTCGCCCTCTGCTTAAGAGAGGACATCATTTTTGTTGGGTGACCGAAGACAGGCCGGCCCGAGGCCGAGGGTTGGAGGGGATCTCGACGCTTAGCGTCAGAGAAGAAAGAATCCAGGGCATCAGAGTGCAATGAAGACTCTTCCTGCGCGCTGACCTGGGTTTCCCTGGCGAACGGTCGTGGGGGTTGTCGAAAATCATCGCGGGAGATCTCAACAAAGCCGGGGCTTGCAGGGCTTTGTGTGGGGATGTTACGTCGGGCAGAGGAGTTAGGTACAGCGGGAGGCGGTTTTGACTTCGGCGTAGTCGACACGCGCATAGCGTCGAACCTCGCGGTAAGGGCGTCCGGGTCAAACGATGAAGCGTCACGACTCTCAGGCCGGGAAGATGCGCGCGGAGCACCGAGAACCTCCTTGGCAGGTGCGGTCATCTTGGGGATGTCGCGGCCACTTGTGGACTGCGAATCATCATTTGGATTGATCGGGCGCAATGGGCCCTTAACGGGGTTTCGTTGGTTGACCATGACTCTGTAGAGGAGCCGCGGTCTTTCTCGTTGGCTACCGCTGGAGCGTAGGAGTTGATTGCGAGGCGACTTGTTGTGGTCGAGTCGCTCAGGACAGGATATAGTGTTTCTCGGTTGGAAAGCAAAGTCGGCGCCTGGGTTTCTGTTGATTCCAAAAGAAGAGGGGTCAGATATTTGTTCTGCGCGACAAGTGCCCAGGGGAAGGGAGTTGGGAGGGAAGCGAACGCAGTGTGAGATACACTTACTTCATAAGAGCCTCATCACAGGATGATTGGTAGTATCTGGCAACAGAGCGACATATGTATATTTTTCGTTTGATTCAAGGACTGGTTGGCGGCAAATCCCGTGTCGCGTCAGCGAGTGAAGAGACGCGGAAATGATTGTAAATGTGGGAGTGATGTGTCCTCGACGTGAATAGGATGTGAAAAGATCGAGGTACCGTTTACCAATGACATAACTTTCCCATAGCAACGAGCAGGCAACCAACCCAGCGCCGTAGTTGTAAAAATGGGGATGTGCGGGGATGCCATGTGGCGGTGCGCATCTCCCACCACAGGCTGTGTTACCAGACTGGATTGCTTGAGGATAGTGCGATCTAATACCGTTTGCCATAATGCACTGTACTTGTGTATTCTTCACCGAGTCTCACCGGGCACGTCAGCGGGGGTCCCATCTCACTTATCGCTATCCTTATTTCCTCCCTCGTTTCTGCAGGAGGGGATTTTCGGTGTATCCTAGGAGAAGAACAAGATATACAGACCAAACCTCTGCTGTAAGCTCAAGATAAGCATCTCGCGATGCAAGCCACAGAGGCAGTACCTGATGGGACAATTATTGATCATTCCGCTAGGCGGATCTGTTATGTACAAAACAGGGCAGACCGTCCTTCATCGGGAGTGTGAGACTACTCTTACTAACTCTGGTCGAGTCATCCACCCTCGTGCAGTCAAAAAGTCCGATCACAGTGGCAATCACTTGCACGGCGATGATTTCCGCCATTTTCTTCCCCAGACACGTCCTCGAGCCTCCGTTAAATACGGGAAACTCAGAGGCACTCTTGTTGACCACTTTGCCATCGACAAGCCACCTCTCAGGACGAAAGACATCCGCATCGGAGCCCCATGTGACGCGCGAACGGTTCATTGCCCAGGTGCACCAAACAATGACCGAGTTTTTGGGGAGAAATGTTCCGTCGGGCAGGGTTGTTGCCTGGACGGCCTGCTTGATCTCGAAAGGTATGGGCGGGAAGATTCGAAGCGCTTCGCAGAAGACGGCGAAGGTGTACGGCATCGAGCTTGGGTTGCACCTCTCGGGAATTGTCTGCTCCAGCGCCTTCTCGCTGCCATCGGCGATTCGGTCAACTTCTTCGCGGATCTCGACCACGACCTCAGGGTGTTTCATCAGCAGATAAAATGTCCACGTAAGGGCTTGTGCCGTGGTATCCTTTCCCGCCGAAAGGTAATTCAGCGCAGCATCGGCAACAAGGTGCTCATCCCCAACGGAATCTAAGAATGACTGTATCAAACTCCCTGAAATATGATCCAGTCTATCGCTGTCGGTGTTTTCAGTGACGCCGTTCCCACTCCTAGAACGGTTCTTCCTGTCGCTCATGGCACTAGACACAATTCTCTGCCCAAAAGACTTGACGATGGCAACGGATTCCCGCAGTTGAGCTCCAGTGAGAAGCTCAGTGACGAACCACAATGGGTTCTGAAACCGTTCGGCTGTTGCTCCCGACGCATAGTCGAATGCCAAACCGAACTCGTCCTCGGCGTGCATTTCCATCTAAGCTGCAAAGTCAGCAGCAGAGACGTAAGAAGAAGCGACATGCTTCGGCTCGTCGGGAACAAGCTTACGTTGTAGGCCATCTTTCCCATCAACTGTGTCGTGATCTCGTGGAACACGCCCTGCAAGTCAACAATCCCGTTGTCCGCTCTGCTCTTGAGGAACATCACACTCTTAGACAGGTACTGGGGTAGAGCTACATCCGTCAGAACCCTCAGATTCGAGGTGTTGAGGAAGTTGAGGCCGGCCTTCCGCTGTACTCTCCACAGCTCACCATCAACATTGATGATGCCATTGCCTATGGGTCTTTGTCAGAACAACGACCGGTGACAGTGGAAGGGGTTGCCCACCGAAAAGATCCCTTGACCGCCGCTTGAAGAATTCTCCCTTGGCGAATATGCCCTCATTCTTGAAAACATATTCTAGGTTGCTGGGATCGCTGATGATAACCCCGGGGGGCAGACTAGGAACAGAGATTTGCAACGTCTCGTACCCATAGAGTTGTTCACATTTGGTGAACCAGTCAAAGAGTATTTGGCGGTCCCTGAGGAAGTTGATGCCGTTTCCAGCAATAGGTAGAGTGTTGGGAGGACGTCTAATGAAAAGTCAACACTCCATTGATAGATGGCGATCATCGTCTCATCTACCGGAACTCAGCTTTGCGGTCTAGGTGGTGTGCTCTCCTTGACTTACCTCAACGGGATACCATTCCTCCTCAACTTCGTCTGACCAAACAAAGCATACAAGACGAGGGAGACGATACCCACAACGAGGACAGTTGGGGGGTTGATGATGCCCATCGTATGCCCATGGATTGACTAAACTACCACACAATGTGGCTTTCTGTGTATCCGCCAAATCGTCAACCTTTTTACTATCGTGGAGGAACTTCTGGCACCTCTTCAACTTGGTCTAACAGCACGTGGGTGTGCTGATGAGAGCGTCACAAACGGAACGGATTAATATGGGTCGCTTGTAGGTACTTCGCATTCGTTTAGTCCTACCAGGGATCAACAGGGGAACAAAGTGGCCCCTGTTTGGGCTGGTACACAAACCTGAAGTAAATGTGTCGTGATGGAGGCTGGTCCAGCTGCAAGTCCAAGTTTGGAAGGGTGGCAGGGTACTCCAGTGACAGAAAGCCAACCGATATTCTCAACCTACCTTACATTACCCTAGGTAGGTACCATAGTAAGCTAGGTAGGGAACACAGGGTGAGGTAAGGTGCAGTAGGTACTTGCTTGCCTACGGGGCACATTGATTAATCCTGACTACCTAGGTACCCGAGGACTACTTACGCTACTAATTCATGTCAGCACAGCGTACCTATATACATACATACTACGTAGTGCCTTAAAGGTAGGGAGGGATCTGTGGAAGAGGGCCCCGCAGCGTCGCCCTTCTAGCCCCCTGTTGAGACTCCAACCTCCTGTCCCTTACCTGGGTACGGTGTATCCACGTACGTAAGGTGCCTCTTCAACGGTGTCATCATGCTACTTCTCGCTTCAGGATTTCATCATGCGCACATCACCAAAAGACAAGGAACCGGATCTCGCAAGGGGAGGTACTGGAAAGCCGCAGCGGAAACCAAAGCTGCCCAGTGGCTCTATCGACTGCTCTGAGCTCAGACGCACGACTACAGTACAAGCCTATTTCCCTGCGCCCTAGAGCCACCTTTGGAACGTCCGTCTACACTACCTTAGGGGGACGATCCCTGTCACGGAGCTTCCCTGTCCCGACTCTTAAGCTAAGGTACCCAGCTTGCCTTGTAGCGAATGCGATAGCTCCCCTCCCGTTTGCGCTCCATGTCGGGGCAGGGAAGGGCGAGGTAACACCCACCATCCTCCGAATCTGTGCCTTTCTCCATTCCAACTAGGAAACAATGCATCTGATTTTAATGACCAAATTCCTCAAGAGCGTCCGTTGACTTTAGACCAGAGACAAACTCGGACACTTCACATGCCAACTGCGTGCCGAAACCTTCCACAGACAACACTACTACATTAACCTGCGCTGGCGGCCTTGATAATCTTGACATTGTACAACACCAACCGAATAATAAAAACTTCGACGTCATCGCTATGGCACCGCTAATCCCGCGTTTTCATCTCTTCGAAATCGACGACCAGCCATGGTACGCAGTCACAATCTCCATATCTGCCAGGAATTACAATAACACGTTTCCCTCACAGGTTCCCCTCGTTCCTCCGCGCCTACGTCCAAGAGGCCCTCCATAGAGCATGGGTCTACAAGGTTCCCGTTCTCCAGACCTCGCCTCCCGCCCACGTGGCTGCTGAGATCCTCCAAAGCGTTCTCGGCCCCCGACTCCCCTCCTATACCTTCATAGACTTCTGTGCCGGCTCAGGCGGCCCTACCCCGGCCATCGAGCGCGCCGTCAACCGCCACCTCGCCGCCCAGAAACGACCCGCCGTCAACTTCGTCCTCACCGATCTCCACCCCAACCCGGACAGCTGGGCCCGCGCCGCCGCAAAGAGCGATCACATCGGCTACGAGCCTCGCAGTGTGGACGCCGCCGCCGCCCCTGGCGACCTCGTCGCCGGCTACGCCTCAGGGGGCAAGAAGGTCTTCCGCCTCTTCAACCTCGCCTTCCACCACTTCGACGATCCCCTCGCCTCCGCCATCCTCAAGAACACCCTCGAGACTTCGGACGGCTTCGCCATCTTCGAGCTCCAGGGCCGCGACGTCCAGTCCTTCTTTATGCCCGCCCTCCTTGGCCTCGGGACCCTGCTATTTACGCCTCTCCTCGCGTGGAAGCTACGGTCCCTGACTGTGCTAATCTTCACCTACCTCATCCCCATCCTACCATTTGTTCTGGTTTTCGATGGGTACATCTCTGCGTTGCGGACGAGGACCCCGGCCGAGGTCGAGGCTTTGATGAAGTCGTGCGGCGCCCGAACCGAGGGTTGGGAGTTCAAGAGCGGAAGAGATTTGTACATGCCGCCGGTTGGGTATGTAAACTGGATCGTGGCCGAAAAGATTTCCTCCAGAGATTGGTAAAGCAGAATGTGCAGGTAATTTTGCTTGGACTGTAGAGAAGCGCAGAATTGCAGAGCGAGACAGGACATGATGTCTTACCTCGGCCAAACAAACGACTGTTGCAATGTTCAAAGTGCACAATCTATTCTGGACCGTGATGAGATGAATCGTCTGTCTCCCTTTCCTTTTCCTGAAAAATATTTTTTTTTTCCGTTGTAGGGCTTTTGTGCCTCGATCGTCCGACTCGGTAAGATTCTCCAGCTTATGAACCTTGGTGAACTGCGAGCCGTCAACCCGACATTTAACGTTGAGATTGGTGCTTGTCGGTATCTTTCGATGAGGCGGTGTCATGTTTTCACCTTCGTTGCTATACAACCACTCTGAACTTTTTTACAACGACGATGAACTCATGAAAATTTGTCACGGTGTTTAGGCCCAGAGTGCCTTTCGTTAGTTCGAAGTTTGCTTTCATTCTCAATCTATCAAATGAGGCCCCAGATGATTGTAGACTCCTATTTGTGAATAGCTAGAAAATATCCCAGAAAAGTGCTCGCGATGCACTAGCGCGGCAACTTTGATCATGTCGGACTTTTGTTGTCGACGACACCACATTGATTTCCCAAATTTCCCAAAACGCGGACATATAATTAAAAAAGAGGAAAAATTCATAAACCCATGATAAAGCACGCTTATACCACACAAGCAGCAGCACAACGCTTTTTGTTTTTAAACGACGGGGCCGGCCTTGACAACCTCCTCGGTCGCCTCGCTCGAGTACTTCTTGAAGTTCTCGTTGAACAGGGTGCCGAGCTTCTTGACCTCAGTCTGGAAGCTGTCGGCGCCGGCGGTCCAGGCGGCCTTGGGGTTGAGCAGCTCGTCGGGGACGCCGGGGCAGGTCTTGGGGACGTCGAGGTTGAAGACCTCGTAGGTCTCGTACTCGACCTTGGCGAGCTCGCCAGAGTGGATGGCGTCGAGGATGGCGCGAGTGTACTTGAGGGGGCAACGCTTGCCGCCCTGAGCAGCACCAGCACCGACCCAACCGGTGTTGAGCAGCCAGGCGTTGGCGTTGTGGTGCTCGATCTTGTCGGCAAGCATCTTGGCGTAGCGCATGGGGTGGAGGGCGAGGAAAGGCTGAGCGAAGCAGGAGGAGAAGGTAGCTTGGGGCTCAGTGACACCGTCCTCGGTACCGGCCATCTTGGAGGTGTAACCGGAGATGAAGTGGAACATGGTCTGGGCGCGGTTGAGCTTGGAGATGGGAGGCAGAACACCGCGGGCATCGCATGTGAGGAGGATGATGTTGGTGGGGTGCGAGTCTGACTTGCAGGGGATCTTGGCGTTGTTGATGTACTCGATGGGGTAGGCGCAGCGAGTGTTCTCGGTGAGGGTGGAGTCGTCGTAGTCGACAACACGAGTCTCGGGGTCAAAGACGACGTTCTCGAGGACGGAGCCGAAGCGGATGGCGCCGAAAATATCGGGCTCCTTCTCGGCGGACAGACCGATGGTCTTGGCGTAGCAGCCACCCTCGATGTTGAACACACCGCGGTCACTCCAGCAGTGCTCGTCATCACCGATCAGGGCACGCTGAGGGTCGGCAGACAGAGTGGTCTTGCCAGTTCCGGACAGGCCGAAGAAGAGAGTGACATCACCATTCTTGCCCTCGTTGGCGGAGGAGTGCAGAGTGAGGACGTTGTGCTTGATGGGCATCTCGTAGAAAAGAACGGTGAAAACACCCTTCTTCATTTCTCCGGCGTACTCGGTACCGAGGATGACCATCTCCTTCTCGGCGAAGTTGATGGCGACCGAGGTGCCGGAGGTCATACCCTCGGTGTATCTGTTGGCGGGGAACGAACCGGCGTTGTAAATGGTGTAGTCGGGGTGGAAATGCTCCAGCTCCTCACGAGGAGGGCGAATGAGCATGTTTCTCATGAACAGGGCATGGTAGGCGCGGGCGCAGATGACACGAACGCGGATACGGTACTTCTCGTCCCAACCGGCGTAGCCGTCAACGACGTAGATGCGATTCCTCGTGTTGAGGTAGTCGATGGCACGCTCACGGTTGATCTTCCAAACCTAGAATCTCACATGTCAGTATCGGTGTGGAGTGGATGGCCGTCTGGGAGCAACAAGTGGAGCCAAACCCGGGAAAAGCAGGAATGTGGAGACACTATGCGGGGGAAATGTGGGACAAGGAGTTTAGCTCGGCTTGCATTGAGAAAATGCGGGGCCGACAGTCTTTCCTCTTTATTTTCCGGGTCAGGACGAAAGGGGAACGAGGGGTTGCAGCTTATGACGACACTCTTGACATCCGCCAAACCACGCCGAGACACAGCACCAGAGACAGGAAGCAGGAAACATTGGATGAAAGCATCTCGATGGAACCTCTCCCCTCCCCGTCCTCCGCGCATGCCTGTGTCACACTTCCTTTGATGCAGAAATGGACCAAAGGAAACGTGCACAATGCAGCGGCGATCGGAAAACGTGACGTATTCATACTTGACCAACGTCTTATTCGGCATATTGGCCCAAGCTGACCTGGAATTGGACCAAGTTTCGATGCGTGGGCCAAAACAGCTCGAAATTGACTTTGCAGTTATGAGTTGGTCGTGTGACGGAGGATGGTGGTGCTGCTGATCGTGTCTCACTGCATGATTTGGGGGTCTGTGGAATGCGACTGGGCTGGGCTGGGCTGGGCTGGGCTGAGGGCACAAGGAGCCGATGGGAAGCGTGCGTCTGCACCATGACTCGATTGAGACAGTTTTTTTCTTACCTCGGGTGACATGGGCTTGTTAACGGGACCCCACCTGGAAAATGAAGTGGTTAGCAAATCGTTACGCATTCGATGGTTATCAACAGTGCAGCCCATTTTCAGCTATGCACCGACGTGTCATGGCTCGGAACTTACCAGATGTCGTTCTTGGAACTGTCCTCCTCGACAATTCGCTTGTCCAAGGGGGAACGACCAGTCTTCTTTCCAGAGTAGGCAGTCAAAGCACCGCTTGATGTGATGGCGGAACCGGTCTCGTAAACCTGTGATTTTTCTGTTAGTTGCATGCCGATATAGGGACCATGCCCTTAAGCTGGGGAAAGGGGGGTTTTACCAAAGCATCCTCGTAGAGAGCGGGCACAGAGGCGTTGGGAATCTACGTCTTCAGTTAGCAACCGAGGCCCCCGAAGACTTCTTTGTTGTCTGGTTTCGACGTACAATAGCGACTCGGTCGTAGTCAATGTGCGCGGTCTCGTGAAGCTCCTCCTCTGTTCCACTGTGTTAGACAAGTCCATAACCCCTGGTGTGACATCGCTAATATCGATTCGAGAAGGGAAGACTAGTCATACCAAGCTCAGTGTGCTCGACGTGGGGACTAGAGGCTGCATGTTAGCTCAATGCACTTGCGACTTCTGGCTCCCATTTTTCTGGAGGTTTGATAGGGGTTTACGTACGCAACACCACCAGGGTGGAGAGGGGTCTTGTTGACGTTGCTTGCGATCACTGTTGGCCGCCATGTTAGCTGCTGATGTATTTCTTGTACCGTGGCAGTTGCTTCTGGCAGGTTCTCCTGTTCATATTATAGCATGTGGGAAACTGGGATTGTAGCAAAACAAAGTTTGCGTCAAAGTTGCAATATGAACGGGAGGAGGAAGGAGGATGGCGGAGAAGGGAGAGAGTGAGAGAAGACGAACTTTTGCGTAAATCTGAGTTGTGTCCTTCGGCGAGAATCTTCGACTTTGGCCCTTTGACTGCTGGATCGTTGTAGGGAGAGGCGGTTCTCTGGACGGGGTCCTTCATGGTTATAAAGAATTCCTGGGGGAAGAAGTGAGAGGCTTTGGATCGGGTGAATATGGCTTGGGTCAAGGCTTGGAGGCGTATGTTCTCGTCCGCTTTCAGGGATTGTGAAGTGATCGTATCCACCTGGAGGAGCAGATACAAGAGTAGACAAGGCTGTTTCGTGGCTTGGTCTGAGCCGGAACCGAGGATAGAAGGGCCAGAACGGGGGATCCCACTTATAAGAACGGGCGCGGCGTGTGGAGTCGCGGGGACGAGAGCCGTACTGTCACTGGATAGTTTGCCGTTGCTGCGCGCTTCACGATATTATCTCGGGTTCTATGGAGGGGTGAGTACCCTTGTACAGGTTCGGGACAGGAGGGGAATAGGGATAGAATCGGGGAGAGGGCGCGGAGAGAGAAGGAGAGCAAGGGGGAGAAAGGGGGCGTGAACGAAGCAGAGGGAAGGGGTGTACCTGGGTGGGCGGTGCGAAGTGCTAAAACTGAGGTGCAGAAGCATTCTTGGATTGCCTCATCGTCCCAAGATAACGGGGACCCGAGCCCTTGTCTAGTCACTGGTGGTTTTCGGGCCATCACATCGCGGGGCTACACGGCAGGGGGGTACGTATCGACCAGACGCGGAAGACAAGGCCACCTGCGTACCCGAAGGCAAGTGCAGCGCCTACGATGTATACGACGTAAATTATCCTGTCCCACACGTGTATACTGCTCCGGCAAAAGCGAAAGACGAATTCCTTTGACGGGGAAGAGAGCGGGAGGATGCACTGGACTGCCGGAAAAGGCGTAGATGGTAAGGAGGTACGGCAACAAACAGAACAGCTTACTGAGAACGAGAACTTCACATCTCCCGGTATTCGTAGTCCCGTCCAGAAAAAGATGCACAATCTGCAAATGCGCAAATCCCACATTCCACCTCGGGAGCCTGGCCTAGTAAAATTGGGAAAGGGGTGTGTGTGTCACGGCGGAGACCAGAGTGGCACCGTGGGGCATCTCTACACCCCCTCTGTCACGTTCCAACTTCCCACGTCGCCCCTCCCTCTCCACAATCTGCGGTCGTCCTCCGTACGTCTCCGTTGCTTCGGCTTAGTCCTCCCGAATCCTGACGAATGGTCGCGGGTTCAAAGGTTTCGATCTTGCTCGACTTACCTCATCTTTGATTTTGTCGCGATATCACCCGCCCAGTACGTAAAGCATGTGTTTTGGTTGAACGCGAGAAGTCCCACTAGAAACCCCCCTCTTCCAGTTTGTCACGTTGTAAACTCTTCTACACAGTAATCAGTTGGGGACTTATGCGTTGTTACAGGCCGTGTTTATGTACTTGTTCGTGTACCGTTCTGTCTGAAGTGGCCAAACTGGATCAACTTTACGAGCAGGCAGGAAGAGGAAAAAAGTAAGAAAGAAATAAACAAAGGAAAGAAAAAAGCCCTATACAGAAGAGTTCGGGCGGCCTCCGGGGCAACTTCTTCGTTGTGCCGAGCTTGGGACATGGTAGCCCGACCACACATTACAGTTGCATGCACATGGGGGTTGCTCGCGACGATGATCTCTTATCCTCATACCACACCAACCCGCACCGGATGATTGTTCAAATCCTCGCACCGTCGTTTGGAGAAAGACGTCACAACGTCCGTGGCCCTGCCATGATCTCTCTGTACCTAGTGTATACCTGACCAAGCCCAACTGCACGTCGCAACTCTGCATGGAATTTCCATCTCAGTCTCCGAGGGTTTCCTCATCCGGACCGCATGACTGAGTCAGCCTTCAAACACCGCTCTGCTTAGACAACTGCATCTCGCACAATCGGAATGAACACCATAGACCATCGGTTCTGTGCCTTGCCGTGGAAGGCGTATCACACCTTGCCCGTACCTTACGTTAAGGTCTCCCATCTCACTTTACCCGAATAGTGCTGCTGCGCATAAGCTCCTGGGTAAGGGTACGGTAGAAGACGAAATACACGCCCGCTTTCTCCATCTTCCATTCGCTTTACCGCTGTCCCATGCCGTGTCCCCTTCCCCCATGCCCCCCGAATCCAGCCCTTCCGCAGCCAAGCCCTGGAGGCGGCTGTGACATGGGCAGGTTCCCAACTTCCAATCTAGACTGATCTCTGCCTGCTGCTGAAGCTGCCCTGCCAGCCCGTCACCCTTGTCGTCCTTGCTACCTGGGTCGCCTGGTTATGACTGCTGAAGAGGCCATGGCTGATTCGAATCTTTCCGCAAATCTCAAGGATCTTGGGGTTGAGTGGGAGGGGGGCGGGTACGCAGAAAGTTTAATTCATGGTTCTGAGTCCTGCGGCAACTCCTTTTCTTTCTTCCCCTCGTGTCCGTCCCTTCTGCTCCTTTGTCCCTCTGACGCCATCTATTTGCAAGTGCCCTGGACCTTTCCCTACCCGTCCAGCTCGTCCTTCAAGCGTTTTCGAGTCTTCGAGTCTCTAACGAGCCATGGTTTCTAGAAGGCCTCTGAGCAAGAAGCTGAAACGGCAGTCGCGATAAATTATAGGAACACATGCATTTCAGGCTTGTGCTTTTCTGACTTCCCAGCCAACGCATCGCGACAATGCCATGCGAGGGGACAAATGGCCACGATCCAAATTTGGAAGTACCTCGTGGCTGTCGGCTGGAGAAAGGATACATTGCTCAGGATTTCTCTCCCTTCTCTGCTCGCACCCCCCCTCCCCTGTCCTATCACGTCTGCATCTTCTCCATCGGGCTTTCACGGGAACACATTATCAAAACAACTCGTAAGCCTGTGAGCCCTAACTCCCCTTCCCCCCCTCTCCGACTGCGAATCTACGTGAAAAGTGACGTTCAGTCTTTCTGTTGCACCGAGACGAGAGCCGCTTGGCCCCCGCTCACCCCAAAAATCCTACCCAGGAAACCTTGGAAGGTGCTGAGAGTAGCCGGGCATCACTGGGTCTAGTGCGGGCTACCCCGCGCCCCGCCCCTGTGTGACCAATCAATGTCTTTCTTTATGCAAAAAAGGCTTAGATACATTCCCAGATCTGTTCCGACATTCTCCGACTGACCACACAAACGATTCCCCATTACAGTTTCCATCATTGGTCTTTTCGTGTTCCCGTCTCGTGCTGTTGCAAACCGTAACGAGACTACCCGATGATAGGTATGCAAAGAGAAAGTGGATTGTAAATGTGATAAATGTTCTTTCATGGACAAGATGACCCCAGCTTTTTCACACTAAACATCTTACAAAGAAGGGGGGAGGGGGGCTGAAGATTAATCCATCGCAAGACTTGATACGTCGAATGACATGCGTAGCAAACTGATCCATGGGGGCGTGTGTTTTTTTCCTCTTCTCCCTCTCTCGCTTTGACGAAACATTTATCATTACGTACATGCCCTGTGTTCTACGCGGCCATGTGACTGGAAGAACAGATATCTTCAGAAGCAGAGTCACCGACATCGTTTAAATCACCAGGTGCAGCTCGTCATGGGGACATCGTCACTTGACCTGTCACGCTTTTGGGGATTGCTAGAGAGAAGAATTCGTAAACGAGAGTCCGTGGACTGGTCTGGCCAGGCCCTCCTAGCAATCCGAGACAAAGGGGGAAACCCCACGATACTACCGATGCCGCGTGTGTATGTAATACCTCGACTGCGAGACGGCTAGCCAGCAAGCAATGCCAGGGAGAGAGGGAGAGAAGCCCGATAATTAGCTTGTGACTTGCTTGCCCGCCAGCGCTGCCTCCGTTAGGCCGGGATCTCCCTTCGGCCCCGCCGCCCCGCCGCCGATTGCCGTAGCCCCGTCACGTCTTCGGCTATGGTGCACTACACAGCACGCATGTACCACAGTAATCAAACACCATTCCTACCCCCTGCTCATGTGCCCAATTGGGTGCTTCCCCCAGGTCCACACGAGCACGAGAAAAGCTCGGAATGTCCGACAACGCTGGAAATATTCTTATCATTCTGCGGCGTTGCATCATCGGTCCCGAAAGTTGCCCCTATCGTCGGGATCTCTCGGAAGACCAATTAACCTCCATCTCGGAATTCGTCACTCCTGCTCATTTCCGCGCGCAACTTTCAGTCTTTTCTTGATCTTCAAAGGGTCAAAACGTGAAGCCATCGTCGTGCGCTTGTTTTGGCGAGTTTTGGGATTGGTTTTTAGGTTCGCAGCTGTCTGTCCGTCGCTAGAGATTTCCTCTCTTCATACCCCATTCCAAATTTCCTCCTCTCTTCCCCCCTCCTTGTCCCTCTCTATCATGCCGAGCGTGTCGCGGCCCGTCTGTGTCACAGCATTGCCGTCTCCTCATGACGTTGCCCTGTCCTCTTTTTACAAATTTCAGGCCGATCTCTATGCATAATTCTGGCCCGCAATCATGTTCATCAATCATCCTGACCATATATAATCTCACCTGCCAATTTTTCAAAAGAAGCCCAGCCCGCTCCTTCCGCCCGTATTCGTATGCTTGGTTTCGCGTCATCTTATCCTGGCTTAAGATGTTTCGTCCGTGATCAGTTTGGTGATCTTGCCAATGGCAATGGTTTGACCCTATTCCCAGTTGTTAGTCAGGTGAACCGTAGCGGTAATGGAACGCAATTTGACGAACCTGGTCTCTGAGCGTGAAACGGCCCATTTGCGGGTAGTCCTCGAACTTCTCAATGCACACCGATCCGGCACCGCCAATGACTGACAGACGAGCGATGATGCTGTCGCCCTTCTTGGCGTGGGAGGGAGGCAGCTTGCTCTTGCGGTTGGTGCCCTTCTGAAGCTTGTGCAAGAGAGCAGCAAAAGTGACCTCCTCAATGGCGGCATGAACGTGCAGCACGCAGTTAAAACCAGCCGTCAGGATGCTCTTCAGCTCCAGAATGCGGATCTGAGCCTCGAAAGTCGTGACGTTGTGCACCAGGCGCTTGGGCGAGCACAGGACGAAGCCTGGCAGGATATCTTCTTCTTCGATACCTCTGAGACGAATGCGGACTTGATCACCGCACTGGGCGACCTGCACTTCCTCCTCCGTTTCGCCGTACACGGCTGACACGTCGATGGTCTGCTTGTTGGGCATCATGACAAGGGACATGCCCTTCTTGATGACACCAGCCTCGATCTTGCCCTCGATCATAGTACCCATGTCACGGTACTTGCCAGCGACGGCCATCATGAAAGGCGCGTTGACCTTGCGCTCCAAAGCCTTCATACCGTCGAGGTATTCGAGCAGTGAAGGACCGTTGTACCAGTCGGCAACACCCTTGGGGATTCTCTCCTTGATGTTGATGGACTGCTGCGCGGCAACAGGCAGGAAGAAGACATCAGTCTTCAGGTTGTAGCCGGTGCCCTTGAGGAACTGCGATAGCTTGGTCGTACACTCCTGGTATCGCTCGTGCGACCACTCAACGGTAGCGTCGTCCATCTTGTTGATGGCAACAATCAACTTGTTTACACCTTGCGTCTTGGCCAACATGGCGTGCTCTCTGGTTTGGCCACCACGCTCGAAACCGGTCTCGTATTCGCCCTTACGAGCTGAGATGACAAGGATACCGACATCAGCCTGCGAGGCACCACCGATCATGTTGGGGACGTAGGTCTTGTGACCAGGAGCGTCCAGAATACTGTAACGACGGACCTCGGTTTCGAAGTAGCCGCGGCCGACTTCGATAGTTTTACCCTGAGATCGCTCTTCCTTGTTCAAGTCCATGACCCAAGAAAGGTACCAGGAGGGGTTGCCGAGTTCCCTGGCTTCCTTCTTATACTTCTCCATCGTACGCTCGTCAACCATTCCGGTGTTGTAGAGGATAGAGCCGCCCAGGGTAGACTTTCCAGCGTCGACGTGACCAATAAAGATAATGTTGACGTGCTCCTTGCCGTAGATTTCCTTGAGAGTCT
This sequence comes from Colletotrichum chlorophyti, assembly GCA_001937105.1. Lineage (NCBI taxonomy): Eukaryota > Fungi > Ascomycota > Sordariomycetes > Glomerellales > Glomerellaceae > Colletotrichum > Colletotrichum chlorophyti. The sequence goes on along the minus strand of MPGH01000023.1, from coordinate 261,505 downwards.
CCTCATCGACGTCGGCAGTCTGCTCCTTCTGGACCGCGTCAACGTCTCGCACAACACCCTTGTTTCCACCAGCAGAGGGGCTGGAACGGCCAGACGAAGGAGCGGGAGAAGTCTTGCCTGACTTAGTGGTAGAGGCTCCCGTCTTTTCGATCGCCTTGGCGGCGGTAGCCTTAGCTCCGGCCTCGGCAGAGGCGTTGGTCTCCTTTTTGGGCTCCTCCTTCTTGACTTCCTCCTTCTTCTCGTCCTTGGGCGGAGCAGTGGCACCGATGGATAGGACCTTGGCCTTGGGCTTAGGAGCATCGCCGCCGATGCTCAGAACCTTGGCACCGCCCTCCTTCTTGACGGTGGGCTGGGCTGCGGACGCATCCGAAGCAGAGGCAGGGGCGTTGGCCGGGCGCTTAGCGATGGTAGGGGCGGGCTTCTGGTCTTGAGGCTTGGGCTGTTGTTGCTTCTGTTGCTGACCATATTGAGGGTATCCCTGACCTAGAAGCCATTCATCGTCAGTCAAAGGCAGAAAGTTGCGGATGATCTCCACGCTTTACACATACCAAATTGCTGTTGCTGATAGCCCTGTTGGCCGTAGCCAGCGTAGCCGCCCTGTCCGTATTGGTTGAAGCCCTGCTGGCCGCCGTACTGAGGGTAACCGCCGCCGTAGCCCTGGTTATAGTATTGCTGGTACTGAGGGGCATAGCCGCCGTATTGCTGACCGGGTTGGAAACTCTGTGCTCCAGGGGTGAAGGAGGAGGCCCCGGGAGTGAAGGAAGCACCGCCAGGGCGAAATCCGCCAGCCTGGGGGTTCTGCTGATTGTTGATGTTGAGCTGCTGCTGGGCCTGTCGCGACAGGTTGTCGTCCTGAGCAGCAGGGTCGTCTTCCCACGAGTTGAGGTTCGACATTATGATGGACTGCAGCAAGGGTACGGTTGCAGCAGATGAGTGGATTGAAGTGTCGAATACGTGAAGAGATGCGGTTGAGGGAGTCGGCGGGGATGAGATGCGGTAAGAGCTAGAGGTGAAGTGGGATGGGACAGTAACGAGATGCGCCAAAGAAAGATTTAAAGAGGGGCTGGAAGGGTTTATTTTTCCCCAGAGGCAAAAAAGATGCAACCTAGCCTAAGGACCAAGTACAGAGGCCTTACTACTACGGTACGATTAGGTACCCAGCCGCAACACTGGGGAATGGCATAAATCTTAGAGTTTGGACATTGGTTCGAATTCGACTCCGGTGACTCATCTAATAATATATTTCAAGAGGGAAATAAATGAAAATGGCATGTACAATGTGATTCATCCACGTTCCTCGCCTCCAAGTTCCTTGCGATGTTTGGGTAGCCGGATTTTCTGTAAGGCCTTTTTTTCCCGCGTTGCTAATTTTTCTCTCTCTACGTCGGTAGGTGCACCAAATAACATGAGGTAGAGCCTGGGCAGCTGCTTGATACCTGACCGCGCAAGAAAATGGGAGGGAGCCCCGCTGCACGGCGGGGTAGACTTTGCTGCCTTCCAGGGCAATTGGGAGGGGAAACATCACCTTCAACCTTGGTAATGTACTGTATGGATGACGTCGCACTGTACGTCAGGTGGTCATTGAGGGGTAATCTTGGCTGTCAAATCCACAGTGCCGCTTTTTAACACACTTGGAAACCGCGGGGCTTGAAGTGTGTGCTGTACTGTGCAACGCGTGCCGTGGTCCCCCATCCAGGTTGGGCACGGGCAGCACTTGCAGCTGGGCCCTACGATCCATTCACCTCCACGACCAGGTTCACCTATGGCAACCTGCCACAGGTACCCTGGTCAAAGCCAGCTGCAAGGGGAACTTCTCTCTTTGTTTCCTCTCTCGACGCCAAGTACTCATCACGTTCTTCTAACGCCTTCTCTCACCGTCTCATCTGACCGTCAACTTGAAAGGCAAAGGAAAGCATCCATGAGCCGAAACTATTCCTGAATTGGTACTGGTCTGTTTGCCATCGCACTATGGAAGTGGTTGAGTAACAATCACCAACACCATGGACGCCTTGCTCGCAAGACTGGGAGCCCAGGCTATGAACATGGCCATCAGGTCAGGTATTGCCTTGACCTCGACCTATGCCTTTTCTCAATGTTCACGCCTCATGAAGACTGTCGATGACAGGGCTGTTCGATCTGAACTTAAGAAACTTCAGAGAATCCTGGAATGCAAGATCAAGGTCTGAGAGTGGGACGCCTTTCAGTTGTCGTATATTACTTACCAGTGGCTCATCAGATTGTCTCGCCCGTCATTGACCTCATAGTATTCAAGTACGTATCTTACTTAACCCCGCGGCAAACAGACTGAATGTGTGCCAACCCCCAGTTCAGGTCAGGCAGAGGCAATGCGTTCCTGGAATCCGCCCTACCCTTGGCCAAGAGCCTCCATCAAGATATAGTTGCACTTGGCAGGCGGTTGGAGCAAGCCGCAGCGGCGGCAGAGGTATCTCGACGCAGCATAGATGCGGATCGGCACCTCACGGAGCTGAGAGCAATCATCAAGGACATGAAAGACCTCTTGAACCGGATAAACGACGACATCGGCATCTTGCACACGGCCATCACCAGTTCGGGAGAGAGCCTCAACCCTTCTAAATATCCCAGCGTCTCTCCATCAAGGATGATGCAAGCTAGCACATTCCTCACTTTCGGAGACAGCCAGTACGCTACTCGCCCGTCTGGTCCCGTCCAGATAGGGCCCGTCTTCACCTTGTCTCTCTACATGCTCTTCCTCGGCCATGCTACGATACCCGCGGAAACAGGACGAGGCCACCAAGAACCTCCTCAAACACTGCGCGTACCTCAGCAAGCCTTGTCAGCCGAAAACGTAGAGCCTTACGGACTTCGAGAAGGCGAGCGACGACCCCTATGGCAGGAGGTCATTCACAAAGCTAGGGTGCGATTGTGCCGAACACCCATGGATTATGTTTTTGATGCCAATGAGGGGTTTCGCCCGGGGGCGGCCGCAGTTCAGGACCTGAACGCCCACGAATCTCAGTCCTTTTGGTCAAGCGCGTACGGCACGGAGCAGCACAACGAGTACGCTTATCATTTAGAAGTAATCGAGGATTTGGACGATGGCCGCGCTCATGACAACCTGCATGCCGAAACCAGCCCGTACGACAACATCCAACATGCAGGCATCCGCGAATCTATTCCGATTCATCAGATCGCCAAGATATTCTACGCCGACACTGGCCGGATACTTAACATTGGCGATGACGGTGGCATCGATAACAATCCCGTTCTCCTGCTCAAGAGAGACATCCTCGCCAAGCCTCCAAAAGAGACTGTAGAAGCCATGATCGCTTCCGGTGACGATTCTATGTTCAGAACACCCTCAGAAGCTGGAAGCAGCGTGGACTCTGAGGAAGAGCAAGACGACATTGACCGTCAATTGCGAGAAGAGAGCGCGGCGCTGGATACCTTGGAAGAAATGGCAAAGTTGCCTGCAGGTCCACCATCAAAGAAGCAGTTTCCAGCCCACCTGGATCCAGAATGGATCGCTTTAGAGGTATTCGAAGAGAAATATGACGATGAAGATAGCGACACGGATGAGGAGGACGCCGTTGAGGCGGACCCCGCTGGTATATCGGACAGGCGGGCAATGGAGTTCACGCCAATATCAGCAACGTCATCCTCCAGAGCCGACTCTCAGCGGGCAAGAACAACACTGGACTCTAGACTTGTGGCACAGATCCAAAGCATGTCTCTCCAGTCGACACCTCCAAACGGAGACATGAGGCCACAACCACCATTGCGACATTTCTCACAGGACCTAGCCAAACACCCGATGGACAATGCAGAGTCGTTTGTTGCGAGATCGCCGTTTAGCGCCGTCACGACATCCCTGTCACTGATGGAAATGCTGATCAGGTTGACAAGCCTGCAAGAGTTCCAACAGGCCTCGCACCTTACAATCCCTGACCATATACTGAATTTCTTCCTGGTGGAGACATCGACAACTGGGCTCAAGGGGGTAGAAGGGTTGAGAGCAAGAACAGAAGCGAAGCGGCGTGTTGGCTTCGATCCATACACTGATACCCCATCTAAATAATAGTCTCTAGTCACCCTAAAAATACACACAGCGACTTTAGATGTGATAGCAGTACAGGTGCCACGTTGCCCTCACCAGGCAAGAAAGGGTTCTAAATCAAGGAACTTGTTCTAACCGCCCACCACATTCTGCCAAAAATTATAATGACCACCATGGCTCGTAAAAGTCGGAACGTGCAAAAGATGAGTCGTCAATATATGTATGGGTGCACGCACGCACAAAAGAACAGTGCAAGACTTCGTAGCGCAAAAGATGGGCTTATTAGCACAACCTGGTTTCGATCCAGGGACCTCTGGGTTATGAGCCCAGCGCTCTACCCCTGAGCTATTGTGCTTTATTGGCTGCTTTCGCTGAGTTTGGTCGCACTGATTTTCTATTCATATCACTTTGTTTTCTGGAGCGACAACCTTTCGTTTTAATGATTGTAAATGCAGAAGCCGCATAACAACAGATTTAGGAGCTTCGTGTCCGTGTGCACTGTCTCTTCCAAGCGCGAGCTTTCAAATGTTTTTCCAGCACCACATTCATTCCTTCGTCTATTCTTCTTCAAAAACCAAGGTTTATAGAATCTGCAACTGACCAAAGTCTCCTGCTACCAGGTGATTTGGCGAACATTGGTCTTACACTATTAGTGACAACTCAGTTACATCGAGCATTATACGCCTACATCCTGCCACTATCATCTGAACCACCAGTTTACTGATGCATTTAACCGCCCATCATGATGCCCACTCTTAACGCTATGCCACCAGCCCGTCGGAATGAAGAGCGCATCTCCCGGGTTCAATCGCGCCTCTATAATGTCCTCTGGGCCTTCCATACCCCAGACAGCCGTATTCATGACAACTCTCTCACGTCCTTCCATCATCTCAGACGTTCTGATGCGACTGTTGCCAGATCGGTGAATCTGCGTTTGTACCCGCCGATACAGACGATCGCCAGACGACGGCGGCAGCAGACGAATGAGTTTGGACCCGGCAAGCTGGCAGAACAAATTCGGGTTGGGGTCGCGGTGAAGAGGAGTGTATGTCGGTTCCAGGCCAAGCCATACGCTAGAGTTATAGACATCTCCCTTTCCAGCTTCTTTTACGATGCGAGGGGCAGGCAGATCATCTTGCAGCTCTGGCGGCAGGTCGGCGAGTTGAGCCTGGGCTATATAAAGTTGTTTGATCTTCTTTTCATGCAGCTGATTGAATTCAGCGGCCTTGAGCAGGAGCATCAAGGGCGCAGTGAAAGAAGAGAACCTGGGTTCCGATGCGTTGGGGTGGGATGCCGCATGTACGATGCCGGCCAGCACCGCACCCATGGGGTCTGAACTTGAGGCGAGCCAGGTGAGGAATTGGCTCATTGTGTCGACGATAATGTCTCTGTCTTCGGAGAGCTGGGGACTCATCAGCTCGTAAGGAAACCTTTGGTAGGCGAATTGGTCCATGTAAGGGGCGAAAATAATGGCGGGCCTCTGTTGGGCACTTTTCGGTTGAAAAGTTTCACATTGCTTGAACCATTTCGACGATGCAGGCAGAGGAGTTGGGCTCGTAAGCTCTTGAGATTGCTTGAAATGTAGAGGTTTTTCTGCTTTGAAAGCCACGTCTCTAAATACTGCGATACTCGCGGCTTCAAAATGCGTCTTTGTGGACTCAACAGCTTGTATCGTTGAAAATCCTCGCTGATAACGAGGCAGTCTGAACAGCCGCAGTCGACGACCCAAACCAGAAACATGGGGTTTCATGGTTTAAGGCAGTACGGGCGCAAGTGAGACTCCGGAGCCCTCTAATTCAGTATCTGAAGTGAATGGAAACGAAATTTGACTCAACCGGAAAGAAGTTCCTGAGTACTCGTTGAGTAGAGATCACCGGAGTACCTCATGCGACGTAGTATTACCCTGACCCCATTTCGGTAAACTACCCAAGGTTGGTCGGCTTCACCGAGGAAAGCAGGATCGGGGAAGGAGTCGGTCCGCTCACCTAGAGACGCAGTGCACAGACCATACCGATGATTGGACGCAATCTCGGGCTGCTCTAAGCGGGCAGGGTGAACTTCGTGAGGCACCACCACACACAGCCCACCCACCAAGAGGTACTTCAGCAAAAGCTGAGAGGCACTTCCCAAAAATACTACCCGCCTCGCCCCGAAAGCAAGAGGATCGATAAAAGCATACCCCAACCTCAACCTTGACACACGCACGACGTCCGATCTCCTGCAAGAACTGAAATATCCATCTGCTATTGTTCTACCACAATCGTCACCGCTTTGCTTCTGCGCTCGACATGCGCCGCGTTTGACCTTTCGAGCCCACCTACCCCGCCATCTTTGCGCCCCCGTTGCGGATATCAGACATTCGAATCGCTACACGGCAGCCAGCTCTCGCCTTCATCCGACGACCAACGCGCGTGCCTGTTCGCGCTGCGATCCTCCTTATCTAAATCGACACCCCATCAATACCATCACCTTGGATTACCTTGACGAAATGTCCACCTCTTCGGGGGCCCCGGAGTCTTGGATATCTTCCTTCTGCTCTCTGCTCGGCCATGAGTACTTTGCTGAGGTCTCTGAGGAGTTCATCGAAGATGACTTCAACCTCACTGGCCTGCAGAACCAGGTTGCCATGTACAAGGAGGCACTCGAGGTATGTCGACACCCTTTGCATTTGCCGTTGCCTGCCTACTTGTCATCAAGACTGCTCAACTTCCTCGAAATTCATGCACATTAAGAACGCAAATGCTGACTGAGGTCTGCGCAGATGATCCTTGACGTAGAACCTGAGGACGACGAGGATGAAGAAGACGAAGAAGAGGAGGAGGAGGAGGAGAACGACTCAGGGGATCAAGATCGTCTTGGGCCCAGACATGATCGGAGGCAACACAGCCGGATGGCTAGCGACCTTAGTGTCATTGAGTCCTCGTCCGAGATGCTCTACGGTCTGATCCATCAACGATTCATCTGCTCACGAGCCGGTATCCAGCAAATGAGCGAGAAGTACGAGTTGGGTCACTTCGGCTGCTGCCCCCGAACAAACTGCGACCAGGCGAGAACACTTCCCGTGGGCCTCTCTGATATTCCCGGCGAGGACACCGTGAAGCTGTTCTGTCCCTCTTGCCTTGACGTTTATGTCCCTCCCAACAGTCGCTTTCAGACAGTGGATGGTGCTTTTTTCGGCCGCACTTTCGGCGCTCTGTTCCTCCTCACATTCCCAGAGTACGATCTCACCAAGCGCGGTGCTGAGGTGCTCAGCAGCGGCGGGGCACGCATCAACGACGACTCACTCGAGACGGTCAACGGCATGTACGCAAAGAACATCGCTCCGGGGCTGGGTGCCGGTCGGATATACGAGCCCAGGATTTACGGGTTCCGCGTCTCGGAGATTGCTAAGTCAGGTCCCCGGATGCAGTGGCTCAGAGACAGACCGGACAATATGACGGAACTAGACGAAGCGCGCCTGTACGCAGAGGAGCACGCCGATTCGGATGAAGAGGATGAGAGCATGAACGGCGGCGGACGGTCCGCGCCTCGACGCCGTGCACCTCGTGGCAACACACGCCTCCGTCAACAACGTCACGCCCAGAACGGTAGTCCTATGGCCGTGGAGACGAACGGTGCGGAGTCGGAGCTTTGAGACCAGGATCAAAGAAGCCGCGCGTGATGCGCTCTTGATTTTATGTTTACGCCGCTTGAAAGGTGCTGTGATAACAATGCTGGGCCGGGAAGCGGCACGTCCGCTGGCAGGCCCGAACCATGGATATGGTGATGGCGGGGTTCGAGAAGAAACGGTAAAGTCAAGATGGATGCCCTGCATAAGCTAGAAGGCGTTTGTGAGGCGATTTCTCCTCAATCCTCGAGAAAGGGGCATGGCGTGGCTGAAAGAAGCGAGGGGGTCCGCCGCCTAACGGGAGCAAAGACTCACGCCGTCAACCAACCCGATTCTCTTTGCAGGCAACAGTGCCTGTTATTTGGCCTTAATGCAACGGCCATTGCATCCTGGGGACCTGGGAAACACAATATAGACTGCATGCAATTCGTCGGTCAATTAAATGACAACCACATTCGCGCGCGTTCACTTTGGTGGAGGACTTTGTGTGTTTTGTCTGTGTTCATGTTTGAATTGGCCTAACGTCACTTCTCAAGTCTATACTTCGCCATCTCTAATGACCTACAAGAACAGACTCAGTATGACGATATCTTTTGGCACCAACCTAGGAGATCAACACACAGGGGCCCGGCGACACAGTAGCCAACGGATACGTGACATCCTTCTCCCCGCCATTCGGGTCAGCGAACCACCGCACCATCGACTTCCACCCTCGGCAATCAATATCTGTGCTGGCTAGGACTGGGTGCTGTCGACCATTCTAATAATGTTACAATCTGGTACCGGTTGGACCATGCCGGTCGTAGACCTGAAGTTCCTTTCTTTGCTCGTTCCATTCGTTCTTCTCGTCTTTGGGTTGATCTCCAAACATATGTCTTTTAGTCCGTTGCGGAAACACTGGAATACAGGATCCAGATGCGATAGATCTATGTGCTGGCCTGCGTGTGACAAGGATTCGCACGGTAACGTCGCATTGAACCAGCATTTGTACGAATCCCCGCATTCAACCGGGATCGTCATCGACAACAAGAGAGTGGAATAGGCATCAATTTCCCCCTCTCCGCATGTTTGCATGAGGCCCGTCGAGAGAGCCTTCGAGTTCGGGTGAATATTTCCGCGAGGTCGTAGCTTCGAGCCTCATCGGTTTTATCCAGCAAACAAGTATTTAGCCGGAGACGCTTATCCCGTACCAGACTGCGGGGTGTTGATCCAAAGTTCATGATGCCAAAGTAACCGTCAGGCTTATTTCTGTTCGAGGGAGGATACCGACCAGCAGACAATATAAGTCTCCGGCGTAACTTCGATGGAATAGAAAAGGCATGTTTCGGATAATAAACCTTTCAACACTTCATAGAGTGGAAAATATGCAGTCTCGAAGATTTTCGGCCTTGGTGCTCACAAGCTTCTTGTACTTCTCTCAAGTCCTTGGCCAAGCATCACAGAGCTTAAACTCAACCTTTTACAACCCCATCATCCCTGGTTTTCATCCGGACCCCAGCTGTATCTTCGTCCCAGAGTGGGATAGTACCTTCTTCTGTGCATCCTCGAGCTTCAATGCATTTCCCGGCATTCCACTCCATGCCAGCAAAGACTTACAGAACTGGAAGTTAATAGGTATGTCTTTCTTTCCATTTTTTCGGACGAAGTGAGCTGAGAACATGCAGGTCATGCCCTCAACCGCAGGGCGCAGTTACCACGGCTTGCCGAGACCAACCGATCGACAAGGTGAGTAGTCTTATCCAGCTCTGTTGGTGCCTTTTAACGTATGTTACAGTGGCATATGGGCGCCGACGTTGCGCTACCACGACAAGGCTTTCTGGTTGTTGACTACCCTCGTGGATGATGAAAAGGACGCGGCGGATGCGTCGCGATGGGATAATGTGAGTTGAACGCCCTGCCAGGGATCAAACTGGCCAGGCTCTCAAGCTAAACTTCATGGAAGATCATTTTGAAAGCAAAGGATCCGTTCGATCCTGCGTCCTGGTCTGACGCTATTCACTTCGAGTTTGAGGGCTATGATCCCGAGCCGTTCTGGGACGAAGGAAAGACTTACATCACTGGCGCTCACGCCTGGAAGGTTGGGTAGGAAGTGGCGCTGAGTAAGAAACTCTCTGGGACATCTGATGCTGACTTTTTCAAAGGCCTTGGATTCAACAGACGGAAGCAAACCTAGAGACCGGGGAAGTTGGTGAATGGAAGACGATCTGGAACGGAACGGGTGGAATGGTAAGTTGCTCTCTCTCTCTCTCTCCTCTCTCTCTCTCCCCTCTCTCTCTCTCTCTCTCTGCGTATTTGCTCCCGCGTTCACCTACTGTCTTTCACTTCCCTACTTTGTTTGTTTGGGCTAATACTTCGCATAGGCGCCCGAGGGACCGCACATCTATCGGAAAGACGGGTTCTTCTACCTTCTTGCCGCGGAGGGTATTCGCCATAAAACATTAGGAACATTGATCTGGGTACTGATATAATCACAGGCGGCACTGGATTGGGCCACATGGTGACCATAGCCCGCTCTAAATCCGTTGATGGCCCTTACGAATCTAACCCAGCAAACCCCATCCTCACCAACACCAACACTACGAACTACTGTAAGCATCTCTGTGAACCCTTTCCTGTCCCTTCCCGTCTCCCTAGACTCACGCAAAGCAGTTCAGACAGTCGGACATGCCGACCTCTTCCAAGATGCTTCTGGCAACTGGTAAGCGACCAAATGTCATTGAAACGAGCCACTGGGCTAATAGAACTAGGTGGAGTGTTGCGCTGGCAACGAGATCTGGTCCCGAGTGGTTCCATTTCCCCATGGTGCGCGAAACGGTCTTGACTTCTGCGACATGGGAAGAAGGCAAGTGGCCGCACTTGACCCCCATTGAAGGCCAGATGAGCGGCTGGAAGATGCCACCAGAGAACTTGGCCATCGGTGGCCCCGGGTACGGGTTGTGTTACCCCTCCCTTTTCTCGTGTCAACTAACCATTCTAGCCCTTGGGTCTCTCTGGGAGAGGTCGAAGGTGAAGTCCTTGATTTTGCTTCCAACTCAACTCTCCCGGCCCACCTCACGCACTGGCGCTATCCCGTTGAGACCTCCTATACAATCTCGCCTCCCGAACATCCGAATAGCCTACGTCTAACACCCTCTACACTCAACCTCACGGCTCTAAACGGCAATTACGCCGGCCCAGAGGGCCAGACTTTCATCGGTAGGAGACAGCAGGACACGCTCTTCACCTACAGCGTCGTCGTCGACTTCGCTCCGACGGTCGAGGAAGAAGAAGCCGGCGTTTCGGCCTTTCTTACACAGAACCATCATCTCGATTTGGGCGTCGTTTTACTCCCCGCAAACAAAAGCACGCAGGCTTTTCCAGGACAGAATCTAACGGCGGTCGAGGACGCAGAGAAGCTGAGGCTCCACTTTCGGTTCCGAGGCATGTCGTATGTTCCCGTACCGGCGGACATGGCGGCCCCGGTGCCGGATGAATGGTTAGGCAGACCGCTGCGGTTAGAGATTAAGGCGGCGAACGCGACACACTACTCCTTTTCTGCTGGCCCGAGCGATGCCGCCTCTCGGATGAGAACGCTGCTTCATGCATCCAACGATGCCCTCAGCTGGGGATTCACGGGTATGTTGCCGGATGACCTCTTGAGCTAGAGATGGTTTTTGAACTAAATCTAAAACTTGGACAGGAGTCTTCTTGGGCGTGTATGCTACGAGCAACGGCGGACCAGGGTCAACGCCCGCTTACGTCTCGGATTGGAAGTACCTTCCTCAGGGGCAGTTCAGAAACTGAGGGGTCGAGACCGATACAATCAAGATGAGTTGTGGAAGCAACTGGTCTGGGGTTTGAGCGCCCTTGCAAGCCCATATAAACAACAACACTGAATTCACCACAAAGTTGCAACTCTTGATGCTGTTATTGGATGGACCGCACAAATCCATGCCATCGCCCCGGACTTTTCCTGTACAGGCTGTCGTCTGGCGACTTCTATCGAGTTGTGAAAGGCAAGATGGCCGAGCGGTCTAAGGCGCTAGCTTCAGGTGCTAGTCAAGTAGTTGGCGTGGGTTCGAATCCCACTCTTGTCACGAAAGAGCAATAGAGATGTTGCCGAATACATTTTTGACGGCGGTGTCTTGATATCCTGGCAGCGCGTGGTTGGCGTTGCCATCGAGCATGGAGTTTGGACGAATTGTTTCTTTTTCTTTTAATGCATGCATATATCTCCGTAAACGAAGCACAGAGAAGAATGGGATGGATCGCCGTCTATGTGGCGCCTAGCTAGAGTGTCGAATTAGGATGTGGCACGTGCTGCCAGCTGCAATTCGACGTTCCCTCTCAGGTTCCCTTCAGTAGCTGACCTGAGCGCGTGGTATGTATGTCCGTTTAGATAGTTGCATTTGCGTACATGGACGCTACATGCTCAAGCTTGTTTTAAGTGTTGCTCTGTGCCTGACTTGTCTATAGGGGCGATAAATCAGCCAGTATCTCCAATCTTGATACGCCGGGTCAGCGAGGATGAAGCAAGAGCGAGACCGCAACGGTTTATAGGGATGGTCGCGAATGCCACTACGCGGCATCCAAAAGCGTATGGCGATGCGTTTCCCTCACCCCGCGAGCAGTCGAGGGGCGCGGCAACATCAACACGTTGGCAAGCCCTCAAAAACTGCCCAGACATCCACCCACCCACCTATGCGGCTAATCGTTTTCGAGGTGTCGTCCCCTTCGGCGGGCAGATGCTTCCGCTCCAAGATCACGGTGTGGGGCAAGGCGAATCACGAAGTGGTAGGGGGCCGACTAAACGACGTTGCAATGCCCAAATTGATCGAGAAAGAGGTGTGATTGATTGGTGGCTCTGCTGCGCGTTGGATTCTATGTTGTCTTAAGCGACGTCAACGACTTGAAATTTGCTTACGGCTTGGCCCGAAGCCACACCGTGCTTAGAGTCAAACCGCATCCGGGATGGGCTGTGAGGACGCGCACGACTGTAAGACGGCGGGCGGTCGGCGGGACGCGAAGGCCTGGAATACGTGGGCTAGAAAAACAAAAGTTGGGGGAGTTGGTTCATTTTCAGGGGATGAGGCTTCCTGGACGCGCGTTTTGGTCGGGGCTGAGCCTCAACAGCACATCGTAGCCTGACCTGCTGCTTGCCGCGATAGAATTGCATACTGTCTCGACGAGGCATTCTGCTGTCATGGTGTTACAGATGACTTTGAGACATAACGGCGAACTCCCTAACCCGAGGTAAGGTAGCATGATAATAACAAGTGGCGAACCGGGCCGCCGCCTAAGCTGATGTGGGCGCCAAGGTGAGAATGAAACCGAGACTTGCACTAGGAAGGAGGTAGAAGAACCAAAAATAACATAATCAAAAACAAGCAGGGCAACAAAAACAAAGTAGAGCCGTCGATGACATGAGGATGTCCTACAGTACATTGCGGGAAATCAACAACCTCACACATGGACCTGCCTATCTACAAGAAAACACACACTCATCTTTTTGCGCATACCTCGAGTCTGTGCCGGGGGTTCTACCCGAGCTCCCAATACGACGCCAATTCACCAGTAGATGTTGGCCCAGACCTGCCCAGAGGCTGTTAATTCCAAGTGAGCCTTGAATGGGCAAGTCTGAGCATTGAGCAATCAGTGCTGAGCAGGGCCCCGGGAGCTGGTGTCATGGATTTCGGACTTCGGGACAATTTCTAGTGGGGAGGGAAGCCGCCCAGCGGCCCGGTCGTCGCTGATTTGTTGTTCTTTTTCTGGGCATTCGTGTTCTGTGAGGATGTCGCTGCGCCTTTTGTACTGGCCTCTCGGCGTGCACCACATCGTAGCATCATCTTTCATCCTCAATCTCTTCCTCCACGCGTCCGCCACCTGAGCGAAAGGACGCCCTCTCCCCCCCGACCACAGAGAGTGCAACCAACGTCTGACGGTACCCACACCGACAAGCGTTTGCTGACTGATCCGAGTTTGCTGGTCGAAGCTTTGTCTGTGTTTCGAGGGGCGATCCCCGTTCTGGTGTTCATCTCAGCTTTCGTCCCTCAACTCATCGCCATCCTTGCTCACCAACCAACCGTTCACTCTACGGATCGCATATTGTCGCTCTTTTTTCTTCCCTCCTTTTTCCTTCCCTCGCCTTTTACATGAAAATTGGGGGTTCATTAAGGAAGGCCATTGGGACTCGCGGCATCTATTCGCTTCTTCCTTGCTGCTGATTCTACGCGATTTCGGGGATAGCCCCGGGTCATACCCCATTCTGTTACCTTTGCCAGGCTCCCCCGGCCATCACGAATCTCTATCCTGACTTGAGAAGAATCGGACAACGCCAATCACACATATCTTATACGAACCAGCCATCTCGCGACTCCTTCCACCTTGTCTTTGAACCTTTCAACGTCAAACCTTACACTTGATCTTCTTCGTCCCTTCTTCGTCCCTACTAAAAGATCTCGGACAAAAGAGATAACCTCGCCACCGGCGAACCCTCGCCAGTCATGGCGTTACTTCGCCAAACATGGACCCTTACACGGAAGAACTGGAAAATCATATCTCGCCATTCCGTTTCCGCCGTTTTCATCGCTCTCATACTGCCCATCGCCCTGACGACTTTCTTCAGCTTTGCCAAGAATCTCTTCGTCTTACCCGCCATATATGGTGTCTCCGACCCACGACATATTCGATCTCTTCCGGATGCCCTCGACGCTGCAACTAGCGCTGGCAGAAATACTGTTGTCTTTGTGAACAGCGGTTTTTCCGGAGGCGACATTGACAGGGTCATCGATGATCTCGTCCAATCTGTTGAAAGCGCCGGTAAGACGGCTCTGCGCCGATCAGCCATTGCCGACCTTGGTGCCGAGTGCAAAACGAACCTTCGAGGGGTCTCTGGGTGCTACGGTGCCGTTGTGTTCCATGCTTCCCCTAATGAAGGCTCCGGGGATTACTGGAACTACTCGATTCGAAGTGACGGAGCTTTGCGAAGCGCTGTTATCGATGTCGATTCAGATAGAAATGACGCCCAGGTCTACCTTCTTCCCCTTCAAAGGGCCGTCGATGCGACCATCGCCTCCATTCAGACGGGTTCGGGCTCCGGGGCATCTTCGCAGCTGCAACAGAGCACTCTACCCGACCCCGTTGACGAATATCCCTTTACGAGCCTGACCCCTGAAGAACGTGCCGTGCGTGTGCGGATCAATTACCAGAGTGCCATAACGAATTTCATGGGCGTCGCTTTCATGACGAGCGTCTTATTCATCACCTATCACCTCACAGGCTTTATTGCCACAGAGCGCGAGAGCGGAATGATCCGTCTCATCGATGCCATGATGCCTGTAAGACGCAGATGGCATGCTCAGGCGGCCCGCATCATATCCTACCACGCCGCCTTCACGCTTGTCTACGTCCCTGGCTGGGTCATTGGATCGCTGGTGCTACGGGCTGGTGTTTTCGCCCGGACCAGCGTTGGCACCGTCCTCGTCTATCATGTCCTGAACGGCATCGCCATGGCTTCCCTTTCTATTTTGGCCTCTTCGGTCTTCAAGAAAGCTCAGCTCAGCGGTATCAGCGCCGTCCTCGCGATCATACTTCTGGGAATCCTTGCACAATCCATCTCGTATCCGAGCACCGCGGCAGTCATCATTCTGTCTTTGCTATTCACACCATGCAACTACGTTTATTTCATTACCTTCATGGCGCGGTGGGAGCGAGAAGACGCCCCAACTGACTTGACCAAGGTAGCCCCTGACAGCCCTTGGGCTGTCTCGGGTATTGTCCTCTGGGTTTTTCTGATCATCCAGATTTTTATGTATCCCTTCTTGGGGGCGATAATCGAGGCGAAGCTACACGGCACTGCTACTAAAGGCAGATCCGTCGTTTTTGATCAGAATGGTCCGGATGATGCTGCCGTGCGCTTAGAGGGGTTCACCAAGATCTATAGCCCTTCTCGGATCCGACGCTTCTTTTCCTTCATTTCGCCTCCTCGCGAACCCGTTGTGGCGGTTGACAATCTTACTATGAACGTCCGCCGCGGTCAAATTCTTGTGCTCTTAGGCGCAAACGGCAGTGGGAAATCAACGACGCTGGACTCGATTGCTGGGACTACCAAACTCACGAGTGGCTCGATAACCATTGATGGTACTGGTGGGCTAGGAATTGCGCCTCAGAAAAACGTCATGTGGGACGAACTGACTGTGTTCGAACACATCCGCATCTTTGGGAGGCTGAAATCGCCCGGCAGCCCCCCTTCAAAGGAGGACATTCGCGCCCTTGTCAACTCTGTCGACCTCGAACTGAAACAGAAAGCAAAGTCAAAGACACTCTCCGGAGGCCAGAAGCGTAAGCTTCAGCTGGGAATGATGCTCGTAGGGGGCTCTCAGGTGTGTTTGATCGATGAGGTGAGCAGCGGCATAGACCCCCTTTCGAGACGGAAACTGTGGGATATCCTTTTGGCCGAGCGAGGAAGAAGAACGATGATCAACACGACCCATTTTTTGGACGAGGCCGACTTGTTGGCAGATCACATAGCCATCCTGTCCAAAGGTACCCTACGTGCTGATGGCTCATCAGCGGCCCTGAAAGATCAACTTGGTGGAGGTTACCGTGTACATATCCCCAAGGACGCCGACGTCAAGAACGCCCCTGATATCGAGGAAGTCACGAAGAAGGTTAGTTTCGATCAGATCAGCTACATCGCTCCGTCTTCGGCCCTGGCTGCCCAGGTGATTCGCACTCTGGAAGCCAACGGAATCCACGATTATCGCTTCTCAGGGCCAACGATCGAGGATGTTTTTTTGCAGCTCGCAGAGGAGATTCATGAGGAATCAGGCGGCTCTCCTCTACCCGACTCGTCGTCCGATTACAACGAAAAGAAAGGCCTGTCGCCCTCTGTTAAGACTGCGCCTGTCGGTGCGGCTTCCCAGGGGGGGCTGAGACTTCTTGATGGCCAGCAGGTTGGGTACATGAAGCAGGCAGCCGTGCTGTTCCGCAAACGTCTTACCATTTTGAAGACCAACTGGATCCCGTATTTCACAGCTTTTGTCCTGCCTGTTGCAGCTGCTGGTCTGGTGACCTTGTTCATCAAAGGTCAGGAGCCGAGTGGCTGCGCGCCCAGCGAGGAGCGCTCCCAAGACCAGGCTCAAGGGGTCAGCCTTACGGATTTCAGCTGGAAGCTTGTACTGGGACCAAGTTCAAGATTTGATCTCACAACTGCTGCCAGCGTCCTCTTGCCGGTATTCAACGCTGCCGCTGGTGGCTCTGGCAATGGGTCGGGGTCCGGAACGGGATCGGACTTCGCCAGGCAGCTCCTCGAGGAGGACGCCACGTTCACGGACACTTTTGACGCTTTCCAAAGTACCATCGTTGAACGGCGGGTAGAGACACTCCCAGGCGGAATCTGGCTCGGCGACAACGCTGTGGCGCCAACGATCGCATACATGGCCAACTATAACGGCTTGATCAACCCCCTTCTCTCACAGAACATCCTCAACATGCTTCTATCAAACGTCACGGTTATGATGTCGTGGGCGCCGTTTGCCACACCTTGGCAACCCAACGACGGCAATTCACTGCAGTTTCTCGTCTATACCGGCATTGCGCTGAGCGCCTACCCTGGTTTTTTCGCTCTGTACCCGAGCTTGGAACGCCGCAGGATGGTGCGTGGCCTTCAGTACTCGAACGGTGTACGGCCGTTGCCCCTATGGGTGGCGTACCTCGCCTTCGACTTCATCATCGTCCTCCTCTCCTCCGCCCTTATCGTCATCCTCTGGGCTGCTTTGTCTTCCATCTGGTACCACATCGGCTACATGTTCCTCATATTCATGCTCTACGGGCTGACGGCGATACTGCTCGCATATTGCATATCTTTATTCTGCAAGACGCAACTTTCGACGTATGCCTGGGTTGCCGCGGGGCAGGCGGTCTTGTTCCTGGTATACTTGATAGCGTACATGTGCGTCGTTACCTATTCGCCCGTGGTGAGTACCGATAGAAATATACTAGTCGCCCACTTCACGATTTCGGCCGTCGCCCCGATCGGCTCTGTCGTTCGGGCCATGTTCTTAGCCATGAATCTTTTTTCGACGGCTTGCGACGATCGGCAGCTTGCGACCAACCCGGGCGGGATGCTCCAGTATGGAGGCCCCATCCTGTATCTTGTGCTGCAGAGTATCATTCTGTTTGGCGTTCTCCTGTGGGCCGACAGCGGCTCCGTTGGGTCTTCTTTGACTCGACTTTGGCAGCGGCGGTACGAGGAGACGGAAGTCACGGCTGCGTCTGATGCCGAGGTTGCAAACGAACTGGCCAGAGTGACCACTGGTCAAAGCAACACGGACGGGCTCAGGGTGATTCATCTAACAAAGACGTTTGGCAAGTACACTGCCGTCGACAACGTCAGTTTCGGCATCCAACGAGGAGAGGTCTTCGCCCTCTTGGGACCAAACGGAGCCGGGAAGTCTACCACAATTTCCTTGATCCGGGGCGATCTGAAGCCTAGCCGCAATGGCGGCGATATCCTGATCGAAGACAAGTCAGTCATCCATGACCTACCCGCTGCTCGGGCGCACCTCGGTGTTTGCCCCCAGCATGATGCGATCGATTTGATGACAGTGGAGGACCATTTGAGGTTTTATGCGCGTGTCCGCGGGATTGAGGACGTTGAGTATCAGGTGCAGGAGGTCATCAAGGCCGTTGGTCTTCAGGCATTCAAGACACGAATGGCGCATGCTCTATCTGGTGGAAACAAACGTAAGCTCAGTCTCGGCATTGCGCTGATGGGCAACCCTACTGTCGTGCTGCTGGACGAGCCGTCTTCCGGCCTGGACGCAGCAGCTAAGCGGATCATGTGGAAAACGCTGGCAAGCACAGTACCTGGCCGCTCTCTGCTACTTACAGTAAGTCTACCGCAACCAAAGGTCGCCTGATTGAGCTAGCAAACTGACATCCAACAAGACACATAGCATGGAAGAAGCCGATGCGCTTGCCGGTCGTGCTGGTATTCTTGCTCAGCGCATGCTTGCCCTTGGGACGGCTGATGACTTGCGCCGCCGCTTTGGTGACACTCTCCACGTGCACTTAATCAGCAAGACCGCGCCGCACACGACCACCGAAGAGACCGAGCGGCTTCGCAGCTGGATAACGAAAACTTTCCCGGGAGTCGACGTGGAGGAAAAGACTTATCACGGACAGATGCGTTTCAGCGTCCCGGCAAAGGATGTTCTCACCACGTTCGGTGGCGACAAGGCCAAGGACATCACGCGCGAGGAAGAGGACGTGTCGTCGAGTGCGGTTGGCCAACTGGCGGTATTGTTGGAGGAAAACAAAGAGAATCTGGGAATCAGCCATTTTAGTGCGTCGCCGACAACGTTGGACCAGGTGTTTTTGTCCATTGTGGGCAGGCACAATGTTGAAGAGGAGGGCTATAAGGAACCGGGGAAGAAGCGATGGTGGCGATTTGGACGATGAAGAGCCTAGTACTACGCAAACAAGATGCACGGGGAGGAAATCAAATGCCCGCAAATCATGCCTTGAAATGTTTAAGGAGTTCGAGATACCCTACACGTAAGAGAATTGAGACGAGTTGTCATAATGGATAAAGAATTGGTCTAAAAGGCTGGCCCCCTTTAATTATGTTCTCGACTTCTGGCGGGATTTTCTTGGTCAGAAGCGCTGTGGTAATGCATGTGTGTCAACGCTCTAGCTCTCCAGATAACGTACAGTACGTTTCATTCCCTTTGTGATGATTTCGGAGGCGATCTTTCTGGCCGTCACAGGACGGTTGGTCAGCGCAAATGATTGGGGGAAGGGAGGGGGACATGTAGCGCCATCGGCATCAATTGCCGCTTTCGCCCCGAGGATCGCCGGTGAAACGGCGCACGTCAGAGGGCAGACGTTGACTGATAAATGTGCCGAAGCTCCAGGTAAGGAACAGTCCGGTCGGGAGCGCTTTGCCAGAACCAAATGTCTCGAGAATGTCCAAAGACTTTTACAACCGATCAGACGTGCCGGACGAGAAGACATGGATGTACGAAGAGGAGCTGCCGAAAGGCTTTGAGACTGCCCGAGCGTTGCTACGGGACTACAGCCACATCCCGGCTGAGGAGGTGGATAACCATGTCCGCAGAGTTGTGAGTGACCATTCGCCGGCGCGACGAAGATATCAATACTGAACCGCGCAATAGCGAGATGAGTTATGGAAGGTGTTCCATTATCCTTGCATAGGGCGATGGCGATTTCTCTTGTTGGCCGACCCCCATGACGCGCTGTACCGGAGCGTCGTGGCGAGATTGACGGACGCCGATTCCCAAGACAAGCTGCTAGACCTGGGGACTTGTGTCGGACAGACCCTCCGACAACTGGTTCACGGCGGCGTTCAAAGTTCACGGCTGTACGGAGCGGATCTACGACGCGAATTCCTGGACATCGGCTTCGATCTCTTCCGGGACAGGGGCCGGTTCGAAGCGACGCTCGTGGCGGGCGATGTTTTTAACCCGGCGGACGCGGGACTCGCACAGCTGGATGGTCAAGTCAGCATTGTCTCGGCCAATGCCTTCTTCCATCTATTCGACTGGGGCCAGCAGGTCACGGTCGCGGAGCGGATCATCAAGTTTCTGAGGCCGGGGATCCGGGACGGGCTCATCTACGGACGGCACCTGGGCAGCGTGGAGCCGAAGGAGAGCGAGACTAGAGGCCGCACGAGGTTTTTGCACGACCAGGCCAGCTTTCAGAGGCTATGGGATGAGGTCGGGGAGAAGACGGGAACGAGATGGAGGGTTTGGTTGGAGCATGTCGCTGTGGTGGGGGCTACGATACCGGGCTTTTGTGGTGCTGCGAGAGAGAGCCACTATGCCGTTTATCAGGTGAATGATTGAGACGACTTGCTAAGGTTCGCATCCGGAGGGCGCTATGTCTAATCGTCGGTTTGGTGTGCGGGACCGGAGGGCCGGCAGCAATGAGGGCCAATTCCTGGCCCGCGCGGTTGCTTAGAAATTGAGTGGATCTCATCATCTGATTACCAAAGACAGTGTCTGCAATGGGGTCAAACATATCCGTAGGTGACGTGGGATCAGCTGGACGGAACCGGCACTGGAGCGCGATTCGTTCGGAGCAATGAGTTGCCAGTCGCCCTATTCGTATATATACACGATTAGCCCAGCCCTTGAATAGTTTACTTGATGTTTAGATGGTTACCAATACCTCAACGTGTGTCGTCAGCCCCAATTCAGCTCAAGGACCCCGTTCAAGCCACAGCATAATTATCACAGCACATTACAGCGCAACTCCCCATCTCAGTCACCATGGCCACCAATCCACCACTGTACACCTACCCATCACCCCTTGAGGAGTTTGAGAATGCACCTGAATTACCACAAGAGCTTGCGTTGGATGGGAAAAGCTTCAAGAACCCGCCGCGAGAGGGGCTGAGCAAGAGCTATGAAGAATTCACCGATCCCCTGGACAAGGGAAGAAGAGGAGGCTTGTAAGCAAACATATTCCAATTGACTTTGAGGGAGGGGTGGGGGTTGATCCTTGGGCGATCTGCTAACCGGATGCACAGCGACGTTCACGTCTACCACTTTCAGAACAACCCCGAGCAAGTAAAGCATGCTAGAGACCTCTGGGAACGCATCAGAAGAGAGTGTAAGTCGTCTGCAACTAGATATGGGGGAGAAAACGGGCAGGAACTGATACGGGCCCAGTCCCCGAGTTGAGGATCTACAAGTTCTGGGACAGGCCAGTCGGACCGCACCCCGTGGCCATGTTCGAGGTCAACCTCTTCACCCCGGCACAGTTTGGGGCCTTCATTCCGTGGTTGAACGTCTACAGAGGCCCCCTGTCCGTTTTGATTCATCCCAATTCGGTAGAGGAAGGAGTGGATCACAATGCTACTGAGGTCCGCGATCACACTCAGAGAGCCATTTGGATGGGCGAGAGACTTCCGTTAGATCTGTCGATTCTTTATGGTTAGGCTCGGTCCTTTCCGGTCTCTGTTCTGTCATGGAGCAAGGCCGCAGGATATGGAGGACAGAACACCACAGGCAATGGCGATGCCGGAAGCGAAGGCCCGGAGCGTAGCTAGGACCGAAGCTGAAGCCGGGACCGAAGCCGGAACCGGGACGACGAAGAGCGCGTGGAGAGAGGACTATGAGCAGCGTTGGGCGACTCGGAAGGGAGCACTTGATTAATTGGCCCAGATGGGAGGAGGGGTAGGTAGGACGGGTGTGGAGTGAGATCGGACAAGGTACACATTTGGCATGCAGGACACAAGGGCAAGAAGCGGGAAGCGACGACCAATTAAGACCCATGTCAGAGACGGCCATTAAGTCACGTGACTTCGCGTGTCGTGGTCAGTGCGTCCATGACGTCGCTCCCTCTCCTGGTTTTTGTCAGCGGGACATGGTTCAAGAAACATGTTCAACGCTATGAGTCCACCAGTCACAGAAGGGGTGACACAAGACAGACCTTGCAGTGGTCTTGTAAATATACACATGTATTAAATTCTTCTTCTTCCCTATAAACAATTTTCCCACTCGGAACACCGTCGGTTCACGCTCTCATGGCTGGCCGTAAACGGACTAGGGCTTCACGCTTGAGAGCCACCGAGTCCGACTTACCGGACGTCTATCAAGAGTTGCTCGCCGAAGCTGCCGCAGGTGCAGGTCCTTCCGTGACGTCGGAACCGCCTACCAAGAAGCTTAAGCGGCCGGGTGAAAGGAAGCCGCGGGAATCTACGTCCACACATCCGGACCCGGGCCCGCCCCCGCAGGCGCACACCGGAGAGGACGATGATGATGAAGACATCGAGTTTGAGGACGTGACCCTCCCTGCTGCGACTGTCCAGACCATGTACAGAGAATCGGACGAGGAGGAAGAAGGCGAGGACCAAGACGAAGACGAAGACGAGATTGTTTTTGAAAACGTTGACTTCGGAGCTGTGCAGCTTGACTCGGGTACCCCCCAAGAACCCCAGAAACTTACTCTCAATCTTTCGGAGCACGCAGGCCCAACAGTCAATTCCAGGAAGGCATTGAACAAAAGGAGACCCATCACCAAAGAGGAGAAGGAGCGCCGCATATCAATACACCGGACTCATCTACTCTGTCTCGTGCTACATTGCGCCCTGAGGAACCGCTGGTGCGACGATGACGAGGTTCAGAGGAGCCTCAGGCCCTTGCTATCCAAGAAAACGGTCAACTACCTGACACCAAGTCGCAGTCTTCCGCAATTCGGCCAGACAGAGTCACTCAAAAATGGTCTACAGCAAGCAGGCGCCTTGTTTACATCCAAGTTCCAGATTACTGAACGGGGTTTGCGCCGGTCGCTATGGGCCGAGGACCCCGATCATCTTGCCAAAGTAAGCGTCGCGTCTCTAGTCGGAACGTAGCTGGCGCAGGGTAACTAACACGTTGATGTTAGTACGAGCCACCTAGCAACATGGATTCGTGCATGGACCGTTCGGATTTCCGAGAAGCAGCGCGAAAGCTTTGCGGATCTCGGGACGTTGGCGCCCAGCTGTACTGTGCCCTGCTCAGGTCTGCCGGAGTTCGTGCCCGTTTGGTTTGTTCCTTGCAGCCCTTATCGTTTACTTCAAACGGACCGACTCTGCCGAAACCGCGTGATACGAAGGTATCCGCCAAGGCAGCTAAGGCGGAGAAAATACAGGCACAGCTAGCACAACACAAGGCCTCCCTCGAAGCACCATCGTCTTCGGCCTCAAGCGTGTCCTCGCCACTTCGACGACTTGGTCACCCCAATGCGGCGGCATATCAGCTGCCTCCGATACCGAAACCGCCTTCCGCACGTCAGCCACAAGGGACACCAAAGCGTATCCGCGAGTCTCCATACCCCGTTTACTGGGTTGAGGTACTTGATGTTGGCCATCAGAAATGGCAGCCGGTAGACCCGCTAGTCACGAACTCAATGTGGAAACCGCGGGCACTAGAACCGCCGGCCACCGACAAAGAAAACTCGATGACCTACGTTGTTGCTTTTGATTCCGACGGTACGGTACGAGACGTCACCAGACGTTATGCAAAGGCATACACAGCCAAGACTCGTCGACTGCGCATCGAAACAGCAGTCCAGGGGGGTGATCGTTGGTGGCGCAAGGCGCTGAAGGTGTTTGCTAGACGTTGGCCGACAGACCTCGACCAAATCGAGGACAATGAGCTGAACGCGATCGAAGGTCGCGAGCCCATGCCCCGCAACGTAGCAGACTTCAAAGATCATCCCGTGTTTGCTCTTGAAAGGCATTTAAGACGCAATGAAGTACTTGTTCCAGACGCGCAACCTGCAGGGACGGTATCAGCAGGCAATAAAGCCCCGCTGGAAAAGGTCTACCGCCGCAAGGATGTACGGATCGCGCGAAGCAGGGACAAATGGTACCGCTTAATGGGACGTGAAGTAAAGCCAATGGAAGTGCCAGTCAAGTTCTTACCGCGAAGGTCCAATGCCAAACCAGGAGAATATGTGGACGACGGCTACGGGGGAGACGAGCGTGATGCAGCAGGCACTCCGGTCTTTACGCAGGAACAGACGGAACTCTACCGCGCGCCGCCGATTGTGAATGGACAGGTGCCAAAAAATAAGTTTGGCAACATCGACGTCTACGTGCCAACTATGGTTCCGGAGGGCGGCGTTCACATTCCAGACGAATTTGATACTGCCGCGAGGGCTGCGTACACTTTGGGTATCGACTACGCGCCGGCTTTGTCCGGGTTTCAGTTCAAGGGCAGGCATGGAACGGCTGTGTTCAACGGCGTGGTTGTCGCCAAGGAGTATGAGGAAGCCGTGCGTGCGGTTATGGACGGGTTTGAGGGCATGGATGCGCAGGCGGAGCAGAGCCAGAGATCTTTGGTGGCTATCCGCATGTGGAGGCGATTTCTTACGGCATTACGAATCCACGAGCGTGTTTGGGCCGGGGCAGACCCTCAAGAGCGGGCCGAAGAGGAAAAGAGGTTGATCGAGGCCGCTGGAGTCCATACAAAGGTTGATGAAAATGACTATGATGTCGACGAAGGAGGTGGATTCTTTGCCGAGGATGCAGGTGAAAGCAGTCGATACATAGCCGAGGACGATCGTTCCAAAGGTGGATTCATCGCCGAGGATGAAGTCGCTGGCGGTGGGTTTATGTCTGAGGATGGTGACGGCGGAGCTCAAGTCGTGATGGAGGGTGGGGACGGCACTGCAGGCGGAGACCCAGGACAAGATAATCTTGTTTCCGCAACGGATGCCGTGGCCGAAGCAGATGGCCAGTCCGAAGGTGAGGGCGGATTGGAGCATGAAGACAGTGGTCTCGAGGATGCATTGAGTGACGTTACGGAGGAGTACGACATGGAGGAAGATGAGGATGGCGGAGGATTTCTCCTGGACTAGACCAGGGTGGCCTTCTGACGGCAAGGCGTATGAAACTTTGATACCCCCCAGCAAGTTGTTTTAAATCAACCATCATTGCACAATGTGATTCACTGGATATATAGGCCGAGTGCTGGTCGAAGAGAAGCGAGTAAACAGTCAAAACGGATAGTCATGACATATCATTACTTGTCCGTCATCCGGGTATCCAATTAGCTAGCCATTACTTTAAGCAAGTCAACGTGTTTCTTGTTCAGCGTCACTGCGATCCCTGCCGAAGCCACAACCACAACGGTCTCGCACGACCATCCTCGCCCAACCCTGTCCTGACGGACGACGCCGGCATCTTCCAAGACCTGGGTCAAGTTACCTATAACACACCTCGGACGCCAAGCCGAGGGTACGTCTCTTCTTCGCCCTCCTCATCAACCTGAGCCGTCTACTTAGAACGGCGTACCAGATCTCTCCAAGTTCCTTTCGCCCTTCTTATACGGCCCTGCCTGACTAGACGAGGTCCAAGTGGGCCGAAGGCTCGTAGGGCTGAAAGTAGACCTCACCGGCGTAATGACATCCTCACGCACGCTCGCCAACCCGAATATGGTCTCGGTCGACTGGCTGGCGTGACCATGTTGTTGGTACGGCGACGCCGAGTGCGCACCGGACCGGTCGTCTTTGAGATGAGTCGACCGCGCGCTCGACGTGTCCGACTCGATCCGGCCCTTCTCCATGTCCTGCAGATGAGGCTTAGGCAGGCTCGAGTACGCACGCGTTGGCTTCGTGAGCTGCGTGTCGGTCTGATGACTGTGAAGCGAGTATTTGGTGAAGATGCGGGGGAAGAGCTTCGTCATTAGCGGCCGCAGCGTCGGGAGACAAGCCGTCACCACGGCCGAGGAGATCTCGCCGAGGGACCAGAGGGAGGACTCGACGTTGGCCCAGGTAAAGTCCTTGGGGACGCTGAGGAATTGAATGCGAACTACGGAGATCGCTACAGTACTACGCTCGCGTCAGCAGGTTGCAGCAACTGGAGTTTCCTGAACGGCCGAACTTACAAGAAGCCGAGGGAAAAGATTCCAATGAGGATCAGCTTCTGCTTCCGAGGCAGGGCGAGTTGCCAGAATATGGGCAGCGGCAGAGTGAGGATGGCGATGTCGGTCGCTATATTACCAGCGGCGTTGACGTACCACTGCGGCTGGTTGGGTATGCATCGGGCCTTGACGGACTTGTCCCAGAAGCCCTCGACGGGAAGACACTGGAAGCTGGCGATGAAGAGCTGAGACGTGGACCAGGCTCCAACGATGACCATGGCGACGGCGTACATGCGCCGCATGCGAGGTACTGCGAGGATGCGGTAGTATTGACACAAGAAGCTCATCTTGATGGCCAACAGCGCAATGTTGTAAAACACAATCGATACGTAGAACATGTGCATGTATTCTGTTACTTCGTAGAGAGTCAACAACGCAACGTGCCTTCCGAGACCCCGGGTTGTCACTGTTTTTGCCATGTTAGCCGCATAATGGACTTTGGGGATAGTTCGAGGAGAACAAACTTAGGGCGATGGCAATACCACATCCCGTCGTGGCTAACAGTGCAACGGCAGCGAGGATATCGTCAATGCCTAACAAGGTGATTACCCTAGTCCTCGTGTACAGTCGCAGTCCAACCACGGCGCTGGTGAGCATTATCATAAAAACCACCGAGCCGACGACGGTTGTCCTCTGGTCATCGGCGTATACTTCTGGGGGTAAGGCAGAGGGGTCCATTGTTTTACTCTCTCTCTCTCTCTCCCTTCCTGTATGTCTGTCTTTCTCTGGCGGTGTTGTAGAAATTCTCAACACAGACGAAGACAGGATACTGGGTAGATATCTAGTTGAGGCTGACCGCTTGGCGACTACGGGCCCTGCCCGTGTGTGTCGGAGTATTTGTTGGTGAAGGAAGCAGCAAGTTGGCTCACTCGCGCAGTCGGAGACGGCTACGAGTTAAGGTAGACTTTGCACCGCAATTCCAGGTTTATGAACTGCCCTTGCTTTCACTCAACAATCGACTTTAAAAATAGAGAAAACCGGGGGAGCGGGAGGGAGGGAGGAAGAGAGGGGGGTGAGGGGCGGGCTGTCTGCGCTTTTTCTACCGTTACTGAGTCATTCTGTAATATTTCAGAGGAGGAAGACAGATGAACATCTCGTCCTGATACTGGCTGGAAGCATACGCCCGGCGGCAGAGGAAACAGAGCAGAAACCGAGTTGAACTGGGGAGCTTCCTGTTGACATCCTTGTTCGCCCATTGAGTCCGCCCACCTACGCATCCATCATCCGAGGTATCCCCACCGAAAAAGTTGACGAACTTTGAGGACTCGGCTGGTATCATTCTCGATCACCTTGAGGAAGGCTGGGGCTGTTGGTTTGAGAGAGATGGTCTGCATCAATCCTCGACATGGTGACCCCTCATTCTCACTGTTCGAGGGGAGAAAAGCCTCGGTCCGTGCTCTTACTTGTGCTTCATCAATCGCCAGTTGCCTGCTTCTCTTCACCATAGGCAAAGGAACATTGTGTATCGCGGCACAGGTGCGGAGCTGGTGGGAAGGGAGAGTTCGATGGCGGCAAAGGCAAGTTAGTCGGGGCTGAGAGCGAAGAGGCAAGTTACGAGGGTCGCTCCAAAGACAAGTCGGTAATGTACGCAAACTCGGTGTAAAAGCGCATACTATCCCGCTCCTTTGCCGTTACTGAGCGAGGGGCTCTTCGCTGCTTGGCTAGGTATTCCATGCCATGGTGGATGCGGGCTTGAAGTTGCTTTAAGCGGCAACACGAACCCGTGTCAATCAATAGGAGCTAGTCCAGCACTAACGCGAAGTAATATGCACGGATACTCTTCAGCTTGTGATGACAGCTAGGAGCCCCAGGTTTGCTGGCTAAGGGAAATGGTGTGACGGAGGACGGAGAGTTGCGAATCATGTCGAAGAACCATGGATGTGATAATGCTTGATAACTAGCTCCACTCATCTTGTCCGCCATCATGTCGCCACTTCGAGAAGAGTCAAATGTTCATCCTAGTTTTATCCGATTTCATATTTGTCACAAGGCGCTCTCACAGCCAGTTAGACTCTAATGTTTGCTTGTTTCCCACTTCATCAGCCTCCTGTCACCGGCTCATGCACATTCCGGAGTTAGTAAAAGGGACGTAATCAAGACAAAGATGAGATGAAAAGCAGATAAACCCCAGCCGGGAAACAACAACACAAAAGAGACCGGTAAGTGTACAGGTGAAAGGAAATGTATCAGCTGTGAGGTTATATATCTGTTCAATATTGCTATAATTCCTGCTTCACGTCCGCGGGAACGGAGAATGCTTCAGATTTGGAGGCGGGCATTGAACGCACCCCGGATTGTTTTAAACCTTGCTTTTCATCTTGGAAATTGACCAAGGTCATGGCAACAAAAATGTCTCTCATCCGCACTTCCGATTGCCGAAGATAGCAACATCAAAAGAGAGAAGAAAGAGACAGAGAGAGAGAGGCGGGATCAAGCCACGCGAGTCGTGTCCCATGCGGATCGCAGGGCCCAGTCCCCTGACACAACCTTCGACCCGTCGTGGGCCGGGGCCTACAGTTTGCTTGTCGGCCTGGTCTACCTGGTCTTGGCTGTCTTTCCTGTTGCCCAATCTGTCAGAGAAGTCACGAAAGTGATGACCATATCCTGCACTTTCTTATCCTCCCCTACCAGCTACTAGGAGGGGGCCGCTGGGTCTGTGAATACCAGAAACTTCGAGGCTCTGCCCTACGTTGTTCCTCACCTCTCCGACATGCCCATACCGGCGGTTCTCTTCCCTGCCCCTTTTGAAGCGTCGGCTGCTTTGACCCAGTCTAAAATCAAGCACTATTTTCTTCATCACACATCTTCTTATAGGTACGATCCTGGTCCCCTCTTCACCTGTGCCTGTCCCGAGTTTTTGTTGTCCTCGCCTCCAAGATCTAAATTACTTCTCTGCAGGAGGAGAGCCCTCAGGTGCTGTCTTAGTAAACCTGTACTGATCACACGCCGAGACAGGGGAGGAGACGTTTGGTCGGTTCCAGTTCTCAACTGTGTGGAAGACCGTCGCCTTCTGGAGCCGACATTTCCTGACTATCACGGTGGCTGCCAAAGGTCTGAGACCTGTCACGAACTTCTAGGATACCATGCGAGTTTGAAATGTGAGGACTGAAACTTGGATGAATAGCAACAAGAAATGTATACAGGTCGATTGACTCCTGTTTTCAAGCAAATTGGCAAGGGGCGATTTGGCAGGATAAAATCACAAGCCGGAAACAGTATTCGGGTCAATTGTTACTGCTCCAACCGAGCGCTAACTGATGCCATTAATTGCTACTGGGTTCTGTCGCGGTTCCTCATGTCTCTTGAGAGGCTTCTGATATCAGCATGCATGAATCCCGGCAGTGAAACAGCCCTGCCGACGAGGACATCGTGATATACCTCCACCACATGGTAACCTGAAGCGCACCCTACCTACCAAGCAGTAGTGTTTCTCTTGACCTCCTATTGATCCAACCCCATGTAGGTGCCTGAAAGTTGGTGGTTGTGGGCAACGGAAAGGCTGAGCCTCCATCTCCGTCGCAAGTGGAAAAAGAATAAAGATGAGAAGAATTATGATAAAGAGGGGAAAATGAAAAATAGCTAAAAGGACAACCGTAGTGGTATATTGCGTCGTCGGCCACCCCGCGAAATTGACTTGTACACTTTGCACGAAAATAAACGCCTCCCAGTGCCGCTTCTTCCTCCCTCCTTTTTTCCCATGCAACCCGTGTGCTTTTGTCATGGTATCTTTCCTTTACCCCCCACCCCTAATTCTATGTCATCACGCTTCGATAGGCCAACAGCCGATTTTGAAACCCGTCCATTACTTGGACAAAAAACTCTTCTGTACGCAGGGTGCCACGACGACTAAGGGCGTGTTTGTGCGGCAAAGAGATACCTGCCCCTTTGCCAGCGAAACGGCCTACATGTTGCTTGCACGCCAGGTATTCCAAAGTCGTGCAAAAGTCGCTTGTCGTTGTTACCCGGATCAACATGCTTATCCGGCATCAGAAGAGAAACGAAAAGAGAAATATATCAGCAGAACAACGCCTTCGAGTTCAATGCGGAGAGCAGCTTTAAAGGAGCTCTTTGCTCAATCTGTGGCACTTGTCTCTGCTGTAGATTCGATGGATGCTTTCGGTGAAATTTCTGTGGTTGATTCCTGAGGAGTTT
The DNA here is from genome assembly GCA_001937105.1 of Colletotrichum chlorophyti. Lineage (NCBI taxonomy): Eukaryota > Fungi > Ascomycota > Sordariomycetes > Glomerellales > Glomerellaceae > Colletotrichum > Colletotrichum chlorophyti. Next base: position 231,294 of record MPGH01000023.1, on the reverse strand, counting down.
TCTGATCCTCATCATTGCAACCGGTGTTGCGGGTGCCGAACCAGCCACCTCGTTCCCACTGGCCGGGAGCATACAGGCAAGAGGAGCGAACGTTATCTTCAACAATTCCAAGCAACAAAGTGTTGAGGCGTTTGAAGTCGACAGGCTTGAGAATCCAACCGTCAAAACCGGCTTCGATGTACTTGTCCCGCTCGCGTTCCACAAGGGATGCGGAGACAGCAAAGATGGGGATTCGGCCGCTATGAGTGGCCATCGGCGAGTATCCTCCGTGGTCGCTGGATTGCTCAAAAGCCCGGATCATCTTCGTGCTAGTAAGCCCATCCACTATTGGCATCTAGACACAAATTGAGGCTTTGGTCAGTTGTTTATTTTTTTTTATTTTTTTTTTCAGTAGGGGGAAGGGGTAAAAAGGGTCGGAAAGGTGGGCAAGTAACATACCTGCATGTCCATCAAGATCACATCAAAGGACTGGGACTTTTCGCGATATACCGTAGCACAGTCTTCGCCATTGACGGCATGAGACACTTGGTGACCCAACTTTTCCAGACGCTTCCGCAAAATCCTCAAATTGATGGGATCATCCTCAGCGATGAGAACTTGCAACTTGTTATCATCAACAACCGATGCAACGCTTGGTGCAGTGGCCGCAGTACCGGTAGTACCAGCCTCAGATGCCTCTCTGTCTATTGAGCGCTCACGAACTTCGAAAAGCACCCGGGAGGATTCGCTTTGTTGTGGATTCAAAGCAGGCTGAGTAGAGTACTCGTCCGGCATCTTAACCGCCCTGACTGGTGTTTTTGTGTCGGTCACACTGGCGTAACCAACGGAATTATTGGTATTGGAAGCCTCGACTACCGGCAAAGGAGTTGGCCCAAGATGACTTCGTCGCGAGTCGAAAGAGCCCATGAGTCTTGCAGCCGAAGCGGAGGCTGAGGCCATGTTCCCCCCTGAGGACGTCGGTCGGTTGACACTCTCCCTGGAGTACTGACGCTGAGCGGTTGGCCGGCTGACATCGATTTCTCCGATGGATAACGGCGTCTGAATCGCGTCGATTAATCGGTCCGCATCACTTTGCGAGCTTCTCCCACTGTTTTTGCTGGTTGCAGTCGCACCACTCCTGTGGCTCTCAAAACTCTGCGTCTCAGCCTTCGAGTTGGCATCTGCCAACGCCTCCTCGTCCACAAGAGACAACTTGCTGCCGCGATCAATCAGCATCCTCTCGCCCTCGCTGTCGGGCATCACCGCTGTCGTGACGGATGCTACGCTGGATGCCGTTGCGCTCTGTGTGGATTGAGCCGACCTTTGCAACCCCTCGGCAGGCGTGGGAGCATCTTCGGGAAGGTCGAACGGTAACTGGATGACAAATCTCGACCCTTTGCTTTGCTCTGATTTGAGGCGTAGCTGGCCATCCATGTTGCGAATAATACGAGCCACAACAGCAAGACCGAGCCCCAAGATCCTCGTCTCTTTGCCTTCCTCTTCTTCCAAAGACGGAAGACTCGGTTCGTCGAGTTCAACACTTACTTGCTCAAGATCCCGGAACAATGTGTCCAGTTGTCTTGCAGTCATTCCTTTGCCTGTGTCTTCGACAACGATCTCAATACGTATTCTCCGCTCCAAGACCTCGCTTACATATACTTCCAGTTTAACTGACCCACTCGTGGTGTTTTGTACAGCGTTGGCGGTGACGTTGGAGATCGCTTGTCTGAGGCGTCGACTGTCGCCGCAGACATGTTTGGGTAGTCCCGGGTGTTCTATCACCTGGTAATCGATACCCTTTCTTCGGGCGTCGTTCTTGAAAGGATCTGTTGCTTCCCGTATGCACATTCCAAAGTCAAAAACTTCGTCCTTGATCAGATTCTGGCCCTCCTCCGTCTTGGTCAAGTCCAGCAAGTCGTTGATGACATAAATCAGTGACTTCGATGCCGAATGCGACTTGGCGAGGTTGTCCCGCGTCTCTTGGTCGAGGGTGCCTTCGAGCGCGATCTCGAGGTAGTTGATGATGGCATTGAGCGGCGTGCGGACTTCATGCGCAGAGTTTGCCAACAACAGCCTTGTAAGGCGGCTACTTTGTAAGGCAGCCTCTTTTTGTCTCCAAACTTCAATGAACTTGCCATAGACCAAGCAAAGCACGGCGGCAGTTTCGACCTGCTCTTCTGACCATTCCCGACACTTGCCAAGCACAGTCTCATGCCAGGTTTTGAAGCTTGTTCTAGGCTCCAGATAGGCAGCAGTGCCTTCACGTAGTGTCTTCTCGTACGGGTTACCCGCCCACTTCACTTCCTTGACCTGGCCTTTGCGAAAGAAGACTATGAAGTCGCTGCCCCCAATGCTCAGGGGCACGTAAAGCAATCCCGCAATGACGGAAAACCCGAGTGGGTAACGCAGGTCCGGGAAGTCTTCGCGTATGTCTTGAGATGTGATCACGGATGTCAATTGGCGCAGGCGCAAATACTCCAGCATGGCCAATGCCTCCTGGGATTGTTCCGTGTCTCCCAGTATTTTAGTTTCCCCTTTGATCGAAAGCATGCCGAAGTCGGCGTCGAAGAGCTTTAGCAAATCGTCCGAGGAGGCAATGATGTAACCCGAAGGGTTTTTCTCTGTCGGCATAGTGTTGATCAGCTTCCGAGCTTGCAGCCTAGTGGCGTATGACAGCCTCTCAATATTTCGGGAAGCAGTGTCTCCAACCAGCCGGCACATCTTGCGGATCGGGAATGACACGCGCATCCCCCGCCGGCCATAGGAGTGGCAAGCAATAAGGCCCCAAAGTTCGTTAAAGGCGTTAATGGAAACCGACATGGACGAGCGAACAGCCATGTTTGCCAGATATTTGAGGTGAACAGGTGACATGGCTCGAAGATACGAGTGGCTGAGATCCAGTGGTGCGTCAAGGTCTTGTTTGGCTTTGCAGACCAGACGAGCGGTCTCAAGGTCCCTGTCGTATAGAAGCCTAACTTTGTTCAGCTTGTAGAGTTCACGCGCTTGTCGTGGTATATCGGAAGCAGGGAAATGTAGGCCCTTGTACAAGTCTTTCGTATGAGTCGTATCGACGAGCTCGGTGACAACCTTGCCATTAAAGGAAGAATCGAACTGGTAAATCATGACACGGTGAAAACCCGTCAGTTCCTTGACAATACCAACTAGTATCTTGAGGAAACCCTCCAAGTTTGGCGCTGCCGCAAGCTGCTCCTGAACCTGAGACATAATGTCGAACACCTGCATGGCTCCGGCGTCACCTCTGCGCTTGCGTGCACTTCTCAAAACTCTTAGCGGCTTACTCAAGATCTCGGTGCTGTCGGCAAGCTCCTCGGACGTGGGGTTCGACTGTAAAGTGTCTTCGGGAGTGCTTGGCGAAGCTTCATCGGGTGGCCGAAGCGGAAACTGACGGTCGTCATCCAGTTCGAACTCACAGATTACCAAGTCGGGGTGTGCGGGACTGATGTGAATGGCGGACCAAAGCTTAACACTCTTTTTCTTGGGTGGGCGAATGGATAGGCTGAAGACTTCGGGGCCGTTAATAGCGGGGTCCGCATCCTCGTCACGGATGAAATCGATGTGGTCCAATAGATTGTCCTGTTGCTCCTCGGACAGGATGTCGAGAAAACTGTCGAGAGCGAACAGGTGCTTTGGCGAGTAACCCATTATTTTCTCGGTGTTTTCGCTGGCGTAGCGCACGGCAAAGCGGCCATCAGCTTCTTCGCGAATAGCCACCAATGCGCCAAAGCCTTGAACGGCGCCTGGAGTATGAATAGGCTCGTCCTCGCAACGTTGGGGCACGCCATCTGTGCCTGTGATAACGTGGTGACCCTCATCCGTCATGACATGCTTGAAGCGTGTCGTCAACAAGCCATCGGTGCTGCCTCCCTCGCCCAGTGTCCCCGTAGAGAGGGACAAGGGTGGTTGGGAGGAATCGTCGCCTTGTGCGGAATCTTCCTCAACATCTGAAATAACATCTTGGAAAATCTCCAAAGGTTGCGAGTTGGCATGGCGTGCGGCATCAGCTTGAACGCTGGACAAGGGACCGGAGCCAGTGTTCTTTCTCCTGGTTAAGACGGGCTGACGGTCACTGGGGGAAGTAACAGTGGATGAGATAGACTTAGTGGCGGAAGCTGCGGTGGAATCGCGGCGAGAGAGGGGTTCGAAGGCGGTGGTCTCGACACGAGGGTTGCCAGGACGAGGGGCCTGGTACTGGCCGTGGTCGGGTAGTCGGGGGAAGTAGTCGTGCTCGCTAGAGTTCCTGGCAGGACGTTCGCTGGTACGGTCAACACTCACGACGGAGCGGATAGGAAAAACACGATCGGAAGGGTCGGGGCTCGCAGCGTGACCGAGCTGACGGTCGGAACTGGCACTCCACGACGAGGAACAGCTCGGGGTGGTAGTGTTGGTGGAGACGGCGGCGGATGGGGGGTTCGGTACAGTCGCGGCAGCGGGGGGGTCGACAACTGGGGTGGCGGCATGGGAATCTAGCCGGTGTGGCGCGGCGGGATTGCGATGGGATGTTGAGTTGGAGATGTCGCTCGCGATGGGAGTGGCCTCGGCAGATTCGTCCGTGGTCGAACGGTCTGTGAAAGACACCGAAGGCCGCCGTATGTCGTCGGACTGAGGCTGAGGCGGCTGAGTGTCCATGCTCTCGGAGAAAATGCGTGGGCAGAGACCCAAAAGTCCAAGGCCTCTCACGTCGTTGTAAGCTGGACGAAGCCTCGCCGGAGGCTCAGAGGTCCACCGTCAGTGAGACTTGGCATGAGGCGACAGGCGGAGGGGAAGGAAGGGGGTTTGCTGTTGGTTGTGGACAGGAACCGACCAAGAAAAAAGAGGGGGAGGTAGTCGTGTGAGAGATAAAAAGGTTGAGTGAAGATTCAAGTTGAAAAAAGAGGGGGGGGGGGAGAAGATTGGCTCCAGAGAAGAATTAACGGTCAGGGAAGGGTTAGAAAGTAGGAAGAGTGAGAGAAAGAAAGAGAGAGAGCGCGAGCGAGTGAGGGTCGCGGTTAATGGATCGATCTAGCCCCCTTTGCATGTGGCTATTTTGGATTTGGTGGTCCTCTACTCGCTTTCCCTTTGTTGTTTGGCGGATTTCTGGCCAGTTTATTTTCCTTTTCTTGACCGCTGCGTAGCTAAGTGATATGTTTGACGGATTCTGTTTCGACGGTTCGACGGTTCGAGGAGAGGAGGGGTGAGTGCGAAAGCTCATACAGTTTAGGTAAAGCAAGGTTGTGTGTTAAGGTGATGTAAGATACGGTAGGTAGGTGCGGGTAGGGATGGACGGTATTGGTACTGAAATGTCGGTCGAAAGTAGGATGCGATTTGTGTGTGCGCGGATGAAGTTTGGCTGGTGTTTGAATGCTGCCTCTAGTGCTGTGGCCAGTTGGGTCGGTAAGGTCGAGAAGTAGAATATGGATGTGAGAAAAGGATGGGTTAGGATGGATGGCAATTGCGCTGGAGACGTCTGTCGCATGTACCCCTACCCCGGACGGTAAGGCAAGGTATGGTCCAGGTGAGTTGAGATACTTGGCCAATGAAGGATGCGCTGAGCGGGTACATCTACTTGGACACAGAGTAACAATGTCACCTGGCTTGAGCTATCTTACTTGAGTACAGATAGGTAGGTAGGTGGTGTGAGGTAAGGTAGGTAGGTGAGACTGGGAGGGGATAGGAATCTATGTTCCTCAGCCATAAGTTTATTCCACTAAAGAAAGCGACAAGATGGGGGTTTTACTCTCCACCGAGACGGGGGCAAAATGCAGTAGGAGGAGGGCAATCACTTAGGACTATCGAGGCGAAAACCCTTAGTGGCACCAGCAACATCCAAAGTTGCAACAAGTAGCAAAACAGCCAGATATGCGCAAGGACGGAGCTGTGAGGGGGAATTTGGCGGGTTCCAATACCGGGTGGCAAGGGCGCACGCATCTTCCTTAGTTCAGGAAAGCCATCCCTACCAGTTTGAACCTCGTCCAAATACCAAGGTAGGTAGGTGGGTAGGTAGCGAAGGTAGCTAAGTAAAAGTCAGCATGGTTGGAAGGTAGGTAGATGCTTTAACCCACAGGGGGGAGAAGCCAACTCAAGGTCCCTTGAGTCTCAAACAAGGATTTTCATTTTGATAGAGTAAAAAAACCACTATGAAGTCAGTAAAACAAGATAAGTAGAGAGTTCGAAATACCACCATCGTGTCTACATCGTCCATGAAAACTGATAGCAGATGAGATATGTAGAGCAAAACGAGCGTCTGAAATAAAATGAATGAAACCGCTCCGAGGAGTCCGGAACGTAACTTTTCTGTCTGTTCCTTTTATTTTGTCCCCTTTCTTTTCCTTATTTTCCCCCCTTAAAGGAAAGGCAAATGGCATAAGATGGTTCGGAACAGTCGATGGCGGACCAGGGAGGGGGGAAAAATACGATCCTACGTAGAAACACACAAGATAGTGAGCCGGGGCCTACCCCTGGCTGTCCTTCCCTCTGGAATGGATAGAGTGCGGCCCAGTCCAGTCCATGGTTCCGCATCTACCACGACCATGACATTGCTGCAGTGCCTTACTTTTGGCCAATGCACTTTCGACACCGGCAACCCCAGGCCAGAAAGTGCGCTGTGTTGTCTGTGCAGCAGTATGAGAAAGGAACGGACGGGGGCCACCATGAGAGCCCAGTGAGGGAACCCTCAGTCAAGTGTCCACCGTCCAGAATCCCAGAGATGTGGCGGCGGCGGTTGGCCGGGGCCAAACTTGGCTGCTAAAGCCCATGAGTGGTTCGAGGGATCATGGATATGCGGCCTAGCCTCTTTTAGCGTGTCGATCACCGACCAAGTGGCTCTCTGTGGGACATCATCGACAAGCCTGTCCATCGAACATTGTTCTCTGTCCGAAACCCCAGTGCAGAAGATATGTACATTGACCGCTTGCAGTATGACGAGGCACTTGTCGTCTCGTACCCGGCACTGCAAGGCCCCAGGTACTTCGAGCTAACCCGGGCTCCTATCTGTACTGACATAGGTACCCACTAGTCTCGCCTCGACTCGGCTCAACCCAAACACTGGTCAACCTGCCCATCTGACCTAAGGTACCTATCTTTCATCAAGCAAAGCACAGCAGCACTGGCGGCCACCAGCCCACTGCGCTGGGGATACTACTATGCACTAAAGACGGATGAAGGAAGGGAGGGGCGGGTGGGGGTTAAACTGGCTTCGGGTTGGGTTTGAGCTGTACTACGCGTACGAAGTACCTTGGCAAGGTAGACATGACAGGAAACACACAGAGACCAAGAGACCAAAGAGTGCGAAACCCCCCTGCCTCAAACACGAGGTCACAGACCTACCTACCTCATAGGAACTTTTCCTCCGCCACACTTGACAAGCGCGGTTCGATTTCTCTCTTGCCATGACATCTGACTGTTACCTCCATCATGCTTCTCGGGTGGGAAATCAAGATACGGCAAGGGGGGCCTTTAGGCTTTGTGACCTAGCTGGAAGGTTGGCAATACTTAAAGCCAGACGCAGGACCACCTCGGTATCCCAACGCTTGTCAGTGTAACATCTTGCCTGTCCACAATAAACTACGTCAACAGGCAGGGGCCAACGAAGGCGGGTACACATGCCGTCAGAGAGCCCTAATTTCCTTGCTCACCTCAACACGATCGGATTAGGGAGTGAGGCAGTCGTTTGACTTTCCCGAGGTTCTCTCCGGCGTCCTGGACCTCTTATAGCCCTCAATGCATCGCAGCTCAACTCGGCTATCGTGCATGCTGATGAGGGATTCAAATGTCAATTCAATTCACGTCCCCCATGCATCTCAAAGCAAGGCAAGGGAATCCGGTCCACACATTCCCCTGCTGCGGAGAATGGGGTATCCATCAACGCGACCGTGTTCTGCCACGGTCACTAATCAGACCAAAAACCATGGAATTGTGAGGGGGGAAAAGAGGCGGGGGCGGTTAAAACATGGGATTCTTTGCCAGTGCGGGCCCTACTGATGAAAAATACCATGGCAAATTCGAGAATGATGACCGCTGCCCACACCACAACTTTTGGTCGTATCCACATTGTCAATTGTGAGCAGCATTTGTCCAACCAGCGCACCCAGACCAGAAGCTTCATGTTCGGCGATGGAGCTCCGCCACTGATGCAGTCGTTCCCGACCGAGTACTCATCATGTTACTGATGAACGAGATAGGGATTAGCGTGAGAGGAAGGGAAAGGCAAGCGACACAACTGAGGACGCTGAAATCAAGGGACTGAAAGCAAGTCACAGTGGCTGATGACCCTATGCAGCTGTTGAGACGATGGTAAAGCATGATAACATATATATCTGTTCGGTAGGTACACACGGTGCAAGGCAGAGTCCTTTGAGGGGTTCCCACTGCCTAAGGTAAGGTGTAGGAACTACCCACTACAATAGTAACACCTGCGAACACATTGAAAGGACTCAAGACCAATGAGGGTCTGCAGGGTATTGTTCGGCCAACCTAGAAGCGAGTGAAAGCCCCAGAGAGGGGTTGGGATCAAGAGAAAAGAAGAAGAAAAAAATAGGAAGAAGGCGGGAGGGAGGAAGAGGAGTAGGAGGAAAGTCCGGCGTCTCGGGAACCGCTATGGCGCTTGTTTTCCCATGATTCCATTTCGCCCTTGTCTCATTTCCAACTGGTTCCACTCGTCGGCATGTATTTCGATTGAAAAGAAGAAGCGAAACAAGAGGCTACCTTAGGACAAGAAATGGGTAACCGAACGGGACAGGCCATCAAGTACCCTGTACGGAGGAGACTAGCCTACCAAAAGAGAACCCTCGGAGAAAGGATGCTCGGAGACTTGACGCGTCTTCGTGATTCTGTACAGCGCATTGAGATATCTAAGCACACTACGGTGCGGATTGATTTTGTCTGATATGTGGGTTGCATGGGACGGGAATCGCGAGGGCGCATATCATTTCATCTCCGTGGCCGTTGCAAATAACGATTAGTGCGGTGCGGTGCGGTTGGGATGTGATTTTTTCTTACCTAGGTTGTACTTTCACTTCTCTCCCGAGCCACGCACCAAACCAACGCCACCGTGCGCTTCACTCAGTGGCAAAACACAGTTGATGTGCCCTACCCACCCTGCACCGTCCTACTTCTTTCGATGCCTTACTTATAGCTCGACGATATCAGTTTACGCACCCCAGTGTCACATTCGCAGCAGAGGACGTACGTATCACATCAGTCCACAACTTGGAAAAAGAAAAGAAAAAAGATCAGAAAAAAAAAAGAAGAAGAAGAAGATGATGAAGAAGAAGAATGAAAAGAGCAAAGGAAAGGAAAGGAAAGGAAAGGAAAGGAAAGGAAAGGAAAGGAAAGGGCAGGAGAGTAACGCATGCAACGGATCTTAAGAGGTTCTAAAAAGAGGTTCTAAGGCGCTGTAAGTATATGCGCTCCGATGTCTCGGGTCTAGGTCGTGGGACCGTCCATGCTTTCATCCGTCAACGCAGATGACATGGGAGACGGGATTATTTAATACAGGGAGAATAGTATTCGTAGGCTTCTCCCGCAGCATATCTGTGTGAGCCTGAAGCGGCCCAGCCAACGTTATGGTTGAATTCGTGCTTAAGAAGCTTGCGAATGGGATTTTCAAAATGCCCTACTACAGTACGTATGCTATAGAGGGTGGTACGAGCGTTGATCCCTGTTTCCAAGGTCCATGTTCACATCGAGGGTACCTGCCTGTGGTGGGGAACTGGAGCTTCGACATGGAGTAGGTAATCACAGGAAGGAACATGAGGGCCAACCACGGCAGAAAAGTCATTGACAGCTTTCTCGACTCTCTTGAATAATGACGATGCGAGCTTCAACAACAGCGGCAGGATTCATCCACGATGACAGTTTTACTGACTTCTGAAAAGAAGGTGATAGAGAGAGGCTCCAGCCCGGGAGGCGTGGCCTTTGCACCTGAGGTCCCCAGCACATGACGAAAGGCACGGCTCTGCATCAGTAAATCTTTATGCTTTTACATGACGGATCCTCGTGGTAATGGAATGCGGCTAGACCGCGGTCTATGACTGTACTCGGCCTACATCTAACTGTTTCTAGATTCTAACCTGCCGGCAACATCCGACTCCGTGCCCGAACACATGGGTCTAGAGTGAAGCCACGCAGTAGAATCCTCGATCATCTAAAGTACTCGATTTACGACCCGGCACGAACTTTAATTTTTCCTTTGTCGCTTGTCCTTCGCCTCAAAGAACGGCCAAGAATAACTCGAGTTGAGTCTAGAGAGTATTAGTCATCTGTAGTGTCTCGTTTGTCCTCAAGGCTGAGATCCCAGCTCCAGCTGGCGGAGAGAAGAAAGTGTTAAAAATTGATAATAATTGTGGTGATAACAAAATAGAACAATTATTATCAAGGGGGAAAAAAAAGTGCTTCTTCTTTTCGACCCAAGGTAGTTTCCAGGTTCAAGGTCTCAAGGAAAGATGCACCTCGCGCTGTCCATGTCTGCGTTGAGGAACCTCGGTACTTGGTTCTCATTTAGTCCAATAGGACCCTTGCAGACTGCCACTGTGTCGTCACCATGCGTCCGAGCTCCATGCAAGCCGATCAAGAGATCCAATCATGAATCATCCTTCATTACCCACCCTTCCTTCCCCCCTTCTGTTCACCCAATGATGCTGCTCTGGCACCGTACACCCGATCGCATGCTGGTCGGACTCGGCAGGGAACGTACCTTCACTACCTAAGGTGCGTGTACCTTACAACGTAATTAGTTCTCAACTCGTTCCAGGGCCCGCAACTCTACTGCTGCTGCCCTTTTCCCCGTTTCCTCGTCCAAACGTCGTCGCCTCGCCCCCTCAACTGAGGTACGTTGTACATAGCATGACTAAGAGTGCCGTGGTACGTAGTATGTGGCTGCTGCACCTTCGCGACGTCGGACGGCACAGACGGGTACGGATTCATGTGAGGCGACACTGATGTGCATTGGCACACTGCAACAATCGTCCGACGCCACCGCCACATACACATGCTGTCATGCTCTGTCCCCCGTCAGCCCCGTCCTCTTCCCTGGCAATGTTATCCGAATTCTAACAAGGCACAGCATCAGATGCCAGTGAAGGGCCTCGCTGCGTCGCGCCACTGTGGCGTTTGACTGTCTCAAAGGTCATCCAACTTCTCACCGACAATAGCTGGTGGTCTGCACTGGCGGCAGATTCGTTCACCTCACCTTCGCACCGGATGACCGTGGCTACCTGTTGGCCGGCTGCGCTCCGACGGGTGCCGGCTCCGGCTTGGGAGCTGCTCACATCACGATCCGTGGTGCGGTGGATGGCAGGCACGGCAAACTCGTGGCTTTAATACTGAGACGCCAACAGGGCCTTTTCAGCCTCTCATGTGCTTCACGCGACGCTGCTGGAGAGTTCCGACGTCCCGTCAGCCTCCGGCATTGATTGAAAGTGGTTTGGAGTGCTGCTGTATTCAACGTCAAGCTGTGTACCTCGATGTGATGTTGTCACGACCAATCTGAAGTCCGGTTCCGATCGAGTCNAAAAAAAAAAAAAAAAAAAAAAAAAAAAGGAAAGGCCGGCGCCCCTCTGTATAGCCGTTTAAGACGCAAGTATAGGCAAGCCCACATCCCAACACTCGGTTACAATTTGCCCCTAGGAGCCCTCTCCTCGCGAGTCCTCTGAGCGCTCTTGAGCAACGCATACATGGTCTGGAGACGCGGCATTTCCACACCATGCTCCCTTGCTATCCTCACCGGGTTACCCAAGATCACCTCCAGCTCGAGAGGCCGTCCGGCTTCCCAATCCAGCAACATGCTTGGCCGAGCCCCCGTGTTCCTCTCTGTGCTCTTGACGATGCGGTCCGGCTTCGCAAGGTCGTCGGGAAACTCCCTCCCCAAGATCTTGGGCACCGCCGCCCTGATCTCATTCATGATGCCCACCACATGCTCTCGCAGCTCTGGGTCCGTCACCATGTCGGCATTGCCCCTCCCGCCACTGAGCACGGCGCTCGGGTTGAAGGCCGCGTTGATGCAGAGCTTGTGCCATCGTACCGTCTGCAGTCCAATCTCGTCATGCGCCTCAACATCCCGGATCTCGCCCCAGCCGGGACCCCACCACGTGCCTAGCTGCTCTACCGCTCGCGTTCCCAGCTTCCCGAGCTCTGCGTCGCCCGTACCGAGGCCATTGGTGTGCGGGCCGATGCTGACCCTCGTCCAGCGATTCTGCCGGATCACGCCGGGCGACGTTTGCTCTGCGCTGACGACCGTCACGGCGCTGACAATGGGGTTGCGGGGAAACCGCTTGCGGAAGGGTTCCTCGACGCCGACGCCGTTTTGGATAAGAACGATGCTGGTTGTGGGGCCAACAAGGGGTGCGATCATGGCCGAGTCGTCAGAGCGGTCCGGCAGCGCCTTAGTGGTGACGAAGACGTAGTCCCATCGCGTCTTGGAGCCTGCGGCAGCCTCGACCGAAGGGAAGGCCGCGTGCGGCTTGAAGACGTAGTCGCCGAAGGAATGAGTCTGCAGCTTTACTCCAGCGTCGTTGATAGCTCTGTAATTCGATCTGGCCACGAGAGATACGTGTACCTTGCGGTCGGGCTAGGGCCGGCGGTCAGTGAGCGGCTGAGATGAGAGGAAGGTCTTTTACGTGGTGAAGTCGCGATGCGTAGAAGCAGCCCACAGCGCCTGCGCCGATGAAGATGATGTTTACAGCACTATTTCCCGATTGCTGGACGTTAGCTTTGGTTCGACCATGTTATATCATGCATGTGGCGTAGAAAACGGTTACGCGTACTCATCGCTGGTGTTGGAGTTCTTTGAAGACATCAAATTTTCTGGCGACGACGGTTTGAACGGGTATCGAGAAGAGAGTCTGGAGTCAAAGGCAAAGCACATTGATGAGACCGCTAAATGATATCGGAAACCGGAGGAAATGTCTGATATCCATCAGCATGAGTTGACCGAGGTGTGGGTGGTTTCCTTCCCGAGGCGTTGAATTGCCGACTGTTGACGCCCCACTTCCAGATTCCACCATCGAGCACGCTATGTTCTACAATGACGGCACCACTTGGTCCCAGCTGGTGATCTCCTGAGTCTATAAGAGATCACTTCCTCGATATGCATACAGAGTAAGCGTACACGAATAACCTACTCAGCTCACATGTTCTGAAATAGATGTTGTTGACTACCTCATTTATTATATTACTGTACTGGTCTGCACCCTGGGCATAAGCTCTTCTCATCTGGAAATGTGGTTTGACGAGGCACATCTTCCATGATTGCCGTTGTGAAGAATGAATCTTTCCTCCAGTGCCTGTGCTGTACGGTCTTTGTGAGAACCTAGTATATCAGAGCGGACTGGGCCGATACAGTGTGTGTCGTCTCCGGCCTCGGTCAGCAACCGAGTCATCTGACGAAAGACTAGTTGTGAACCGATACGGACGCCGAATCAATCCGGCCTTCGGGCAGCTCTGCCTCCGGCCCCAAGCCAAAATACAGTTTGAGGTGCGCAGCCGTGACTTCCTGTCCGTCACGAAGGTCCGGTACTCATGTCCAGAGCCTGGCTGCATGTAACAACAACTTTCTACTCGCATCTATCAATACTGGATCGGTCGAAATGGGTGCTACACGTAAAGTCATCCGACGATATTTGTTCGGGTTGCAGCATCAAAGAAGCAATCCTTCTGGATAGTCCTGTACATGTCTTTCAAGATTTATGGAGTTGAAACCCCGGCGTCCAGTCGTGATTCTTCGTATGGCCCATACTCGATGATTGTGACGCGTGCCATGTCATCTTGGATAATGCTTCAGGATACCTGGGCACAACTTTGATCGTCATACTACGCCGGATGACATCGAAGCACCGGAACCAAAGTTCATCTCCGGTTGCCGGCGGAGCTGGCAGGGCTCGATGAGATAACGCCTTGCTGCACGAAACGCCTTTCTCTCTCGTCGGTTTGTCATAGAGGAGAACCTCCTGCTCGACGCACTGGTTCTATAGAAGCGGCAATGGTGAAGGTAAATTAGTTGTTATAAGGGCTGTAATACCCTATCAGTGCTCTTCGCCAGCGAGGAATGTCAGGGCCAACCAGTACGGTTCCTGCAGGAGCACGGGAAAAGCTCGCTGCATGATGCTTAACTGGCAGGACATTCAGTCTCGAACAATTCGGTGCATCTCATGTTTTCAGGTAACACCTATGCCGGAATGGCACCAGGCGACTGAGACTCCCAACTTGAACCGGATGCCCTGAATACGTCTCGGAGAACGGAATACACGTTTGAAACTTGATTTTTTCCGCATGAAGAGCACTCAGAAATCGGGACGAGATTCCTTTGCTACTTGAGAGGTCAGATGCCGTCCTTTCCGAGCGCCCTGGCGGTTCTGAGGAACAGGTTAGCCGGCAAGAGAGTACATCGCAAGCAACGGGGGGGCCCAGGAGATGAACTTCGGCCATTGCGATTTTCGGAGTTTCACTCGAAACGCGCGTTCCCCAGTAAAGAGCTACTGAACGGCCTTGAGGTTGCCCGATGTCAGGAGTCGGTGACTGCAAAAGAACCAACAGAGTGGCGGGAGTGTCTTCATCGAGCCCAGAGAACCTAGAGAGGACAATCAGCTGGTTCATGCCGGACTCGACTGGCCGAGATTTTTTTGACCTGGATCATACCGCCCTTTGAATTCCTTCGGATGTTGTTCACTTATCTTCTCGCCTTTCCCAGGGTAACCTGGAGTCGCCAGAGGCACTCTCGACTGTCGGTAACTGCTGCATACGAAACTAACTTCCGATCTCTCAGTAACAGCTGCTGATACCAACTGCGAGGACGCTGCAGCTCCCGCAGTGGGCATCGCGTCCAGTCTTTTCTATCATTTTCCGAGGGGACGTTTATAAGGACGAGCGTAGCCGTGATCAGACGTCAAGGGGGGAGAAAAGGAAAAGGGAAAGAAGAAGAAGAAGAAGAAGATAGCCCTCCCCCTTCCGATAAAGCAGTAGGGAGACGGACGGGGAGTGTGCAAACAAGTGTAAGGCGTTGTGGCAACAGTGGGTTCGCTCAATAGGCTTTGATGTAGATAGGCTTAATCGAGGCAGGCTTGATATGTCAACATTCCGAATGAAGCTATCATTAGAAGATATCGAAAGACACAAACTTGACCGGATCCCTGTCTCACCCGGGCAGAGACACAAAGAGAAGGAGGCACATGGCTCAGGCTCCATTTTGACGCAATTACTGTTAACTCAGGACGTCTCAGCATCACCGTCGAAAGACTCGTACGAGGAGAAAAATTGCAAGTGCATACGGCAACGGCCACCGTGTGCCTCTCATGACCACTCCGGATAGCCTCGATATCTGTCCTGCAGCCTGATAAGATTCTGCCCAAGGGAGCACTGGTGCCTCCCATGGATGGCTATCAGTTCGGCATAACGACTCCACCCGCTTCATACCAAAGCCAGGCCACGGGATTGAGTATCGTGAAGACACAAGGGGCGCAAGTCGCTGAGATCGTGACTCGTTGGCCGGGGTCTTGTTGGTAACAGATACCCGTCGAGACTTTGGTTACTCAGTCTTTTGCTCTCATACAGGTATGGAGGACGTGCCTTGGCCATAAAATGATCTAGGTGGGCAGTGCCGAGGCGGATCCATTGTCTCCTAAGAGTCAGATTCTACATCCATTGCGTCCTGGTAGAACGCGTGCTCACTAGATGAACACAAACACACACATACGGATGTACATATCCCCGTATACCGTCAAGTGTTGTAACCTCAACAGGCTTCAAGGCCGCCACCGAAGACCTCAGCTTTCTATCAAGGGTTAATTATCGTACGTGTGAGAAGACCAAAAGAGTCCCGCTTGCCACTGTTGCCATTGCAATCTTTCCGCGCGGCCAAAATTGCACGACGACAGCCACTCACGGCCATGTCTCGTAATTAAGAATGGACTGATGAACTTGACATCCGTCTCTTTGCGGCCGCGTGGGAGAAGACACTACGACGATTGTACCGATCGCGACATATCTGCTTCCAAGAAAACGGCCTGAGAATAGCCAATGGACCCAGGAGAGCGAGACCAAGCCACCTCGGGAGCAGCAATCACGTACTTGAAGTTGTCTTGGAAGTTGCGGGATTACCTAGTTCGGACTTGCCGGACAAAGACATTGACGGGCCATCCTATAAGTATCCTTTCCTGGTCATACCGTCCGACGCTCTTGAACAGGTACAGTGGGGGCGGTGCCAGGAGCAAAAAAGTGCGGAGTAAAAAGAAGAAAGGCAAACAGAAGAGGTGGGGAAACGGTAGTAGGACTGTTCCCCAAATTTACCGAATCCTTTATAATTTTGAGTCGTGAGAAACGCGGGAGTGAGTGAATGAATCAACACATGAAGAAGACCCCGCCAATGTACTCGGTTGACTTATAACCAGGTTGTCGTTGCCAGGTACAGAATACTCTCAGCCTCAGGGTCTCGAGTATGACCTCCCTGTTTTCTCCGTAGGCGCGGGACGCTTCGCTTCCATTTCGGCTCGCCAACTTCGTCGCATCATTCACCCGGAGCTGCATGCGCCTCCCATTTGTCTTTGCATGTGCCTGACCTTCTGATCTTGGGGATGGATGCATCGTGGATGCGCACCCTTCATCCCTTACCCGAGGGATATTGGCAAGAGCTGACGGCCCGCCCGTATAGGTGAGGTCCCTAGACAGCATTTACCTTAGTGTCGGGATTCCACGGATGGCCATGACACCACTGTCTTGCCTGGTTGGGCACGCTGCATCTTCGTTAGTGTCCCGTCTTGTGGCTTTTCTCTGGGCAGTCTTGTTTGAGCAACTCCGAGGTGGTCTCCCCCTCTATCGGTTTCCTTGAGTCCCTAGCCATCCAGGTCGGAACACGACGGCGAACGGCCCTGATCTGACAGATTACCAAATTCGAACATGAACCAATCCCTCCGTGGCGTGCCCTTGGTCACGCATGCACAATCCACTTTGCCCGAAGCACGAAAGCGTCAGAGAAGCAGTGCAGTTTCTCTCTGGCCTCGCCATGTTGCGGAGTTGAGTGGCACTCTTCCCGCCATATGGAGTCCCCGTAATGTTCATCGTCTGGGGTATTTGGGATGCCCATATTCCTCATCGGCTCATGATCCCCGTTGTCCCGGCCGTCCAGCGTCAGCATCTGTTGCAAGTGCAGAAAACCGAGCTGCGTTGCGTATGAGGCTCCGACGCAGACTCAGCGACAGCGAAATGCAGCATGTCTGTCTCATGGATGGATTCTCAACTTCCGGATACCCGCGACGCCACAACTTCTCAACCTAGTTGCACCTCGAGGTCTTGGCCCTCGTGCGTCTCACTACTATCCGCTGATCAGCCTCGGGATTATCTGCAAGAATCCAGCGACTTGGCGAGGATTTTCGTGTCGAGAATGGACGGGATAGTTTCCGTCAGGAAGCGACTCGAACGCCTGAATCGTCTGGTGGTCTGCGCCCGTTCAACGACACAGGGACGCTGGGTCGTGCCTGGAATACGGAGAAATGAGAGTAGGGGTTGAGCAGCCAACGCCTGTTGAGGCATTCAAAGGACCTTGAGTTCTGCATGCAAGTGAACAAGTCCGATTTGGTCAGGCTGCATGTTGGGGCGAAGCGAACCCTCGGAACACACAGGAGACTCATAGCATTGCGGCGGCAATCACAACAGCTGGGGGCGGTCGTGCCACTGGTCCCCTTCTGCAAGTCTCGCTGCACCGGACCAAATGTTACATTCCCTGACAGAGATGATGCGGTTCAGGCGGTTGGCGAAGCCGTAGGGTAGATTTACGGTCCGAAGAAGTGAGCAATGCAGCGTAGCGGTGCGGTGCAGGAGGGAGCGTCCGTTACTGAGCCACGAGATCACCAGGCCGGGAGAATTGTGTCAACAACAAGGAACCGCCAAAGACCCAGATTCCCCAGACTCATGCCGTCGTCTCCCGTGCTTCGCGGCACACTGTGTCGTGGCCCTTCCGACCAGGCTCAAAACGGACACCAAGCTTGGATCGTCCCTCAGTGGAGGGCCTTAGGGTAGAATGGCAGAGGGGACGAGGCTGGCAACGATTGCATGCTACGTAGTATGACAACAATAGGCACGCTACGCTCTCAATGTAGTGTCCATGGAGGTAAGATACCTTTGGATGGCGAAAGGAGTCGCAGTTGATGGTGACTCGGTCTTGATGCAGTCTGCGCGGAGACGATGGGCAGCACGCCCGATCAGTCAGCTCGCTCGCTACCCCGACTGTGCCTAGCTCGTATTTGCTACCCTCCAGCAGACGACACCTGTGCATGCCGTCAGACACAGACGGGTTGTGGAAATTATGCCGGGAAGCATTTCCGTTGAACGGATTTCGATGGAAGGGTTTACAGCTTGCCATCCGGTGCTTGCTGCCCGCAGGGTCGAGTACGAGCACAGGAACGAAGGCGGGATGATTTCGAGAGGGGCATCAGCACTTGCACCGTTCCTTCACACCTGCAGGCAGTCCGCGCTTGCATCACTTCTGCGTATCCAAGAACACCACTACAGACGTGTGTGGTGCCAGCTGCGAAAATGTGGCGGACAGGCGGCAAGGCAAGCCCAAGAAAGCGAATGAAGCTTCATCATTGGATGATGAAACCTTCGACCACACCCTCTTGCCGTCCTCCCGTCGGTCGACCCGATCGAGCAGTTCTTCTATGCAGACTTCTAGAGTATGGCCCGTGCAGCTCAGCGGCCGCAGACTGACCAATGGATCCATCCCTGCTTTTAGGCCAACCGGCGCCGCGAGCTGGGGGGTCCGGTCGGATTTTGAGGTACTGCGGTACCTACTGAGTCAATTTACTACGTACAGTAAGGTAAGGTATGGCAGGGTAAGATACCTCAGGTGTACTGACCTTATCTTATCTAACGTACTACGTACCTCAACGACAGCCTTGCCCTCCGCCGATTAGCGTTCTGCCTCAGGCTCACACCCCTTTGCAAGCTCGCTAAACACACCTATCGGTAGTAGTCACCCCACCCCTTCTTT
The DNA here is from genome assembly GCA_001937105.1 of Colletotrichum chlorophyti. Lineage (NCBI taxonomy): Eukaryota > Fungi > Ascomycota > Sordariomycetes > Glomerellales > Glomerellaceae > Colletotrichum > Colletotrichum chlorophyti. The sequence goes on along the minus strand of MPGH01000023.1, from coordinate 212,342 downwards.
CGCTTCATCCCACGTCTTTTTTCCCAACCATTACTCGCCTGCAAGATTCTTCTTCTCCTTTACCAACCCTCAAAACCTTTATCCTGTCCAATGTCGCGCCGTCGCTGACGCAAATTTCTTAACCCTCCGTTGCCTATACGATATCAGCATATCCTACTGTACAATCTTTCTTGCCACCCTTGTCCAGGTCGGCCGGCATCCGCCGCGTCTCCTGTGGCAGTACCAGGGCCCAGATGACCGCCATACTGCTGGCGTCGTTTGAACGGACTGAAGCAACCGGGCTTGAAAGGGCTGTGCCCCAGCGATTTGGGCCACTTCTAGAACCTTGTCTCGAGCGGTTCAGCCTTTGTGTACTTGCTGGATGCCTCACGTTGAGGCATGCTTTATCAGTTGCCATTGAGGCTCGCGAATGCCTTGGGAGAACTGACCTTCAGCGTCGACCCCCGCCGCGCCCTCTTGGCCACCCACCCGGAAACCCCCACTTGAATCACGAAGCCATTCCATGACGGAATCCGACGTGATCATACAGGACTTCTGTATGCATTCGCTGTGGGCGAGTCGACGTTTCCACAATCATTGGGTGTAGGAAAGAATGGGCTGGTCCGGGTTGCCTTGGGCCAAGGCAAGTCATGGCGGCACGGACTTGCAACTGGTCCAGTATGCTTTGTGACAAGTAAGTGTATCTGACTACGCAGCTATATCGTGAGGCAATCTCGCCAACACCAGCCCGTCTACGGGTGTTGATCGATGTGATGAATGAGTTGAAGGGATGGCTCGCCAGACCTACGCTTTGCGTAGATCGGCATCAACAGTCGTATAATCATCGGCGTTGGTGTTTTCGCTCCTGGCATAGAGAAAACATGACAAACCCGTTGCTGGGCACCTGACTTTGAGCAGTCGTCTTGACTATCATGAGAAGTTGGGAATCAGCTGAGGTTACAGTTTTTTGCTTTGTATCTTCATGTCCTTCATTTCGTCTGACTTTTGAATGTGTGATACAGAGTACATTCAATCCAATCAACGTGCATGGTGCGAAATGCTTTTCATCGAGATAATGCAGTGAGAACATGGCCGCGCTTCGCACCTATACCGTAGGGTATTTCCACGGTAAGGTGCGGATATAACGGCAGCCACAGACATCGGGGTAACTGATCTCGAGCCCCAAGTCTCCCATCCACACACCCTTGGTGCCAGGGCTGTTCCCTCAAGACAACCCATTGTAGTCTCCCCCTCCATGGTAGGTCGCTCTGCCGTTCGTTGGTGGTTTCTGGAGATGAGGCGGGGAAGAACAGACAAAGTCACCGACGTCCCTCAATCCAATACAGGACATTGCCGTAATTGACCGACAGGCCGCGGTGTGTGGGTACGGTGCAATAAGTTGCACTTTCTTGGCACATTGTACTGGGAGGATTTGAAGGGGCGCCGTATCATTTTCAATCTCTATTGCTCTCCATCTTTGCTCTTCGTGCGTACCCGCCCGCGCGACCTGGCTGGTGCGGGCAGATGCACAGTAATACACATTAGCTAAGACGTGTAATTGACATCAGTATCGTCGGGTCTTCCATGTTTTACTGCTACCAGGCGCCCAGGCAGGCTTCAAGAGGACATCGGCGCTGACATGGACGGGAGACCTCGAGGTCAAAATGACGACGGCTGGGCAAGAAACCACGTAACATGAAAAGGACAAGGAACAACCACGATGCTGCACTTTATTTGTTGCCTCTCGTTCACTCCTTCAAATCATCGTCCTAACTCTCGACTCTTGACAAGAAGGGATATCCAAAGTCAGTTGTGGTGTGGGGAAGGGGCGCATCTCTCTTTTCCACTACCATCTCCTCATCTCCTCATCTGCTCATCTGCCCAACTCCTCGTGGTCCGTTCCACGTCTTTACCGGGGTGAGGGCACCATACCCTACCCCTCCCTACCCAGGCTGACCACGCATAGCCCCGATCTCCATGGGCTCAGGGCTCGAGCCGCTATACGGCATGCGCTGTTGCAGGCCCCGTCCGATCCAACAAGGTCCCGTGTGCGCCAAGTGTGTCAACGGCCCTGAACATGAGCTGTACAACTGCACATGCTGCATTCATTGCTCATTGCAGTTGGGAGTTCACTCTCTGTGCAATACATACCGAAGGTACCTTTCTTACTGCTGCTCCGGGGCAATCGACGGTTGCCTGGCCCTGAAATCGTTCAGATCATGGACATGTGGTCATGCTGATGAATGCCCTCATCCATCAGTCATCCAGGCTTCCATGTACTTGCTTTGCTGTATTTGCACGGTATAGCCATTCTCCACGTACCGCCTTCACGGCGTGACAGCGCAAGGCCAGTGTTTGCATGAACAACCATGGCGGTGAAGGGTTGCTAGCACGACAAAGTCTTTGCTCAGTCGACTTGGTCACTGTATGCCCTGTCGTGGCCAGCTGTTTGTTGACTTCGACTCCCTCGCTTCGCCGATAAACTGGCCATGAAGCCAGAGAGAGAGGTTACGGGTTCCCGGCCCCAAGGCACGAGACCGTTGATTTGAGAGAAACAGAACGCTCTCTTGACCGCCCCCTCTAAATTCTGGTCGTCCACGGGTTCATCTTTCATTTCGGCATGTTGAACGTGCATCGTCAGTAGCTAAACTTGGGTATTTTTGGATTACAGCGACGGATCCAACGTACATACATGGTCTGGTACCGTAAGCATAAGGCAGGACATCGAAGGCGACATGGCTCGTCAGAGCATCGCATCTCCGTGCATCACCTTCCTTACCTGCTAGTAGGCACCTGGAGAGGAAAGTATTCTCTACCTCACCTCAGCGGGAGCGCCTGCGGACCCTTACCGACGCCCAGTTCGCTCTAAGGCACCTTACTTTTGCTGCACAGACATGGTCAAAATCAACCAATCATCTCACCCTGATAAAAGCCCACCACCCTTCAAGGCAGGCAAGCCTGTACTCGAGGCCCTATCCATCTTGTTCTCTCGCATCGAGTCTTCGTCCCCCCATGTGAATTCATCCCCGCCCCCCATCAGCACACCATCCACCCATCCCACCCATTCAGCCGTTCACCACCGTCATGCATCAACGACCGCCGACATCCCAATCGTATGGCCCGGCCATTGCCATGTCCGCCCCGTGCCAACTTCTCCTTGGGTCCGGCTGGTTCCTCAGTGCACTCAGTGCTCCCGCCACCATCAGTCGGAACACCTCATATTGCCAGGCTGCTGCAGGACGGAAAAGACAGAGAGTCAAGACGAGACCCGACATGGGAAGGCCAACACACCGCCAGCGCCATCGGTACCGCAACAGCCGCCCTCCTAATGTTGTCGTTGCCTTTGCCTCGCATTTTCTTTCTTTCATTCTGCCCTCCTTTGGCTGCGCCGTCTCATAATTCCATGCGTAGAGCTAGAGCCGGATGGCGCGCTGTTTCCAAACATTGAAAAGGCATGCCATCATCCGTTTCCTCTCCTCGTCTCGCTGCCTCGCCTAAGCCTGCCTCCCCCTTTGCAACGACTCGTCTTTCCTGGTAGAACTCCTGCTTTGCCAGGCGACGCAGTTCTCTCCTCCTTGACTGACGAGGCAGGACATAGCTTGCGATTCGCATCCGACTGACGCAGGCTATTCTCGCAGTCGCATATCGACACGATCAGTTTGATACTTACTGAACGGTACAACAATCATCACGTCAGGTTGCGCTGATACACTTTGCTGTCGCCTTCCACCGTCGTCTTTATCGTTGTCGTCGTCGCCGTCATTGTCATTGTCCTCATTGTTATCGTGTTCTACATTGCGTCAACTTGCTCTCGTTTTCTCCGGACTAGCATCAACTATTGAAATCATCTCAATCACTTCTTGTCTCGGGATCAGGGCACCAACGTAAAGATAGGAAACCTGGGTCAGAACCTAGAAGCAAGACTAGAGACGAGACACGCGACGCCGAGTCATCATCCACGACATCGATGCCGTCCAATCAATCAGTCAATCATAACCCGCCCCGCTAAGGTACAGACACCCATCTGTATCCCAGTCCCAGCCCGGTGCGCCCTCAGCCACTTTGCGAAGTTGCGTTGGCCTCAGGTAGTCATTCCTGGCATTTCGCCCTGAAGCCGCCCTTGGCCGACCTCAGTCTCCTCAAGACTCTTCTTCTTTTGGCTTCACCACCGAGAAAAGGCCCAGACGACCGACCAACCGCCGTCGCCCCCAAAGCCAAGGCGACAGCAGCATCGGTCATCGGTTTACCCATCCTGGTTGAAGTCAGAGGGTCTCCATTTGCGTGCAGCATCTCCTCTACTACTGCTGCTCCCGAGCTCAGCATACCTCCGTCCCAAGTATCCATCCAGAGTTCAGTGTCGAATTGAATACATCACAACGAAGCAGGATTGTAAGTATCTTGCCCGATTGAACACTTGCGTCTCACCAGTAAAAAACCAATATCTCTCGACACAGCCGTGCTAACTAACTGTACCTGCCTGGACAGTGAATTGGGCGGGGGAACTCACAGCCACGGCCAAGGCTACATACTTTGGACGCCGTTCGGCTGGAGACGAGTGCCAGCACAGAAAGGAGGGAGGCCCGCTTCACCACCGTTGCATAGCTTCCAACCCCTCTCACCATCCCACACTCCATAGACCTTTACCCCCCCACCCCACATCAAACGACCGGCTGGCAGGGTTTTTCTTCGGTCCAAATCCCAGTGAGAAAAAGGTCCAGTCCACTCCCCTTGCATGGATCACAACCCTCAAGTCATAGACGAGCAGACCTGAGCAGGGCCCCAAGCCCGGCTACAAATGCACGGCCGCGTTCATCGTGAACTGCTGTCCGCGATACACCGATTGTATAGTCACGTTCCGTCTCATCCATCCAGGGCACAAGAATTATTCGAGGGGAAATAAGACGATAGAGAAGCAGAAACGGCGGTTACGCAGCATTGCACATCGGATCCCTCGCCGGTATAGAATCAGTAACGCGAAAGAGAGAAAGGAAAAAAAAAAAAAGGCCACGGCTCAGTGACATTGCCTGGCCTTGCCGCCGTCATTCTCAACAGCCCAGAGCTTCCCTCCCCTCAACCCCAAGGAGGTCCCCCACGACCGATTCAAGGCGAAACCTAAAAAGACGGACTGGCCAGCTCCATCCCATCAGACGTTGTTGACTCCCCTTACCTGACACTGACGCTTATTCCCAACTTCGTCTCCTCTTGGTCGATTCTCGTTCGTCCTTCATTCTGCGTTCATTGTCCAGCAACACGCGGCCAAGCCTAGTCGTGGATTTACGTTTGGTCTTGATTTCGTTTCTTTGCCGTCTTGGATCAGGACAGACACGACAACCGATCCAATCTCCACTCGATATCCACTCCCCTAAAATTACCCACTTGGTTGGAATTTCCGGACGTTGACATCGGTGTATTGGAGTACAGTCTTCGGCCGACCCTGCTTCAACAAGTACCTTGTACAGCGGGACTGACCTTGAACCATACACCTGTCTTCGTCCTCTTTATCCGTATTTTTCTTCCCTTTCCTTTTTCAAATTTTTATGAAATTCTCATTGCAGATATACCCCACGGTCATGACCTATTCATAGACGGACGTTTACACCTTGTTGCTGTTGCCCCCCCGTCCCCCCAAAACGGCGTCACTCGTCTTTCATCGGCAAGCCTCTTTCAGTCTCTTAAGCCCACCCACCACTCTCACCCGTAGCCATTCTGGTCGGTTCACCATTGGGGGGTTATTCCTTTTCCACTACCAACAGCAGTNCTCACTCAACCAGGGGACTACCCCCAGCCCACGCCAAACATTCTGTAACGAGACCGAAGAGCTCCCGCTCCACGCCAGGGCAAGAAAATCCCACTTCCCAGGCCGACCCGGACACTATAGGTTGAACTGGACCCGACCTTACCTCCTCATACCCTCGCCCGTTCCTTTTTGACCACGGCCGACCGATCGTTGCTTTCGATCTCTTCCTTCCCATCTTCCTTTGTGTGGCGGGGAAACTTAGATTCGCTTTTTCCCTCCCAACCTGCTTTTCTTCTCTCCCTATCTCCCTCGCAACGTAATTGCTGTGTTTCGTTGCCCGACATGCTCATCGACGGGGAGAAGTACGCCTGCGAGGCTTGTGTTCGGGGTCACCGTGTGAGCAACTGCCAACATTCTGGTGAGTTGTTCTCTGTCATTCTTCTGTCGCTCCCATTTCCAAATTGCGCCTGTTCAGCTCGGCTCAACTCATTCGCCTTTGACTGCTCCGGGCCGCTTCTTCAAACAAATTGCAAGAAAGCCACTTTACTTATCGGTTGGCCGCTAAGCACCCCCGATACTTGTCTTTACTTTCTAGCTTTTGATAAGCAAGTCTTGTTAACCGGTTTTCTTGCTACAGACCGCCCTCTTCAGCATATCAACAAGAAGGGTCGACCCGTCTCGCAATGTCAGCATTGTCGTTCAATGCGCAAGTCACGCGCCGCTCACGTTAAGTGCGACTGTGGCGAGAAGACGAGCAAGTGCGCCCATTTGCAGCCGACAATTGAGGGACACCGAGGTAAGCTGTCCTCTCTCTATAAACCCCCTCCGTGACTGGAGAGTACGGCCCTTCTAACATCCCCTCTTTCCCCTATCACAGAAACGTGTTGTTGTAACCACGGTGGTCGCTGCACTTGCAGTCACAAGAAGGAACTTGGCCTCGATACAGTTCCTGAATCCGACTCCGACAAGGACGCCGTTGCTCCTCGGCCCAAGCCGCCTATCCGCCGACGACGAGCGAACACGGTTCACTCTGACGGCATGTTGACGTTTGATGAGCATGGTCATCATAAGCCTGCTCACAAGCACAACAAGGCCTCTCAGAAGTGTGGGCCTTACCAGCTTAACCGCGTAAACTCAATGCACAGCACTAGTAGCATGGGCGGTCACTCTCCCGAGCGCATCGTCGATAATTCTCTCAAGGACCCGGTGTCGGGTCGCGTCGCTCCCGCTTGCCAGCAGCGTCTCGTTAAGTCAGAAGCTGCGTCGCCGCTCATGAGGGGCTCGTCCAGTTTCCAGCAGCTCAACAACCAACTTCCGCCTCTCGATCTGTCTGGCATCGAATACCCGTCTTACGTGCCCAACGCGCCTTTTGATCTCTTTGGCTCTGGAATGTCTTCGGAACATGATGCGCCCATCTTCAGCGCCGGATTAAGTGCTGCGTCTGTGGACTGGAGTCACATTGATCTTGCCGACAAGACGGACAACTTCGCTCCTTCGAGTTACAGCCAGGCCGGGGCACAAAGCTTCAACGGCATGTTCGACTTCGGCAATGGCTCGGAGCCTGCACCCACATTGGCAGCTACCACATCGACGTCTGGTGAAGTCTCGGAGGTGGAGGACAATTTCATTGCAGGCGACAGCGACTACGACGGCTTCGGCACTGGAAGCAATAGCTTCATCCACGCAGGGAGCTTTATGGCAACTGCTGCAGATTTGAGCACAATCGACTACGGCAGCTTTGTTAAATCGTCCGCCAGCAAGTTCATGACGACGCCCTCTTCATTCGACGATGGCGGGCCTATTGCCGGTGGTTCCCTCGCGTTTGACGACGACCCGGCGTTTTGGGGTCAACAATTCAACGACAGCGTTGCGGCATACCAGGAAACTCCAGACGGCCTAACACAATTCAACCCTGATTCTTGGACAATGCAATAAGGCGTTTTCACATGACCAAGTTTTTTGAAGCGTGTTCGCCCATGATATCCTGCTCGATTTTAGACGAAAAGCACAGGCGCAAGGACTTCGGGACAGTGGATGGGACAAGCTATTAAGGCGGATGTCACGTTTAGATGCCCATCTACGATCATCTTTCTCTGGAGTCGGCGCAGACATTATTATTTTTTTCTTTTCTTTTATACACTTCTTTCATATCTACTCTGGCATTATTTTGGAGGTATATTCCCGTCATACTTGGTCTCGGTTCTGCAAAACAAAAAGATAAAAGAAAGGGAGGGCGGCTGCGAAAGAGAGTTATTTGCATCTCGATATTCATTGTTTACTACCATTGGACTTGGCGTCATGGCATGTGGGGAGCATTTGGGTGAAGCTGGAGGCGCGATTCACTGATACAGACGACGACGACAACGACGACGAAGAATCCTTTTGTTGGCTCGCTGCGGTCATGAGACCGGGGTGGACCTTCTCACATCTTTATGACATTATGTCTTTTCTCCCTGTCATTTTCTCCCATCTAACATGGGCAAGCTGTACATAGAAGGCTCAAGCGATATAGAATCCTCGAAAAGCTTGAGAGTATATATAGAGGACCGGGATGAACGCGGTTGATCCTAGCACACACACGCACAACTGCACACTTTATCAACGCTCACTCTCTCATCGATGACCTCACATTAACGGCATTCGATGAGTCCGAAGCGACTTCTTGAACCAGACTCGGCTGGTTGATAATGTGCAGGTCGCTTATAAGAGTGTATTTTTATTTCCTGTTTACTTGACCAGAGCCGGCTGGCCTCTCTGCTGCTGGACCAACATTAAAGCTTAACGTTGGACCTGCTTGGATGACGAAGGTATACAAGATGAGTTGAGGGGCACATTAAAGAGGATAAAGTGAAAAACACACCTCACAAAGTCGACGGTTACGCACTGTAGCTTGGATGGGGGTCTACCGGGATCAGATAGAAAGATGGGCCTGGTGCGGGATTCCATTCGCTGTCCGGGCTGGAATATGCCAAGGTCCCCACCTCCCTCGTTGTCGAGTCGTTGTCGAGGCCAAGGATTACCCATCCCGGGTCACTGTGCAAGATATCATGACCAGATTTATTGGTTTTTAGCTGTGCCGCGGTTCAAAGTTGTGTCCGCATGCATGGAAGAACGGAAGACGCAAGATGGAACAAGAGGTATGCAGACTCGGGCAGACTACGCATGCAAGACGCAGGTGCAGGTGCAGACGGAAGACGGAGTACACCTGGGGGGTACACATGCCATTTTTCAGAGCCAGGTCCCTTCTGCAGCTGGATGGGAGCAGATGTCTAACGCTAGGGTACACACTACACAGAAGCAGGTTGGTCCTAGGGCTTCACGAGCCCAGGGCCCTGCGTGGGGCCCATTATTCCGTTATTACTTAGGGGTCATGGAATAGGACGAAGGGAAGGGGTTCAGTGTGTTTTGCAGGTTCCTGCATATCATCGACTTACATCGACTTTGGCCAGGAGTCCTTAAGCCATGTTGTATGATGTATCACCACCCATGGATCCCAGGAGCTCGAACGGCACGGTCGTGGAACGGTGAGAGTAATGTAGCATCGCCGTGGTTGTAGGTTAGGGTTGGCTTTGTTACATCGAGACTTGGTACTGTTCAGTTATACGTCCACCATGAGACGATGATGTTGTACATACTCCAAAGACATCTCGTTGCTTATGGCTAATTCTCCGCCTCTATTTCCACTTGGCCGTTGCTCTGCCTGATGAAAAAAAACAACAACCCGGAAACCACAGAGCAATCGATGTCCGATGGGCTCGTAGAATTGACCCCGGCCATCCCCACGCCCCTGCTCCGAGATCCGGAGAAACACCGGCGGTTCCCATATTTTTTTTTCCATACACGGAACACAAGCATATGAGAGGAGGGAGTGAGGGAGGGGCAAGGGGTTATCGTTCAACCCTGGAAGAAGAATGCCGACCGAGACCGCCTCGACGCCGGTGGTTATGGAGTTGCTTTACTCTAGATGAGCAGACGGGGTGGACCCATGGTCGAAGGGTGAAAAAGCACGGATATAGACAGTAGTATGGGAGTGACCTGTGTGTGTGTGTGTCATGATGCCTTGTCAGCACCGGCGCGGCTCTCGGCGGCTTTCTACTCCTGCCCCCTCTCTCTTCTGTGGATACAAATGTCCAATGAATGGTCTCCAAGTCAACAGTGTGGGTGGGGATGGGGGTGGGGGGGGGCGGGCGCTCCACGTGAACGTTACGAAGTAGATGGAGAGGAAGGGGAACAAAGGGAGGAGGACGGCAGGTTAAGCACAACACGTTGGATCTTAAGGTACCACCATGTCGACCATCCGAAGCAGAATGGCTGGGCTGGTTTGCGCTCCCCGTCCGACAAGTTGACAAGTCGGGTCCAACGAGTAATTCCTCGGGAACCATGACGACATCCATCACATGGGGTGTTCTCCCGGCATGGAGCAAGTGCGAAACCATGGTAGCGGGTAATCTAGTACATCAAGGGAATGGCGAGGCACGAACAAGTAAGATTGAGGATTATCTTGTGTCGGTCAACAAGCATTAGGCTGAAGTGCCCAAGTGCCTAATATCTGGCCGACAAAGTGTTCGTTTGTCATCTTCAATATACCCATTTCCGCTTCTTCCTGTAGAATCCCGCGTGTTTTATGTGATGTTTTCTGGCCATCACAATCCCCACTGGCACATCGGATACGGAGTACGGATACCGACACGACAATTGGATGCACAGACACCAAACCTTTTGAGGGCACAGTGTCCAGGGTGCTCCGCGCGCTGCTCGATCCTTCAAGATCAAATTCTTGCGGTGAGGTGATGACGGAACCACCGAAGCAATCAAGAAAAAAGCCACAAGGGTCGGGCTTGCAGGCAACCCACTGTACATTATTCTTCATATTAATACAGATATCGATCCGCCCCAATGGTACAAATACTGTCAGCATGGTTTGCTGTAGCAGAGAAGTCTAGGATCGCCGTGCTGCTGGATAAACACACTTAACTGCACGCTGACGCCGCGTCTCCCTCCACTTCTGCTTTCATCTCAAACTACTTCCCTCAGGCCCTCACCGTTCCAACACTGATTTGCACGCAACAACAAATTCCAGCACGCTCCTAATCACCAGGCCCTGTGAACATTCACAGGGAGGACTATGTTGAAGGAGGAGAATTCAACCAGCTGCTGGCCCCGTAACTGTAGTTGTTTTCCATGATCGTTTTGCTCGTCGGGCTGGCCGTGTTGCTCCACTTGCCAGTCCATGCTATGTTCCGCGTACCGCGCACCATCTATATCTTCCTAAGCTGGTTGGTGATAGCGAATGGTATTCAGGTAGCCATTAAGCAACATATCGCGGGGATCGAATCCCAAATCTTCGTACATCGGGTCTGTACGAGACACTCGGGCCTCCTCTGTTTTCTCCGCAGCTGCTGAAGAGAGAGTGGCCAAGTCAGCCAGATGTTGCAGGCCTTGGCTCGCAGCTGTTTCCATGGCTGATGGGACCGAGGCTGAGGCTGCTGTCGAGACTGCAGCCACATTCGTGGATGGGCGCAGATGGTCGGCGATTTTATCCCGGACCAGGCCATCAAACACAGAGGCCGGAAGTGAAGAGTCTCGGAACTCGCCAAGCAGTTTGTTTGCCTCTTGTTTCGTCTTGTCCACCTTTGCCAGTTCAATCAGTGTCAAGACTGCAAGGACAATGAAGTGGTGGTGCAGTGGCGTAATGAGTTGTGGATGGCCAATCAAGATATTGACCAACTCCCGGCATGGCCAGAGGACCTGTGCCGACAGGGTGGCTGGGTTGAGCAGGTATGCCAGCAGACGGCAATGCCAGTACACCAGATGGACAACAGGATATGAGTTGGTCTCAATGTGAGCGGGCAGATCTTCCCGGAAGATTTCCACGCAATCATGTAGACAAGGGCCTATCAGTCGGCCAAACAAAGAGCCCATTGTTGACCCCTGGTGCATCTTGTTCAGTTCCTCGAAGTTGGTGATTGCGACAGATGCGCGAACCAGGATCCTCGTCGCACCTATAGAGAGATAGGGGGTCAGTATTGAGTCACAAGTCGAACAGACACGTCTTGAAGGATTCAACTTACGTATCAGAATGTACGGAACCTCTCCGATGGCAGAATCAAGTCCAGAGCGTATCACAACACTCTCATCCCTGATCAAAGAAGGCACGCCAGTGCCTACGGAAGCCCAACGATCAAGTTGGACCAGCGACCACCAAATCCTAACACGAAGTTGGCTCTCTGTGTCCGACTCTCCTGCAACCTCAGATTCATCAATCCATGACTCATACAGCTTCAGTGTGTTAGCAGTTGCAACTGCTCTACCCAGCAACGAATCTTTAGGCGTGCCGATAGACCCCATGGGACGATTGTCAGCTTCAATGATCATAAGGAGAAGGGTTTGGAGGTGGACGAGGTTGGCAACGGATGTCCGTGAAGCAGAGTCGCTGGCCTCCCATTCCACCAACAGCGTGTGAGCGAGGCGAACATCCCCAGGGGTGCCGGACTGGAGGGACGGGAAAGAATGTAGCGTCCCTGAAAGTGCCTCGACAAAAGCTTCGCGAAGAAGACCAGGACACTGTGCCAAGTACTCTTGAATCAATGCCTTGTTGCTAGGAAGAAACGGGAAATAAGGATGAATGATGGCAATGTAACTGAGTGCGGCCATTAGCTTGTATCCATGAAAGATGAGAGAGAGGCTCTCAACTATGGAAGCTTACCTGTTGAATACATCATCGTCCACATCTCGTGCTTGATCGATATCTGACATATCTGCGACGGGTCCATCTATGGGGGCCACCGGAGGCCTCGGTTGTAAGTCCCCCTTGATCGGCATCGGCTGAGGGGCTAATCCGTTGGTGGAGAAAGGAGACGACTGATACCGATCAGAGGGCGTCGCCATGGGCTGAAGGGGACGAGGCTCAGTGCCCCATGCGGCCTGCCTCGTCGGTGCTGGTGTTGCCAATTCGGCACTGGAAATACTGGAGAAGGGCCTCTTGCGGTTCGCATCTTCATTGGGACCTGTCCTTCTATCAGCGACGGCGCCCTGCGTGGATCTGGGGCGCTAGGTCAGTTGCTGGGGTAGCAAACACTCACTCTGAATCTCCAGTTTACCCTCAATGCTGTTGATGCGGTCCGCCAACTCCTTGATATAACTGATGTTTGCTGTCAATCTTACAGCTCTGAATATGAAGACCATGGGGGATTCCGCAACTTACCCCTTACTGGGCCCCCGCTTCTGAGGAACACGGCTGAACATACAACGAATGCCAGAGCGCTTGCAGTTGGAACAAGGGTTATCTCCGGAGTCGGACTGAGCATCGCACTTGACTTTCTTTCTGCGGCACTCGTCGCAAGCGCGGGATACCTTGGATCGCTTCCTGGGTGGAGTGTTGTCGCCGAGAGCATATTGTTGGGCTAGATGATGGTGGTCCATAGGAACGGGGACGGAGACATGCTGAGAAAGCTGCTCAGGCAACGGTTCCTCGGGCACGTAGGGACGAGAAGCATGAGGGTGCTGCTGATGAGAATGAGGATGAGGAGGGTGCGAAGAAGCCTGAGCCTGGTGTTGGGGCTGATGTTGGGGCTGATGTTGGGGCTGATGTTGAGGCTGTTCAGGGTGAGGCATGATACTGCGCAGGTTGGGATCCTCTACATTCATGCTGGGGTCAGTGACATGCATCATGGGCTCTGCTGCCAGGTCCTGGCCAAGTTGAGCGGCCAGCTGCAACTCCTCGACGCTGGCAGAGTGGGACGACTGCTGCTGAGGTGTGGGTGGCGGTTGCTGATGCTCTTGCTGGGCATCCTCCCGCGGGGCGACATGGTAATACGGGCCAACATCCTGAGCCTCGTCTGTGGGAGATGGATAACTTTGTATACGCTCGTCTTGGATTTCTTGGATTCTCTCGTCGGACACGCGGGGTGACGGGTAACCTTGCATGCGCTCTTCCTGAATTTTCTCGTCGGGTATCCGTTCCTCTTGATGGCGTTCACCCTGTAGGCGATCATCTTGCATACGGACCTCTTGCATGCGAACGTCGTTGATGTGATCCTCGTCGACACCATCGCCGGAGAGACTATCCTCTGGCAGACGCCCCTCTTGCAGGTGGGCTTCTGCCAAGTTGTCGTCCGGTGGAGCGTCCTCCTGCATGTGATTTTCGGGTGCGCGATCGTCCTGGGCCCTGTCATCTTGAAGGCGATCCTCTACCATTTGATCCTGTTGGATAGAATCTTGCTGCGCGGAAGTCTCTTGACCGGGGTCCTCCCGCAATTTGTCTTCGTGTGCCGTCTCTTCCATTTTCGCCTCTGAGAGAACCTGCGCCTGCAATCTCTCTACGTCGGCTTCGCCCTCATGCATCGAATCCATTGTGCCCGGTCGACGGCGACGGTGATTTCCGGAGACAATGGTTAGCGGAAGTAGTTGCGGTGGCCTGTGACGCCAGTTCTCGCGTGGGTTATAGCAGGATTATCAGGAATTCGGTTTGTGCGAAAGACTTTGATGGTCAAGGCATCAGCGACGGGAGAGGCGCGTGCAATGTGGAGGGTTGAGTTCAGTTTGGTGTGGAACAGAGGAATTACGAAGCAGCGACAACAGGTGTAACAGGTGTGTGTGCGTGTGTGTACTGGGAGGTATCTCTGGTGTTTAGAACAGTCGCGTCAAGAGGGCGATTCGGGTTCGCGCATGCACAGAGACGCGTCGCAAAATTTCGGCACACGATAAAGCGACTAAATCTCGAGATCGAGAGAAAACGGACGTCCGAGTGGGACTTGTGAGATAATCTGGAGAAAAAAAACCATTCATCTTAGTAAAATGCCCTTTTCTTTTGTGTTGTTTCATTCTTCGCTTTTAGACGCGTCAATTCGAGAGAGATGGTCCCCCAGATCAGGCCAGTAAGAGCACAAGCTTCAGTTATGAGTTCTCCTGAGGGCGAGAGCAAAAACGACGCCGTAACTGGAGTTGAAACGTGCTCATTCTCGCCTTCCCGCCACATATGGATATTCAAGACAGAAGATATTGCGATGACAATGGCGATGACGATGAAGCTGGTCGTCGCTTCGCCGTCTTCTGCAATACAAATCGTCCATGACGCCGACGACAAGAGGGTCGCCGCGTTGACGTCGGGGGAGGGAATGGGAAGACGTGGGTAGAAAAAAAAAGTAGTACATTTCGGGCTGACTGACCTCGACCACTTCCTCTCTCTCAGAAAATAATCCGACGCGGGATTTCGTGATGGATCTTGCTTAGACGGCGATCTGGTGAACGGAATAGGAAGAACCAGGTTGCCGAAAATTGGAAAGGCGTTGATTGATCCGGGGACGCTCTGGAGTTTTGACCTTGGGTTTCCGTCCTAGTGGAATGCCCCGTCGGTTTTTTTTTTTTTTTCTTCTCCCTTCTCCTCCCTGTCTCTTCCTCAGCTGCGCAGCGGGTCAGGGCTTTCAAGATTGCTCGGGGTCGTGTCAGACCTTCTATTGCTTTGACCAGAACATGGAAGAATTTTTTTGAACACCCGGTCTGCAAAGACCAATCCAATGGAAGCAGTCCATCTGAAGTCGAGCAAGTGTGTGGATCGGTTAGGTCAGCAGGTGCAAGGAGCTTAGGCCACAGCAACAGCAGGCCAAGGTTCCTTGTAAAGCCGAAGAAACTGCTAGGAACGAAGGAACGTTGCCCCACTGTGTGCGCGCGCTGTATCAATCAAGGTACAAAACTAAGGATGGAGAGGGGAGGACTCGAAGGATCGTTTTGGTCAGAGGCCCGGCGCATTCGCGTCTTCGCAGCAGCTATTTGCTTGCTTGATTTACTTTGTGACGTAGAAGAAAAAGACCTTCCGAGGACTTTCGGCTTATGAGGCTTTTTAATTCCAATAGCCAGCTCGATCAGCGTCGTCAACATTACGAGGAAACAGTTAGACGTCGAGACCCCACGAGATGAACTCTTTTTTAGTACCCTGATGAACACTACAAGACAACCTCATCTGCTAAGTGTCATCGCATCCCGGCCGTCGACTCCCCCAAAACCCCTTCCCATAGCTAATCAGAATTTCCTCCCCCTTGCTAATGCCCCCTTTCCCACGCTCATTCTTACCCTCAGGCTTAACAAACACAGCCATGCAGCGCTGTTGGAACCTCTGACACCAGACCTCGCGGAATTCAGCGTTGGGTTTCTCGGCGATGCCACGGTAGTCGTTGACGAACCTTGCCTCGTTGCCACACCCGTCGGCGTCCACGGCGATCTCAGCCTCCCGGTCCAGCCACAAGTCATAGTCCGACTCAGACGGCGCGTCGGGATGCACCGTGCCGAGGTACGGGAGGATGAAGGTACCCGGCTTGAGTTGTCGCGCCGCAAAGAGGCCGCTCTGACCTTTGGCCGGGTGCTCATCATCAGTGATCGGCGTAATCCTAACTAGCGGGCAGGGCAGCACCGTAGCCTGCGTCGCTATGTCGGGCAGGTCAGTCGGTTTCCGGGCAAGGACCTGTCTTTGCGACTCGCTCAGGAGCTTCGAGTGTGCCGGCGCCGTAAGGTACGGAAGCCCAGCCGGCCAGTTCTTGGGTAGCGATGGCATGGCTGGTTGACGTTTCGTGGGTCGGTCAGTGTGTAGCTAACACGTCCGGACAGAGCCAAAATGAGACGAATGTGGCTCGAATTATTCCTCGCGTTACGTGATCAGGTTACTGCGCCGTCTTTCTGTCCCGTGTTGCTTCTACCTTATATTTTGTTGGTATGTGCTTGGGACAAAAATGTCAAACATGTATCGAGACGTCAGGCATTAGCTCCACCTTCAACTGTATAGTCTAGGTGAGCAGTCAGATGAACAGATAGTGTTCGTCCACGAGATGTTTCAAGGCCGTGACCCGACAACATCTTTTTTCCCACAGTGCCAGTGTGGGTACCCACCAAATGGTAAACTCCACGAGAAAAAGCCGAGTTGGCTCAATTGATTTGTTGCGTCGCGTGAGTTTGCTACACGCACATTACGATTGGCATTCTGAACACGCCAGAAAGCGACTATACTTACAAAACAATGATATTATCAACTTCAGCCCCCAATCAACGCAGGCAGTCAGAAGCACGATACCTGACAGAAGAGAACAAACACAACATTCCAAGATCCCTCCATCCCCCGGCTATTTTATCAAAGTGTTACTCATCCGTTGACGCATGGTGCTATCTACCTAGCCCCGGCCATCAATCCTTCATAGTAAGAAAGACTCAGTTGCAGCGAGTGCTTGAGGTGAGCATCCTCTGTTAGGGGAAGACCAAGAACTCGTGGAACGTCCTGCAGCGGCAATGTTAGCCAATAGTGATTCGTCACCTTCAAGCTAGGAGAGTCAGGCGAAGAGAATCTTACTAGTTCTTGTCTCGATGACTCGCCCATGATCTTGGCCACGATAGATCCCATCTCCGAGATGGCAGCCAAGCTTGTTATGTTTGCACTTTCAACATCCTCACGCATTGCCGGCAGAGCCGCCAACAGTTTCTCCACAACAGGTGGGCCAACCTGCTGTCGCTGTTTGCGACGGCTAATAAGTTCCAAGAACGCCTTGTATACCTCGCCACCAAGAGTCCAGCCGGAAATGGTAATTTCGTGACCTTCGAAGCGGGATATGATGACGGCCAGCTCGTCGTAGTTGCGGCTGATGACAGCTGACGGTGCGACCTTGTGCACAAAGACCTCATGTGCTTCCGAAAAGGAGCCTGCGCGGAGTAGGCACTGCACTTCGGCTGCCGTGTCCTTCTTGACGGCGCGCATGTAGAGCGCCTGTGCTTGCCAGATCCACGAAGTCGGGATCTCAAACGTCTGAGTAAGCGTTGTGAAGTTGCTCCCAGTCTCAGGTCCCAGGAGCCCGGCATGTCGGCAAAGATTATCTTGCACAGCCTTGGCTCTCATATCCGGCTGGCTGAGGTGCAGTAATACGAATATGGCCTCGATCCAGCTGCCCTCGTTGATGAGCTGGTCGGCAAATGAGATTGTCAAGGCATCGGCCTTGCCAGACGCGTCAGGGCCATATGACACAATATTGGTTGAGAGCAAGGCGCGACTGAGCTGCCATGAGAGACGGACATCCAGGGGTGATAACTGACTGTTTTCTGGACGCAACACAGCCTCCAAGTCAGTATGTCCGTCTGCATACAGCTTCAAGAGACCCCAAAGAAGATCCTCGCGCAGGTCTTGATATCCATCTTCCCAAAGAGCCGGTATCCCCTGCTCGAGGTACCATGTCCGCGGCCGTTGTTCTCTGTCCTGAGCAACATCATCTTGGAAGATGCGAACTGCGGCGGAAAGATCGTCGTTGAGTGAGATGGAGTACCAAAGACGAAGGCCAAAAGCCTGCTTCCAGTCCAGTCCGAAACGTTCCGAGATAACGAAGGACTCTATGCGGTCCTCCAGAGGCACGCCCTTCTTTCCCTCGCAAACGCAAGCGTTGCCGCTGAGAAGTTCGTAGATTGCTCGGACAGGGTCAGCAAACTCGGAAAGGAAGTTTGCTTCTTGCCATTCGTTAAGTTGCTCCCGCATATCTTTCTTAGACTGGTCATTACTACCAATCAGAGAAACCAAGGTTGCAAGACGGAAGTTCTTTCCATCGAGCAGATATTTGCAGGCGTCCTGGACCCGATGCCCGGAAAGGGCCGCAATGGCCTTCTCTTCAGCCGAGCGTGCGAGCGCAACCGAGCGAGATGATGCAGAATCCACAAGATCCGCCCAGAACCGGGACAGCTTGTTTCTTCGGGTGCTCTCCTCAACAGTCCCATCGAAGAGAATGCTAGCCAACTCCCACACAAGCTTCTCGTGCACGTTGGCGGGGTTGCCGGCATCCTGGTCATGGAACAGGGACTTGAGTGCTGCAGGTTGAAGTGACGGCTCCGGAACACCCTCTACGAGTTCCACACGTGTCATCTGGATTTGATTCTGAAGGGTTTTCGCAGAAGCCTATGAAGGTTCAATGGTTAACGAGTGTCTCATTTCGCCAAAAGTTACGCCGACAGGGCCACCCACCTCGTTTGAGAACTTGGCTGCGTGAATATCTCGGCCCTCCCCCTGGATAACATTCTTTGTGATCATGAGGTTGTCGGATTTTGCTTTTTTCACAACTCCCTCGAGGGAGGGGCGAGAGGACGCGAACACCAAAGTGCCATCAGGACCCCAGCTGGGCCTCATCGAGTGGTAAAAGGATCGGTCGGCGTCACTCATATCGGATTGGTCAATGAAAGATTTGGTCTGTCGTTCATAGGGCCACTAGAAAATTTTCTTGCCTTAGTCAAAGTATTCTCAAGTTAAATACAGAAGAACTGCTAGAGTCCCAAACTTGACAATATGGTGAAGTCTGAGGATACCTCAGGCCATATAGAGTTCACCAACCTGGACAAATCCTTGCGAAGGCGCAGGAGTAGGCGCCTTGACTTTCTCAAACAACGAGTTCATCAAATCGATGCTTGTTGCAAACCCACGTCCGTCTGACACAACACGACCTTTTTGAATTGCTTCAGCTTCTTTGACACAAGGGCGCATGGCATCCTCGTTGACGCGCAGCAATGCCCGATCCCTTTTCTGGGGACTAACGGACTTTTGCAACATATCCATCCATTCGTCCCCGCCAGCAACTTGAAGTTTCATCGGGGTAGCTGAGCCCTTCAAAGCCCGCATTCTAGCCCGAAGAATGCCTCCGGGTGTTTCATTTATCGGTGCAGCAGCATCGGGGTCTGGCGAGTCGACGGTTTGCTCCGCGGCGAGATGGTGTCTGAGAGGGGTACCCACCATATCCTCATCGTCAGACATGCCATATCCGTTGTCCAGGTCGTCAGTTGATTCCTCTTCTGTCGACAAGATCAGTGCATTGGACGTCGGACCCGCGAAGCTATCCCCTAAAAAAGCCTGATGCTGGGACAACTGCAAAGCGCTACCTTCCTCAGCCTGGCTGTAGACTTCATCCCGCGTATCGAACGCTCCAGGCAGGACACGCCGCTTGTACTTGCGGAAGTCGAAAGTGTCGTCTTCCTGCGGGCTCGAATCAGAGTTGTGAGAATCCGGCTGGGACGCATGTCCAAAGGGTTGTTCGTCACGGAAGGGCTCGTTCGCAGGCTGCTCAATGTCTTCATCATCCTCATCATAATCCAGACCGTATGTCGTGAAATGTTCTACCGAGAACCTCCAGACGCCAGTGTCAATGTTGTACTCAATGAAAGTGGTGTTTTCAATCCGCTTAAGTCGCTCAATGTGCTTGTTGAACCGCTTCGCATCGTTGCTAGGTCGCTTGTCCCTGCCACGGGGCCAAGATTGCTCCAAAGTGATGATTGCCGGGACGTTCAAACCCTTGCCAACTGGTGGCTTCTTCGCAGCGACAGGATAGACAGTAGCAGAGCGGGTTTCCAGGATGACAATTCCACCAAAAATCTCATCGAGATCGATGTTGGTAAGATCTACGGGAACCTTGAACCGGACGCTACCCACGTTGTCTCTGCCAACAGTAAAATCTGTGACTTGCTGACGCTGGACTCGGTTCATAGCAGCAAGAGCTTCCTTAGTAGGACTCATCCAGTAATCGCCTGGGGCTCTGTCAAGGCCCTCCTGATTGACCTCTGGCATCTGAGTTGAGCTCTCCTCTTCGTGTACAATGGCAAGTTCTTTGCCTTTGCTTTGGTCAGACTCGCCAGGTGCTGCTGTAGATGACTTGACTCCGTTGACGCTCGTATTGGAGGATGTGAAGTCCTGGGTGAGAGCATCACTTCCAGTTATCGACGCGACGGCAACGTCATTATCGTTTTGAGGAGCATCCATCGTGCTAGTGTCAAAGCTTACTCTCTTGGAAAGCTTGCGAGAGCCATTAGCATGGTCAGAAGGAGGCATGTCCTTGGTAGGCGTTGAGAATAAGTCGCTGCGCATGTCCTTGTTGATGATGAGTTTCTTGACGCTGCCATTCTGTCCATAGTAGCGGGGTCCTGAGCTGGCCGAGAAAGCACCGGGTGCGAGGATACTATCCTCAGCGTTGAAGCTCCTCCTCAAGTTGCTGGTGGAAACGCTCTTGCTCAAGCTTCGGTTGAAACTCGAAGATCCAAGCAAGCTGCGGCTACCACCTCCAGGCGTACTGGCTGCACTGGCGGGGCTTCCGCCAGGAGTGCCGTAGGTGCTATACGAGAACCCAAAGCCGCGCTTCTGAGGCGTCACAAAACGAGCAGCAGATGCTGGGTTCAACTTGTACATGGGCAAAATCGAGCTCCGCCTAGGCTTGGACTTGCTCGAAAGGGGCGTGGCAAGCGGGCCAGGGTTGGGTGTCTCTGTGCCCCCAAGGTTGGAGAACAACGAGGGTGAGCCAAAGGCAGATACATCGGTGATGTTAGCAGTCAGGGACTGAGAGCCAGAACTAACTCCTTGAGAATTGCCGAGCAAGGAGCCACCGAGCATGGGATTTTGGGGCTGCTGCTGAGCGTTGTTGCCGAAGAGGGAGTTCTGCTGTTGGCTGTTTTGTCCTCCAAACAAGCTGTTTCCCGCAGGCTGAGACGCGCCGAAAAGGCCGCCTGGCTTGGCCTGATTCTGTCCAGTTGAGAACAGAGATGACTGGCCAGTCTGCTGCTGCTGTGTGTTGTTCCCTAAACCGCCAAAGAGGCCGCCGCCACCGCCGGTGTTTGCAGCCTGGCCCGTATTATTGGGTCCAAAGAGGCCGCCACCAGTAGTTGCGGGCTTCGCACCGAAGAGACCGCCGCCGGTGGACGCGTTGTTGTTCGTTGCACCAAAGTTGTTATTCGTGGTGTTGCCGCCGCCACCGAACAATCCTCCTCCAGCGGTCGATGCTCCGCCACCTCCGAAGAGACCGCCGCTTGTCGCTGGCTTTGGCTGGTTGTTACCGAACAAAGACGAGCCGGTCTGCTGGTTTTGAGCTCCGAACCCCCCACCTCCAAAGGCCGACCCTGTTCCTTGCTGTTGGGTCTGCGTCTGATTGTTTCCAAACAGTCCAGTGCCTGTGTTCGTTGATTGCGCGGCGTTGCCAAATAGTCCTCCTCCGGAACTGGTGTTGGCTGTGTTGTTCGTTCCAAATGCGCTGTTGGTGTTAGTCCCGAAGCCACCCGTATTTGTGCCAGTATTGCCAAAGCTGAAGCCAGACGGTTTATTTTGGTTGGCGGTATTGTTCGAGCCGAAAAGACCTCCACCTGTGCTGTTGGTGTTGCTAGCGCCGAAGCCGCCGGTTGTCCCAGTTGTACCGAAGCCGCCTCCGGAGCCAGCACCGAAGAGACCACCTGATTGAGCAGGCTGCGCAGTAGTGGTCCCACTGCCAAAGAGGCCACCAGTCGCAGGCTTATTGTTGTTGGCGGTGGTGCCGAAGAGACCTCCGCCAGAGCCAAAACCAGTAGAACCGCCAAACCCCGATGTCGTCGATGTTGTGGTAGCATTGTTGTTGCCACCACCGAAAAGACCACCACCAGCAGACGTGCCAGCTCCAAACCCAGTAGATTGTTGATTCGTTGTGCCGAATCCACCACTACCGAAGTTAGAGACACCAAAGGCACCTGTTCCACTCGCATTGCCGTGACGACGACCTTGGGCGTAGTCCGCAAGTCTCAGCTCTTCGGCCGACCATTTCTTGTAGGGTTCCTGGAAAAGGATGTTTTGGAAGGAGTTTGATTGGTTATTGCCCGTGGTCTCCTTCTCTTGGTGAGCTTGAAAAGGAGTGACAGCGGTGCCTGGCGGATCACCGACGCCGGCCCCAATACCGGGGTTCAAGGACGCGCCGAAGCCACCAGTGCTGCCGGTACCACTCCCGAAGCCACTGGACGTGTTTCCGCCAAACAAGGAGGTGCCGCCGGTGTTATTGGTAGTGGTAGAACCGAAAGCAGGCTTGCTGGCACCGAAAAGGTTTCCGCCAGAACCACCGAAGGGGGTCGAGGTGCTCGTAGCCGTAGTGCCCCCGCCAAAGCCACCAAATCCTGTGGACGGGGTAGTTGTGTTGGTTGTGTTTGCAGATCCAAAAAGTCCACCACCAGTCGACGTAGAGGTACCGAAGGCGGGTTTTGCGGCAGCACCGAATGCCGAAGTATTGTTGTTAGTGGACCCGAAGCCTACGAAGACAAGCAATCAGTATTCAAGTTGGTCATAATCAAGCTCCAACCTCTCCCAACGATGGCGCGCGTATCCTACCCGATGATGTGCCGCCAAAAGCACCGGTCGTATTGCCAAACAGGCCACCACCAGAACCGGTATTGGCGGTGGACCCGAAGGCGCTCGTGGTGTTGCCAGAGCCGAAGCCTTGAGCACGCGGGAGTTAGTGGGCGGCAACCGTGTTGGGAGACGCGTAGGAGATGGGTGAGGTTGGTGATAACGACAAGAGGGAGAAGCAGCTTCGACTTACCGGTCGAGGTACTCGTTGTGTTGTTATTGGCGCCAAACCCGCCAAATCCAGATGAGCTGGTGGTGTTGTTGGTCTGGCCGAACCCGCCAAAACCACCGCTACCGAACGACATGATGGGCGAAGGCTAGCAGCGCTGGGGAGCAATTGTTGGTTCGAGATTGGAAGAGGCACGAGATGAAGCGATGATGGTCTCAACTCGCAGGCGCAGTTCAAGTCGCCAACAATCAATGAATGGCGCACATTCAGCGCAATAAGATCGGAAGCAGCCGACGGTGTTGATGACCGAATGGGCGCGTCGGCTGAATCGATGCGTTGGAGACGACGTGACTTTGGGACGGGAAGTATGTGTTCAGGATAGCCGGTCGTCGAGGATTTTTTTTTCGCTGGGTTACCGCGTAAAGGATCGGGAAGAAATGTACGTGGAGAAAAAAAGGCTGGGGGGAAGGGAGGGCGCGTGTTAGCCGCTAGGAGCTCTGGTAATTGCACCTGCTTCAGCAAGGATAGGTGAGGTGAAGTATCTGTCTCGAATTCCTTGGATCGCCTAGCAAGTACGGATACCCTGCGCAATGCCAGCCGGGAAATAGATAGATGGAGAGCAAAAAAATTTCTGAGAGAAAGCGAGGAGACAAGATTCCATTGGAGAGTAGAAACTGCAAGAGCTCTTGACAAAGGGACAGGATGACTTGAACGCGGGTGTGATTTTGTAGTTCTGACGTCCCATTAGCTGCTGCTGCGAAGAGAGGCAGTTTAGATGGCACAAGGGACCTCAAGCGTTAGAACCTGCCTACGGTCTCCGCCTTTCTCAGCACCTTACTGGATGCCTGCAGGGCGGCAAAACGATTAGTTTAGGTACCTTACTTGAATGGAAGTTCAGGTGTGAAAGCTTGGTGAAGCCTGCTTCCTGCCACTTCTGCCTGAGGACAAAGGACAGCTATTGATTCGTTCCAATGATAAAGCTTCAGCCATCAACCAATGATCATGACAGGAGCGAGCCCAAGGCAGGAACAGGCAGACATACCAAAGCACAGGCTTCCATCTAGTCATTAATAAGGGTGCATTAATTTCAGCACCTAAGAGGCCTGCCGACCGAGATGTGTGCTGAGTGGTACGCCTACACCTCACCCAATAGGCACCTGAATGAGCTCTTCGTTGTACATATTAAAATGGGCTTCCGTTTTCCTCCCGTCCATCTCAAAAGGCTGCTTCTATACAATCTCCTTGGAATGAAAAATTCGCAAAAGTACATTGACCCCCTGACTCATCATACATCATCTTGTTTCAAACAAGAAGAGACAATCGTAAAGTCAGCTTAAGTCTCGCAATCATCGCAATCGGTCTGCAGAAGCTTGGAAACGCCCAAGAGACGCATAGAATATATTCCGGTCACGTTGGAGAGATGGCAGGCAAAACTTGTCTATATGACTGTTCTCGTCCCGTGCTTTTCGCAACGCGACCAGTCTCTACATCACTTGCCGTATATGTTGTTTTACAGCAAGAACCCGGCATCCGGCCATAGAACGAGTCTGCTTAAGGAGTCTATGTTGGCTCTAAATTTTCTCACAACATTATGGATGGATGACTCTTTGCATTTTCTTCGTTGTCATACCATTTATCAAGAAAGATGAAAAGGTGCTGGGCCATGATAAATCTCAAGACGCAGGGTAGCCGTTTCGACCAAAACAATCATCGTTGTCGTTTTAAAACAAGTCAGCTGCGCGAACTACCGGCTTCTACCGTCTGTAAAGAAACTCGCGAACAAATCAGGGCTCTATGAGAGCGTTACGCACATGCCGTGTGAAAGTGACGTAAACGTAGGTAAATGCAATAGAAGAGCAAACCGCCAGCCAACTATGAACAGGAACAAGTTAAGTCCTCTGACGGGTATGTGACCGGATCGTAAAATAAAACCTTTATCCTCCCATTTCTCCCCTCACGTTCAATTGGTAATAGACATTTTTATGGCCATGGACCTGATTAGATGCACTTTGCTTAAGAACAGCCAATGGTAGGCAGTCAGCATTTTGACCAAGCCACCGCACCCCACCAGTCAAGTGAACGGTGGAAACTAGAACTGAATGAGGTCTTGTGCCTGTCCGTTTTGTTGCTGTGGTCTAGTTGCAGCAAAGGGGTTGTTACTGCCATTGATGCCAGCAGGTCCTGTTGCAGCTGGCATTTGTGCACCGCCGTATGAAATATTGGGCATTCCTGTGTATTGCGATCGAAGGAATGGGTTGTTTCCAGTCGCCTCCGCGGTGAGCCGATTGGCTCCGGCGCCTGCACTGTTAACAAACGTCCCGGGCGCCGTGTGCTGTGCGGGAATGCGTGTCTGCCCAGTGTTGCCGAACGTATCCATGCCGTCTCCCCCCGCTAGCAAAGCATTGAGCTTAGCCTCGTGCTCCGTCAGTTCCTTCTGCGGAGCGCCGAACGCGTTGGGCGCCTGGAAGGCATCGGGCCCTTGGAAGGCATTAGAACCTTGGTTAACCGTCATGCCAGGTTGGTTAAAAGTCGAGAGTGTTTTCTGTTCAGGAAGACTACCGAGAGCGGGCAAGGAAAGCTGGCTCTGAGGCTGCGGTCGGCCAAACGACGAAGCAAAGGGGTTGTTTGAACCTGTCTGCATGGGCTTCATCGGTTGCGTTTGCTTCGTGGAGCCTGTCGACCAGGGATTGTTGCTTCCTGGCTGCGCAACAGGTTCTTGGAGGGCAGAGCTTTGCAACTGCTGCTGAGCGTAAGGGTTATAGCCCGTTGGCTGAGATTGGAACGTCTGCAACCCCGGCTGCTGTTGCTGTTGCCGTTGTTGCCCGTACGGATCCAGGGTCATATTCTGCTGCATTCCATAGCCGCCGCCGCCGCCAAACCCGTTGGGAAAGCCAGTCGCTTGTGGCTGCTGGTACCCGGTGTAGGCACTTGGCATGAACCCAGTCGGCTGAGTCTGAAGCTGATTTTGGTCGATTGGATTGGCAAAGAAGTCCACAGCACTGCCTTGCTGGTAGCCCTGGTTGAACCCGGTAAACTGCGGTTGCGTCGTCTGGCTAGGAGTGTCGTCGAAGAGAAGCGAAGCGTTGGTGTCCTCCATCTCACGCCGGCGACGCTCATCCTCCTCTTTACTAAGCTTGATCGCCTTAGCCAGGTCATCATCTTCACTTTCGTGGGCGGCGCGACTCGCCCGTTTCCGGCGGTCCTCTTCCTCCTGGTGCTTGCTAGCTTCAATGGCAAGTCTGTACTCGGCGTCGTCCTCGTCGGCGGCGCGCGGGCGCACGCGCGGCTGAGCAGGTCCAATGTGCTGCGGTGCGTACTCCTCGAGGCCGGTAACGCGAGACTTCCACGACTTGCGGTCGCTCCTCTCGGCTCGTAGCCTCTCCTCATCCAAGATCAGTGCTGTCAGTTCTTTGGCGGCGACACGCACTATTTGGCGTTAGCTGAGCGTCATGGCATCTATCAAAGTGGACTCCTACCGTTCTGTCCGACGTCTCTGCCCTCCTCATCAACATACTGAAACTCGCGCAGCGTCTTGATAATGTATATACTCTGCCTCGCCCACGTGACCACGAGTTCAGATCCTTCGTGCAGGCAGTAGTCCAGGACTTTGAGGGCCTTCAAAACGTGTCTCCAATTCTTTCCCTTGTCGTTCAAACGCTTATCAAGCATATCCATGATTTCGTAGAACTCGGTTGATCTGTGTTGCTCGAATTAGTTGGCCCCTGATTGGTCTAGGACATGGGTGCATACGTGTTGTAGGTAAGCTGAGCGATTTCGCTCATCTGCGTTCCCGTTGGACCCCATGGGTCATTGCTGGTGGCTACAGAAGTAACAATCAGGACAGGACCTACATGGAAACAAAGAGAAAGCCAAACAGAACGACATACCTTCTCGAACCTTTACCTGGACACTGGAGTAACCCTTGGTCACGTTTTTGACGCTCCGCATAACCTTCGACATTTTGACCGTGTCGGGAAGTTCTAGACTGGAAGCGTGAAAGGCAAAATTGTGTCGGCAGACGTTGGATGAGAAAGTCGGTAATCCGAAGGCTAGAGGGATGTTGCTGTTCAAGAAAGTTGGCTATCGGATGCGCTGGGCACGAAAGAAACAACGGAGCGGCCAGGCGCGGTTGGGCGAAAGAGCGCTTGGGCCCAACGCAGGCGGATAATGTTGCGATGGACAGAAGCACGAACGATGAAAGGATGGGCGTTCGGAGGCAAGGAAATTGATGCAAAATTGTTGCGCAACTGGGCTGGCGAAAAACGAGCAAAACCGAAACGGGTGATGGAATGAAGGCGATGGTAATGACTAAAGGCGTGGCAGGGACGGTTGTGACGACGGCTTGGTCCCACGGATCGAGGTGGCGGCTGAGTGCTGGTCGGCGCAGCCAACGGTGCGGTGGAGTAAACTCGGACGCTGGAGATGCACCGACTTCGCGAGGGAAGGCTGATCCCCTGGAATGGACGGTGATCGCGGAATAAAGGGAGGGTCGTGAGAGTGTCTCACGGAAGGTAGAAGACCGCAAGAATTCGGGAATGGAGATGGTGAACACTTCAGGCTGTGAATCAGGTTCTTGGTTTGGGAGGTTGGAGGAGCTGTGGTATTTGGAGGATCAAGAGATTATTGACTAACCTGAGGAAAGAAAGTGTTACGACCTCTCTGTCCCTGTCTGTCACAGTGAGCAAGAACAATTGATGCAAGTGTCACCTCTGGCTCTCTGGGAGGTGGTGGGTATGCGTAATGCGACTTGGCGGGCGGAGATAGGAACTTGGGCAGGGTGGGGGGGATGTCCAGACAAAATGGAAGTCACTGATGAGTGAGGTGGACTATTGTACCTCTCGTAAGGAGATGTTTCAATCAAGGACTTGCGCTTGCTTATCTAATCAGGACGGTATCACCTTTTCGCCAGTGTGTACGTCACTCATCGAGTCCAAGAGCTGGACTCTTGGTCGTCTCTCAACGTGTGGCCACGTGAGGTAGGCCCCTCCACTAATTTGCATTCGAGGTGCGTCTTCATCAAACACTAGAGTCGGCTCAACACGCTGTAGACAACCAGGTTGAGAAACCAGATTATTTTCGTTATCGGCAGTCCCCTCCGAGCTATATAGATTGAAAAAAGAAAAATGACTTCGAAAACTTGCAAGGCATTCAAAGAGAAACCATGGAGAATAGACAACCCTGCAGAAGTACGGAGAAAGAAAGGCACGACGCTGAAGCAAGGAGTGGCAGAGTAGGTATGAAGTATCCGTACAAGCGGAGAATCTTTGCGGGTCAGAACTGATCGTTCGCTGGTTTCGACGAAGGCAATGACCGAGAGATGGGTTGTGGCTGATGTGAGGCTGAGCAACATTGAGGTGCGGACCAGTCCATGCTCTGCATTCACAACGTTGCCACGGAACTATAAGAAGACTGGTGCAGATATAACTCAACTGTACAACATCACTGGCAGAACGTCTAAATTTCTTGATTCCATGGGTAGATGCTGTAGGCGGTCAGTTGATGTACTTATCACCAAATTGACCGACTTTTTGTGGCCATGGTAGGGATGAAAATGAAACCAGAGCATCATTCCCAGCCCTTGCATATGTCTCGACAGTTCGAATTATTGTCAAAGATGCGGAATACGGCCGGCTACCTCGGCCAGGAGAAAGGGAAAAAAAAGAAAAAAGACCTCGCCTCCACTCGTCGCAAGTCGCGTAGTCCTCCCATCCACCCACTCTTTTCACATGTGACGCATTGCCTTACTCAGATGGCACCGGCTCCGGTTCGTCTCAAGCAACATGCTTGCCTGGATTTGATATTGGTCCTTTGAAAACGGTTAAGTGCAGCATTGCTTTCCCAATCGATTGCAAGGCCAAACGACGTGTGCTACTGCGCACGCAAGCACGAGAGCTACCATAGATGAGAGTATAATAGACCCTGGCAATCAGATAGATCCAACAGAGTGAGTCGTGCTAAATCGATATCACCTCATCAACCCCCCTTCCCAATGCAAATTAATAGTCGCGCTCCGAATTTGTGTATACAATATCTGCCGCCACGGGATACAGTACGTTGGGGTATCAGCTGTACCAATCAATACTGCGCCTGACTATCGACTTCTTGACCGTTACTTCCCACTCTGTCGGCCTCATCCTGCCCTGCCTCTTGGAACTGCACTTGTACCACGTCCATCGTCTCCTTACTGTCTAACATGCTCCCTTCGCCCTCTGCGGCCTTGCCCGCTGAGATGGCTGCCAGTCGTGCTCTCTCCTTAATCCATGCTGGTGGTAGGCCAGGTCCGCTATCAGCATTACCGTAATCGCTCTTTTTTGTGCCTTTAGGCCATCGTCCCGGTCCACGACCAGTTCCGCCTGTCTTCCTGCGCGACGACGACGACGAGCTCTTAGGCCGGCTTGCCGTTGGCCGCCTCGCACTGCTGCCACCCCCTGATCGCCGCGGTCGTGACGTATTGCTTGTGTTCCGCGGAACTGCTGGCCTCTGTATGCTTGGCCGTGGTCGGTCAGAGCGGCGACCACCCGGAGGCGGGTACACTTCGAACCTCGAAGGAGGCACATCACTGTATGAGAGCATCCAGCTGTCACTCGATGGCTGCCCGTCACTGGGCAATACTGCCTGATTGTATTGAGCCTCTTTTCCGAAGGATGTCACCTGACCGCTCTTGTCGTTCATGGATTCATTGTGATGGGAATTTGTTGACTCGCAAACAGCTGCCTGCCCCTCCCAGTCGATAGTGTTTTGACCATCGTCCGCTGCGGCGGGAGCTGATGCGTTCGTGGCTGTCAGGGACTTATCGATCTGCCCATGAACCGATAAACCTTTTGGACCAGCCTCTGCAGGAGCGGTAGGTTCCTCCACTGCAGGTTTATGGCTGTCGTCTTCTTCCCGTGGCGCAATGGCGCTGATGGCAGGACCTAGTTCGAAGTTCGTCGCGTTGCCGCGCCCCATGACGTAGGGTGTCCACGTAAGAGCATCGGGGCTCAACTTAACATAATTCTTAGCCTCCCATTTCGCGATGTATTCAGTACAATACGCCAGGTCGACACGAAAGGCATACAGCTCCGTCTGCGGGTCTCGAACGAGACATCTCAGGCCCTCGAGCGCCGAGATCACGTCGTCGGGTGTCAATCCGGTATCATCAGAAATCTGCCGGATACTGAGACCAGGCGCGGTGGTCCTTCCCTCCGCAATGTGATCCAGCAGATACCTGCACAGGACTAGCCTCCAGTAGTTTCGATAGGATACTAGACCCATGTCGGACAAAGGCTTTTCCGGTGACCCGGTTTTGTGTTCCACGCGGGTAAGGAGATAGGAAAAGTCGATAAGCAGGTTGCCATAACCCTTTCTCTGATGTATCGGTAAAGTGAGGATGCATGAGACGTTGTTTTGGCTGCTAGCTCGCTTCTCTTTCGAGAAATAGCCGACAAAGTGGTATCCGAGCGTATCGTACTCGCAAAGAACATAGAAGAGGAACGGCTCAACATCGTAGTACAGAGTCTTGGAACCGAGGAAAAGCTTGGCGAGGAGACAGAGATTCTGACAATAAACGGGATTCTTCCTGCCGTCGACCTCAAAGACAGAGACAGATCCATGACGGTAGATCTCGTCGCCTGGCGGATGTTTTGCCGGACATTTCAGTTTGTGTCGCCAGGCGACGTAATCTGAGTTCATGTACTTCAAGCAGAATTCGCAAATGTAGAGCGTACGGTTACGGCTGTACTCCTCAGGATATGGAGCGGCGTACCATGTGTCAATCTCCCAACCGCCAAAATCGATGCATTCGATCTGACTTGCTGGACCAGCGTTCTTCTTAGACCTCTTGGCAGGTGTGCCCAGGTTAAGATGGGCATCGTGAAGGCGAGCTCGCCAGGCTTCCTCCGACTTCTGCTTCGCCTCGTCAAATCGCCGACGATCGTCATTTGTCGGCATCGTTCTCGAGGTGTCAGCCTCAACTTCACTTAGTATACCGCCGTATGGTTTCGTCTTCATGTCTTCAGTCTCCCGTTCAAAGAAGGAGTAAAAAGGATATGAGTAATCAGTCGAGTTGAGCGAGGTTGAGATCGCTGTGGTCAGACTGCCGTGTGACGACGTAGCAGTGTTGGCCCTTTCCGACCGTTTTCGATTCGAGGTCTTCCTAGACAGAGTACGACGCAAGGCAGATGGTTTCACCCGCATTTTGATGATCATAGATCGAGGGCGTCGGACGACTGTGACCGCTTGGGATTTCCGGGAAGGGTTCAAGCGAAGCTTGCGCCGCGTCTCTTTGTCTCTAATTCCGTTCAGCACTTCCTGCGAGGTGCTTGCCCCGTTGCTGGAATCCCGGTCCTTGGATGTATGTCGTCGGCGTTTTCGAAGCGACATAATGATGTCCTCAGCTTCTACAGACGACGTCTTCCGTTTTCTAAGAACGCGGGATCCATCCAAAGGGTCATCATTCAACATCAGTTGATTGAAGACCGAATGTGATTCGGGTTTAGCGGAGCCCTTGTGTGCAGGAAGCAGGTCACGCGCCACCTGGGATGCAGTTGACCTTTTCGAAGGAGACAATCCAATGTTCGCTTCGGGCTCGTCCTCTTTTTCGCCTGGATGCTTGCGAGAAGCATCCTCCAGAGCCTCGTCAACTGACATATCTTTTATTGGTGCGCAGTCGAGGCACTTCCATTGAGAAACAACTGCGGAGAGTTGTTAGCGCAGAACAACGGCCAGGCATTAGCAGGGTAACATACTGTTCGAATCGGCGAGAGCGCGGTTTTCACGGGCGCAATGTTGGTGAGCTGTATGCATTGGTTCAGTATGCCCTAGCTGGCCAACACTAATTTGATGGCAACTTACCATTCCCACCGCATCCAACGCAGCTGAGGAACTCCTCGAAATCTTCGCCCGGGTCATGTTCTTCATCTTGCTTGCAGAAGGCGCACGTATTTGGCGCAGCATCTTCGGATCCCTCTTCATCGTCCTCGTCTTCCTCTGCGACCTCTTCCCATGCAGCAGTTTCATCAGATTCGTTCCCGGACTCGCTTGGCGAGTCTGAGTGCTCACTTTCGCCGTCCTCAGCGTCTTCGTCGTCCGTTTCGCCAGGCCTGATCTTAACAGCACCGACTGCTTCGGCGTCGTCTTCCTCAATGTCTTCGGATAAACTACTGCTGCGACTGCGGGTATTTGCCAGCGCGTCGTCTGTATCGTTTTGCTCTAGCTGCGGGTCATGATCCTCATCAGAGTTGTGGTCCAGGTCGTCGCCTGCTAATTCGTGCTCGGAGAGGTCACTGTGCTCGTCTGGATTATCGCCCGTACCAACATATTGTTCGATAATTATCTCGTTTCTGTCTTTCCCTCCGTGATGAGTCGCAGCTGAAAGGTGGCTTTCATCTGGAGTATTGGAGTTCATTGATGGAGTTTTGATGGTTCGGTGTGCTGCTTCAGCAGGGACGGATGGTGCATTCTCATATTCACCATCTTCATCTGACAGAATCGCGCTCTGCTGCAGCTCCTCCTCGGTAAGCTGTGCGCTTGTCATGGTGCTGACGATGGTTTCAGTGCTCTAGGTCTCGCGACGTGTAGTTCGGTTTCGGGCTGTGTTGGGCTTTCTTAAAGGAAAGACCGGTCATCGAAATAAGGTATCTGATATCCCAAGCCCATTGCTGGCATTTGGTAGTCGAGTAATAGACGTATGGCGGTGAGATCGTATCGGGGTGGTTCAGGCTGCCATGGACAGAGACTGGAAGCCACGAGCGAATGTGATGAGCGAGCGAACGTGATGGGAAGCGTTGTCGCGCGGTAGAAGTGCGCCGGCTTCTCGGCCTATCGAATGCTTCTACTCGAAGCCCAATGATACTCGTTAGCAAGTCTGTCAGGTGTTACTTTGCCAGAACGAAAAAGAATTAACGGGAGCGTTCAGGGATGTGATCGAGGCGCAAAGGAGTGACACGCTGCCGACCCCGACACAAGCGTAAGCTAAGGGATGCAGCTTCCACGAGTGTCGAACCGTGGCAGGTACAGTAATCTAAGCAATCCGAACACTGTGAGGCTTATCGCTCATACACATAGTAGTTACTGGTTGTGAGAAGGGCGAAAGAGACCCCGTCCTTAAGATGTTTCGACGATATCATTGGAGGATGGAGTCATAGACACCCGTTCTTGTATGCGAATCCAGCCAATCATGAGCTTCTCACAGGGAGTAAAGGGGTTAAACCAATCAAACTCCTTCGAATTGAGAATCGGCTGCGTCGCCTCGGCCAGAGTCACGTGACCGACCAAGCGCCCCAAGCTTTGTCTGAGTATGCACCGCAGAGCAACGCACTTGCTTGATTGACCAACCCGCCGTGACGAACTTGAATAGTTCCAAAATCAACGACTTCGCCAGTGAACACACGAGGATTGCTGGCGGTCGCCCTCTCTCAGCTCTCATTTTCCAATTGCCGAACACTTGGTCGATTGCGCTTAGCCACCGCCTGGCTATCATCCACAATGCCCGTCCCTTTCGAGACGCTGATTCCCTATGGAATCATGGTTGCCGTAAGAACTACCCGCCTCTGCATATGCCGTTACGCTTATGCGACGGGCTCATGACCAGCTAGTCAGGAACTAAGGAGACTTTAGATGTTCGGCGTCACGGGTACCGGCTTGGCCTTCATCAAGGGTATCCAGAATGGTGGAAAGAAACCTCGTTGGGGCTTGGACCAGTGGGATCGTGTGAGTGCCAGCCGTGTGAGACTTTTCAATCAGAACCAGATTTGCTGACCAGATTATGTGTTGTGCAGCAAAGTAGGCACAGTTCTTGATTTCCAATCCTTCGCCGCTCTCGAACGACAAGCTGACATGGCTATCTATTAGTGATGGACCGAGACCGCAGACTTACGGGCGACTTGCGTGGCCAAATCGATAATGCTGAGGCACCTCCAGGCTTCGAGTTGAACAACCCTTGGAGAGTAAGTCTGCAAAGAAGACGACAACAAATTGCTAAAGCTAATCAACTGGAATAGTTAGAGAAGCGCATTTCGTAAAGCATGGCGATTAACCCTAAACATGTATTCTACTTGAGCAATATGGCATAACTCCCGATGCCCCATTACCGGCTCAAGCCGTCAGCTAAACAACGAGCATTTGAATATAAAACCTTGAAATTCGGCGATGACTCCATAGATTCGTTCACGAGGGCGGGGAGCAAAGACACAAACCGATGGCATTGGCTTGAGAGCATTGCGATGAAGAGCTAGCTCTGGTCTATGCATATTCTCGGCTTGTTCTTATTGAGTCCGTCCACCAACAAACACGCTTGACATATGGCCTGACTTGACATGTAACCACACCTCTCGCACTTGCCCAACTTCTGAAGCGGAGCACTTGACGGTGCGTGGTTCGACCCGGATCTCGGTGGTCCAGGGCGACTGTTTGCTTTGGGTTCGGTGTTGGTAGCGACAACCCTGGTGAAGTCTGTTTCCAAAGATCGGTCGTGTGCTACCTCTCTCAAGCTCGCGTCTAGCTGGGCGATTTCGCCCTTCGAGCCCTGGCCTTGCTGCGAACCACAACCCCCGTCGACAAAATCGCCGTCAGCGGCCCCATTCAAAGTTCCCTTACATCCACAAGCGCTGCTGGAACCGCCCCCAACCAGCCGGGCCATGTCCTCGCCACTCCGGACGATATCTAGGATGGCGCTTGGTCGCACGCGCTCAAGGTTTTTAATCAGACTGCGAGCAGTGCCTCGGAAGGCCTCGGGGCTGTAAATGCATTCGGTGCTAAAGTAGTCAAGCTTCTTGTGGTGGGCGTACAGCACAATCTCCTTCTCATAGGAGTACTTGAGAGGCTTGCTGCGCTTGACATCACAAGTGTCATCACCTGTGACAATACTTGTACTCCGGCCTAGGCGAGGCAGGTCGCCCCTCAATAGGTTCATCAGGATAGTTTCAGCAACATCATCCGCATTGTGCCCAGTGACGAGGTGCTTGATGCCCAGCATCTTGGAACCGCGATCGAGTGCTTGTCGACGAAACACGCCGCAGTAAGTGCAGTTACCCTTCTTTCCGATGGTTTCGACAACTTGGTCCATAGTCCAGCCGTACAGCTCCTCGTACCCCACAACGGTCAAGGGCATGTCGTATTGTACGGCATTTCTCTTGACCGTCTCCAAGGAGTCGTCTCTGTAGCCTTTGATACCCTCATCTATACTGAGAAGAATGAGGTCCAGGCCATATTGATACCGGTTGTTCAGGACCTTCAGGACGCTTGCAAGTACGGTCGAGTCCTTTCCACCCGAGGCGCCGATGGCTACCTTTTCTCCCGGCGAGAAGAGTGAGGATGAGATTATTGTGTGGTGGACTTCTTCCTCAAAGACTGATATGAAACATGCCTTGCAAAGCTTTTGGTGGTTCTTTGGTCGCTTGACGAGGGCGCGTTCAGTCTTGCACTTTGCACACAGCACTGGGGCCATATCGACGGATTGCGTTGTATATGAGGTAGCGAGAAGCAGTGTATGGAGGTGGCGAATAGTACAGCGCGTGACAAGAAAACAAGAGATGATATTTGTTGTCTCTCAAATGAAATGGTTGTTTCCCCGCAGGTAATGTGGTTGCCTGTTCTGATTAAATATCATGTGTGCGAGCGGCCTCCAGCAAGTGATATTACTCGTCGATGATTGTGATGCATAAAGGTGTCTCGCAGTAGTTAGGCTGAGAGGAAGAAGAATTGAACTGAGCCTCCTAGTTCTGGCCGGAGTGGCGCCGACAGCTCAGCTGAGTGTGAGTAAAGTTTGGGACAGGTTGTAAAGTGTGCTGTTAGGAAGGCCAAATCCAATATTGACAACAATAGGCTCGTGGGTAGAGGTGGGCAAGTACGAGGCTTGGGCACCTAAAGGCGAGGCAAAATGGGATGAAGGCGGTTCTAAAGCTGGATTAGAACTGTGTTTGCTTCATGCCAGATAATTGGATCGAATAACGTGGAAATGGTAGCAAGGTACTTCGACAGAATCTGGCATCTATAGGTGAAAAAAGGTATACCAATAGCTGGAAATGGAGAGTCACTCCACTGTGGGCTTCGAAGATGCTGAAATAGAACTTCAAAAGGGTTGAGGTCTCTGTACGGATTAAATTGAGCTAGACATGCTAATAATGTACTCCTACAGCCTCTAGATAAGGTAAGATATGGATATCTGTTATCGTACTTACTACCTCTCCCCTGCGCTGTCCGCTGATTTGCATTCGTACTCTATGTACATTATTTCAATAAATACTTCTTCTCCTAACAAAAGCCAAGCCTTTGCAGACGAGGCTGTCCGGGAAAATGCACCAAAAGCGTACCCAAGTTAAACGAACCAACACAGGACAGGGGGTTTACACCAAAAGTCTTGTTCCGTTAGCCAATTCCCATAACTACTGGTACAAAGGTCACGTGGAGATATGCGTCTAGACTAAGGTACACCGCTTAGAACCCCGAAGCTTATCATCCGGCCCACCGAAAGATTCCAACCCGAAAAGCCCTAACTTTTTTTTCTGGCCCACGCAAATCTTTTCTTGCGACTTCAGGCAGCCCGTCCGTCTCCTCTTGCAATTGAGTCGTATCTCCTACATCCCCCACCGCCCAAGGCCGCATCACGACAATCGACAAAATGGTGAGTACACATTGATGGACGAACATTCTCCGTCTGCCCTCGAGGTGATCCAGTCGTAGCCTGCTTTTATTTGCAGTTGCACGCACTGCGACATTTTCCATCCACCCAATATCAGCTTCCTCACCACGTCTCTGCGACGTGCTCTGTGGAATAGGGTCGCGATGATGATTTGGCTGGAGGGGACAGTGAAGCATTGAGCAGGAAGATTTCGGGTGAATGTCTTGCCACAATGCCTCTCTGTCCTTCTCTTTAGAGTTCAAGGAAGACAACAAGTTGATATTGAACAACTGGCTGATGTCTTTCTTTCTCAATGACAGCCTCCCAAGTCCGGTAAGAAGGTGGCTCCCGCCCCTTTCCCTCAGGGAAAGGCTGGCTCCAAGAAGGCTCCCAAGGTTAGTAGCGTCCAATCCTACGCAACCCTTAGATTATGTCGCGGTATTTTTGAGGCTAATGGATGATGCACGAACGGCAGAACCCCCTTCTCGAGCGTAAGCCCCGCAACTTTGGCATCGGCCAGGACATCCAGCCCCGCCGCAACTTGGCTCGCATGGTGAAGTGGCCCGAGTACGTCCGTCTTCAGCGCCAGAAGAAGATCTTGAGCCTCCGTCTCAAGGTCCCCCCCGCGATTGCCCAGTTCCAGCACGTTCTCGACCGCAACACTGCTGCCCAGGCATTCAAGCTTCTCAACAAGTACCGCCCTGAGACTAAGGGCGAGAAGAAGGAGCGTCTCGTCAAGGAGGCCACGGCCATCAAGGAGGGCAAGAAGAAGGAGGACGTCTCCAAGAAGCCTTACACCGTGAAGTACGGCCTCAACCACGTTGTTGGCCTCATCGAGAACAAGAAGGCCTCCCTCGTCCTTATCCCCAACGACGTTGACCCGATCGAGCTTGTCATCTTCCTCCCTGCCCTTTGCCGCAAGATGGGTGTCCCCTTCGCCATCATTAAGGGCAAGGCTCGTCTTGGTACCGTCGTTCACAAGAAGGTATGCGCTCAGGTGATATTGACTGATGAGTAGTTTGCTGACTTATCTGTCGTAGACTGCCGCCGTTCTGGCCCTCACCGAGGTTCGCTCTGAGGATAAGAACGAGCTTTCCAAGCTCATTTCCGCAGTCAAGGAGGGCTACCTTGAGAAGACTGAGAATGCGAGAAAGCAGTGGGGTGGTGGTATCATGGGCGCCAAGGCTCAGAAGCGCACCGAGAAGAAGCAGAAGGCCCTCGAGAGTGCCATTAAGGTCTAAGATGGGATGGACCAACACCCGGAGTGCTTTAATGCATTAAGAGATTACCTTACTTTAGGTCACTGGAGGTTTATCGGATTCATAAAATTGGCATGGCGTCGGGATGACTATTCATTGGGTTTTCAGTTCACGCCTTGGTCCCTTGTGTTACGTAACTGTGGCTCTGCAAGGCGACCCACGTCGAGATGCCATTCGTTCTTTTTGACATGATGGTTGTAAAGGAACGCGTCCATTCCGGGGCGCTGCCGTGGAATGAAAGGAAGTGCGGAGCATCACGTCACAAAGTGTCCTAGCAGATGGATACATGTCGCGCACGCAACATGAATGTATTAGCACTGCAGGACTCTCATATCACAACCGATGTCAAAACTTAAGACCCGGATGGAGTTGCGAATATGGACATTTGTAGGCTATTACTATATAGTTCACAGAGGCTGCACCTTGGGTCCTTCTGTCCCCCTCCTTTTCTTAACGTTGTTGCTCCACTCCCAGTACTTGCTTTGGGGTTATTACATGTCACTGCAAACAGGGATGCTAGTCGACGATCTCGGCGGGCGGCGAACTCTACGGAGATCCCACGGTAGTAAAATCTGATGCCCATACATCAACAGCCTGGGACTTGCATGTAGATGTTTGAGATCTGACCGAGGTGTATAATAATATCTGTAAGTCCATGTCTCAATGCATAACATTCAAATGACAGTCTATGTGCGAGACAGCAACCAAGTTGGCGTACCGGTCTTAACTCCGCAATATGGCAAGCAACAAGGATGTACGACGGAAAATGGCGGCGGCCGGCGGCAGTTGATTGCCATTAGCTCGCACATTTGCGGTGTTGGTTGACAACGGAAGAAGGCTTCCTCTCTGAATCAGCTGGAGTTTTGTGTCAAGTTTGTCTTTGCGAGATCGACGTCTGAGAATGAGATAATGTGAGTGGGGAGGGCGGACGGAGAAGGCTGTGCCTTTCAACGATTACATAAGGTGCAGTATGTTGTAGCTGATGTATCTGAGGTTGAGCAGTCAATTTCAGAGTTTCGGATATGTGCTGTAGTATTCACGTCTTATCATTGGAGAGCTTGGAAGATGTAGGCTGCACTTATGGTATTCTATAGTTGATTGTCCACTGTCTTGACGGCGCGGGTCAATTACCTGGTATTTATTTTGTTTCATCTTGGCGTAATTAGTTGAATCGAGAGCGGCGTATAGAAGCGCAAAGTCTTCCTCTGCGTTACATATAACCGAGAATCATCAACATCGGCGCAGGGTTGAAAGTCTGGCGAAATAGCTTTCGCCAGGTAACAACCCCGGGATGAAAGGTTTAGGAGGCTAGAGATGCTCCGCAGGATCTTGTCACCTGGGTAGTTCCGAACTATCAGGCTAGCTGTCCGGGCCGAGACTGGAGTGGAAGACATCAGAAAATGCAACGTAGCGGATTGTAACTCAAGGGTGACCAAATTGTCTTCGAGGCCTGGCCCATGCTATATTTCCACGTTCAGTTCGGCCCTCGCCCACTCACATTGTTTCAAGGCCAGCAGACGCCCTTGGCGCAACTATTCTGCACTGCATCCTGTTTGGAGTATGTAGTACAACGTAAGAACAAGACGTTCATCGCTGTCTAGCCCCTATGTATATTCCTTTGCTTTGGCGCTTGTCAAGTCGCCTGTCGACAGGTTGACAACATCACTGTTTCAGGAAATTCCGAATCGCAACGACTGTAGTTCCATGTCCCTACGAGCCTCATGTCCAGCGGGAGTATTATAACTAATTAGATGAACCCTGAACGTGGAAAGTAGGGCCTGAGCCGACTACGAGGATCTACGTTACACGCCTAGCATAGTGCTTCAGTTGCCTTACTGTCGGTTTTCGGAGCTTTCTTTCTCATCTTTCGCCGTCCGTTTCTTCCAGAACCCACGGAAGAATCTGCTAGAGACTCCTCGTCCATATTTCAGCAGTATACATACCGTTTGCCGGCTTGGAAGGGCGCAACTCTCCCTGGGAAGAACCTAGGATGTATGCATAAAGTCCCTGCACTTCCTCTGGTATTATTGCTTCTCTTCCCGTCCAACCCCCTCCCCTCCCTCATTCTTTCTTCCGCCGCGCTTTGTGCTATTCAAATGCATGGTAACACCGGGATGGCACGGTTAGCCCATCAATTAGTTCTGTTTTGGCTTTGTCTGGGCCTGTCTAGATCTGCTTGACTCTCTGTCTCCAATAGTACCTGCGGAGAGCTTGCTATGTACGTCGAAATGTCCCGCGATGTCATGATCTGGCAGAAGAACAAGGTTTGGTGAACTGATAGAATATGGATGTCAGTGTACCAGGATTGCCCATACTTATGCATTATCATCTACGTCCTCGGCGGCGTCTGAGAAGTCGAAAGATATATCGCCATCCCCTATATTATTCTACGCGCTGTCTCGCTGTCCCCCACCCCTCACTCCTCTTCTCTCTTGGCTTTTCCGCAGAAAGCCACACTCGACAAACACATGTAATCTCATGATTTTTCATGGTTTATCGAACAGAATCTCACATCTTTTTTGTAGTCTCTCAACCATCCCTGAACTTCGCCATCTTGTTATCTTGCCAGGCTAGTCATTTTCTCCCATGTCTTGAAACCTGAATCCTCTATTGGATAAACACACACATGAAAGGCATTTCACCTGCCCACCTCAATAGCTCAACGAAGGTTAACTTGGTATAGTTGGTTCGCTCTTGGCATGCCACCACACACACACACACACACACATACATAACTCTCTCTCACACCCATATACTGCCTCTCTTCTTGCACTCTCTGAGTTAGAATGTTCTCCAAGCCCGCCCAGCCTATTCGATGCCGCCTGTTTGGCTAGCCACCCCTCTGTCGATTCTCTTTTCCCCGCCTCCCATTCTGCCGCTGATTACTGGGCATTTCGTCAAATTGTTGGAGGGAAAAAGAGCTAACCGTTGACGAGCCGTGTCGCAGCCCGACAGCCCCAACCTGGCTTACACTCGAGTGACACGGCATTACAACAAGGTACTCAGCCGGGATCTCAACACTACTAAGCCTTCAACCAAACACGCATGCCTTGAGCCGTGAGAGAAAGAGGGAAGGAGAAAGAAATTGTCCCCCGTCCAGCACCGTCCCGTCTACGCGCCATTGTGCTTCTATCCGTTCCGACCCCGACTTAGCTTCGCCTGTTCTTCATATCTCAGCCAAGATCGAGACCACAGTTTTTATTCGCCTTTCTGTACTACACCAACAGCAAGGCACACGAATACCTCTGTGACTGGGTCGGATTTCTCTTACTATTATTTTGCGTTCGTCGCAGAGCAATACAGCTCGAAAGGTGAGAGGTTCTACATGACTACTCACCCTTGGTTAAGCAACTCTAATTTGAGCAGGTCTAGCTTCCATTCCGGTTTCTTGCTCGTCCGAGCATTTGCGCCATAATACCGAGACGACGACAAGCCCGAAGAACGAAGCAGCAAGACTTGCTTGTTTCTAGCTTCCTTTCAACCTCGCCTTTTGGCCAAAGACCCGATCCGACGTTCTTGACAGACTTCCCCCTTCAGCGTATGCTGTGATGGCGTTCAACGAACGTAAGTAGTCACAGAAGTGATAGCGAACCCAAGGTCGACGCCAAGGATTCCATTGCCGACGGTGCCCTTCGTAACAAATACTAATAGGACCGCCTGCTTTGCGACAGAAAACAAATTTCTATACGCTCTGAGCTCCAACCAGGCTTGGGCCGGGTACAAGTCTCATCAAAATCCCGCCTTCTTCAAAAACCTCTCAGCAGGTCAAAGCCCCTCTATACGTAAGATCTGTCCACCCGCTTGTCCCAGTTTCCGACGGTTGAAGACGGCCAAATTAGGCGTGAGAGCCAGCGGTAGAAGGAAAGGCGTGAGAAGCATGATTGAATATGAAGCTGATTCATTTCACTACTAACTTCTGTGACTGCTTTCTGTTACTTCATCACAGCCCAGCCTGCTCCGCGATGCGATGCGAACGATGCGCTGACTAAATTTGTTCAAGTATGGCTAGGATGCTCTGATTCACGATGTCCAGAAACTTCTATACTCGGCATGCAACCAGGTGGTTCGTTTGGCGTGTTGTGTATGAATACTGTCTGAAAGGCGATATTGACCGGGTGATAGACGTTTTCGTGCATCGCAACATTGCCAACATTGTAGCGCCGACCGACATCAACACTTCAGCCGTCATTGAGTACGCAGTAGCTCACCTCAAGGTCAAGCATGTCGTCGTGTGCGGTCACTCAGGCTGCGGTGGGGCCAAGGCAGCACTAGGCGATGCGCGAGTTGGGGGTGTTCTTGACACTTGGCTCACGCCGCTCAAAAATATCAGGAATCAGAATGCAAAGGAGCTTGCCGCCATCAACAATGAAGACAAACGAGCTGTCCGCATCGCTGAAATGAACGTCGAGGCTGGCGTGAAGATCCTCATGGCCAACTTCACCGTCCAGGAGGCGATCAGCAAACGTGGCTTAACGGTTCATGGCTGCATGTTCGACTTGGCGACAGGACGCATTCGGGACCTAGGCTTCGGTACGAAAAGTTCGGGAGGAGGCTCTCGTGGCATTATGTCGAACGACGGCGGCGATGAGGGCCAGATTATTCGTGGCAAGCATGCGCAACTTGTTTTCCGAGAAGGAGGGGATGCGTCGATGCAAGTTCACTGAGGAATGAGAGCAGAGGCTGAAAGCGGTGGGATGGTGTCCTTTTTGGCGTCCCACGTTTCTTCCGTAGGATGATCGATTCGGAACATCGGTAATCTAAGGGTTCATTGTTTGTGCTTTGTTCCATCGGCCTTTCTCATGTGCCTAGATCTATTGATATCCACGTAAGGAAAACTGGGCGTACACCTAGAGAAGGTCAATGAACGTTATATGAGTATCAAAGAAGTGCCGGTTACAGTGTTAGCACACGAGAGCGACTGGGTTGTTGCAGTGAGATCTCCAATTTCTTTAAAAGGGTGATGTGGAATTAGAAGTCATCCGAAGACTCCGCGGAAACGCTCGTCAACATGCTCGCCAGAACCCCGGGCAAAGAGAGGAAAAGGGATGAGAAGCGACTTGTCGCATCCTGCTCTCTCTAAAATGACTACTCTCCAGACATCGGAAACAAGGGGTCTGACCAAGTCGTCAGTTATCCCAAGGTTCCGGCTGACCACGTCCCTCTTGCCTCTGCCTCTGGATATGATGTGCTCGCGTCTCGTCAAAGAATCTGAGGGCTTAACCGTAAACCAGCTTGAAAATGTCGTTGTAGACGAAGTAGTTGCCCGTGGGGTCACGCAGCAGCTGGAAAGCCTGGGTGTAGTTCATGGGGCGCTGCTCCTCGTCGACCTGAAATCCAATGCGTCAGAATTGTTCCTCATGTGGAAAGTATGTGCATGATGATACCAGGAGTTGTCCGGTGACAAGAATGACGATGCCCCCCTCGAGTGAAGGCTGAGAATCGAGGGTAGAAACCTGGTGCTTGACCTTCTCAAAGGGGAGAGACTGCAACAAGGGATGTTAGTCTAGGGAATATTGAAAGAGGGGGGGATCATTGTTCGGAGATAGCAATCTGTGATAGCTCACGCACCGAAAGCTTCTCAACGATGGCGGAGGCACCGAGAACAGAGGCAGACTCGAAAGTCAGCATAGATTGATCGCGCTGGTTTCAAGTCAGCTGTCGGAGGATTCGAAGAACGAAAGGGGGCAGTAGGTGTCGCACGTAGAGGCTCGCGAGTTGTTTGCGGTCTGAGTCGAATTGGTTATAGTAGAACTCGATGAACTGCTCTGTTCGCGTTGCCGAAACATCAGTTTGGGTCAAACGGATTAGAAGAGGAGCTGCCCCATAGGCATCGAAATCGAGCAGATGAACCAGCCAAGAAGTTCAAGTCAGAGGATAAGGGAAGGACCTACTGGCAACCTCCTCAAAGTCTACACCACCGTCTCAGTTAGTCATTCGGGTGGCCAGGAATACGAGGATGATTGAAAATCAGAATAGAACAAAAAGAAGGCGGGGCAACTTGGGCGCAAGCGGGAGTGCAAATGGAGGCAAGTGGGATTGCGCGCCATCAAAAGGCCTGGAGTAGATCAACTTACTGCTTGCCATTTTGACTGATTTCGTGTGAGCGACTCTTGAATGTCGTTGTTGTTGTTTTATTTTGGCAACGTGATCAACCGAGTTGAGGAAATTGGGTGAATGTTGATGAGGAGGGGGAGTGGAGGTGGGGGTTGAAAAGAAGTATGAAGACTTCCCGGGACTTGAGACCTTTCACTCTCGTCAGGCAGGTTTTTGGTACTGTGCCTTGGGCAGCCCACTCAGTGCGACTTGAGGCCCTCAGGCGGCGACGTGGAAAGCCCAGGGCAGTA
Source organism: Colletotrichum chlorophyti (assembly GCA_001937105.1). Taxonomy (NCBI): domain Eukaryota; kingdom Fungi; phylum Ascomycota; class Sordariomycetes; order Glomerellales; family Glomerellaceae; genus Colletotrichum; species Colletotrichum chlorophyti. The sequence goes on along the minus strand of MPGH01000023.1, from coordinate 168,129 downwards.
GGCGTAAAAAGCCTTGGGCGCTGAAAACCGGGAGAGCAATTGACAACAAGGTACCTTGATTTTCACCCGATTAAGGTTGATGTCGAATGTACCTAAGGCTTCCAGAGAAGGTCTCCATGTCTCCATGTACATAAGGTAGTAGCTCTTGAGTGCAACACTGAACGGCTTTAGGTGGGCACATGCTCTTAAACGGGAACCAGTACAACACAGTCTTGTCTGTCTTGACAAGCTTGTTTTCCTTTCTCTTTAGTGCATATGTAGAGGGGTAAACAAACCTGTACGTGTATTCCTCAGGCGCTCATCCGCTTTGTGACCCGCACGTATTAATGCGGCTAGGTGAACCGTGCACGGTCAGAGTCTCCGACTACAAAACGTCGAGCTTGAAATCTCTTCACTGCATCCAAGTTCGCCACCATTCATCTGTTCCGTCAACCTTTAGTTCATGTGGCTGGCCTCACCGACACGCTGAGTCTCTGTCCTTGATGGACACCGACTTGATTACAACCCCAAATGTTGCTCTACCTCCCTTCGGGATTATGTTGCTACATCTTGTGGCATCTAACTTGATTGCTCACAACGCTCAATAACTTTGCTGACTTACGTTCGTGTATGCGGCGTTCACAGTCTCGGTCTGATTGTAAGCCTCCTGTTCAGCCCTTCTCTTTTCATTTCCTTTCAACAAGTCCCGGGTCTGGGTCCGGGTCTTGCGCTACGTTGATGAACCCTACTTCTTAAGAACGGCCAACAGAACATACCATGTTGATTAAAGTATATCAAGCTCAACAGTCTGACCGTAGCCATGATTCCAACTCGTTAACTGCGCACTGTCAATCAAGAAACGGCCGCTAACCAGGAATACCAGATATACTCACTCTCTCTTGAATGCTGGCAGTGTGTCTACTCTGCCATCTGCTAGATGGCTGGCCCGTCTCAACTCGGGCATTCATTCTTTCGGCCGAAAGATTACGTTAGATAGCCACAATCAATCTTGTCAGTCATTGTTACCATCACTCCTCGCGTGTGTCTCCCTAAGTCATCACAATCTAAGTCATCCTGGATGCCCAAGAAGAAAAGCGCAAAGGCGTCCATGCTGATGCGATGCGCACCATTCTCACCGAGGGCTCCATTCATCCTCGGGAACTTCGCCTGGTTATATTGAAGCATTTGAGTTGTGCGCCAATTGGCACCTTTATGGGCACTTCCCTGTAGTAGTTACCTACTTGGCGAGCGGGTTTCCAACCAAAGACTCTAGGCTTAGGAGAACGTCAAACAAAAGAAACACTCAATGCTTTCAATTAACCATCAACAGCACGCAACAGGGGCGGGGGAGGACGTGGTCCTGTGAGTTCAAGGCCGAGGTCTTTCCTCGCCCAACATGCCTCTAAGTGAACCTCGTAGATATATGTCTATATATATATATATATATTACATATATAGAGATAGATCGCCAGCTCGCCAGTCGTCACGCCCGTACTGTAACATATTGCCAGAGAAATGCTCGAGGAGTCATAGAGCTAGCTGATATAACCTTGACAAAGCTCCGTCCAGCATTCAGCTGCTGAATGCATCATCAAACGCCCGGCTGTCATCACAGGAGAGTCAATATCAACCCAGCTGCAAGCGTGATTTCTGGGTGTATTAGCACATGGGAAGACCTGGCGGCTCCCTGGTCTAATCTAGCATTCCATCTCAACCGGCATGCAGCACTGTCGCGCTTAATACCGAGTAATCCAATAGGTGGCCGGTAGCATCAATGGCCCCTTAGTGCGTTTGCATATCATCCATCTTATTCGGAACCGTCTGCCCCCCCCCACGAGTTACCCCCTCTCCCCTTCTCTTGAAGTACCACATCTAGAATAAGTTTCTTCTCTTGGTTATCGGCTTCATAAGGCAAACTGCCTACATCACAGTTCTTCCTCGTCCGCATTCGTATTCGACGCGGCAAATGTGCTGCTTTGTGCTGAAAGACCACGATTCATGGTGTCCCCATGCCCTCCCAAAGTACTGCTTGACTGCGTACTCGAATGATTATCTGCAGCGTTGATACTCGGTCTATGCTTCTTTAAGGGACTTCCGATCAAGGATTCCACTGAAACATCTTTGCCTGCGCTCGCATCAAGTTGGCCGTTGGCTGCGGTGGTCGTCGTACTGGTCGTGGAGTCTCCCACAAGCGAGGGTGACTGGGCGGGATTACTGGCGGTGATTGCATGGCCAGAAGGTTCTGCCGAATGTGCTCTCTTGAGCTGTCAAGCCGAGTCAGTGAATCGTTACCTCCAGACCTCGCCCTGTATCACTTACATGAATGCGGTTCACACCGTCAGCTAGCTCCCCTTGGGATTGCGCATCCTCTGGAGCAAGTTTGCTCTCAACCTCCTTCTCGGCAATATCCTGCATCTTACCGATAAGTTCACTTTCGTCGTCGTCTTCGTCGCTGTCGTCGTTGAGAGCACCTCCAATGTTACTACCATTACCCTTCTTGCGCGCTTTTCGTCTTTTAGCAGCCTCCGTATCCTGGTCTCTGAAGGCTGAAAAGCCGACGGTGCCGGACGTCTTGAGAGGACCTAGGCTTGAAAAGTCTAGCTGTCCGGAACGCCGCTTGGCTGACCCTGGAGTTGCCTGTGCGGCTTTGGAAGAAGCGATGATTCCAATCTTTTGGAGTTGTCCTAGAAATTGTCAGCTGCAGAGGAAGAACCATACGGATATTGAGATGAACGTACTTTCGCCGCGGTAGAAGAAAGTGAAAGAAGCATAGGGCTTGTCTGGACCATCGATGCCCGTAACAGTCTGAGTGCTAATGGTTTTGGGGTCAAGAGTCTTGGGCTTTGCAAAGCTCGTTGTGTGTTCAACGTCGGCATCGACACCGCCCTTTCCATTGCCCTGGTTACCCGACTCGGCGTCGTCGTCGTCGTCATGAGCGTCGAATTGAGGCGAATACTCACCTTTCTTGATTTCGCCCGAGGCAAGCACGCGGAACATGAGCACCTTGATCTGGCCGGTTGCTTCGGGGATATCGTCGTCGTCGGACAAGGAATCAGAATCATCCTCATCTACAACGGCCTCGACAGGAGATCCATCCTCGGCGCCATAGCGTAGGGTATCCCGAGGCCCGTTAGGGCCACCCTCAAATTGCATGCCTGTACCTTCAGTGGTAACCTTCTGACGACGGCGTCTTCTCTCGAACTTCTGGCGGCGACGCTCCAGCTTCTCGGCGGCATCGTGACCTTGGAGGTCCAGTCCGTTGAGCCAGCGCTCCAATCCCACCTCACGGAAGAGGAACTCGCGCTCAGCTAGTCCACCACCCTCAGAATCCGGGACTTGCACCCAACGGCTGTTAACCCAAGTCTCCTCACCCGGCCTAAGAAGGGTGGCGACCTCCTCCTTGGTTCTGCCATCGAAATAGATGTAGGCAGCTATCGTTTCATTTTCCGAATTGGTCATGGGGATGTAGGGGTTCACGACACCAGAGAACTTTGAAGGGCCATTGGCCGGGGTGGGAAGACCTCCAACAAACTGGGGCTTCGGATACGGGTTGGTCTCGGTGGGCTTCGGAGTCGAGTATGGAATCGGCAGACCGGGGGTTAGGAGGGTGATGGAGATGGCGAATTTGGCCGGTTCGGGCTTGTTGGAATCGGGACTAATGGTCGGTTGAGGGACGGGAATATAGGTACTAATTCGTGACAGACGAGACTGTTTCTGCATGCCATGCTCGGGAAGAGGGGCCCCGTTGGCATGTATGCTGACGGCGATGCCCTTAAAGCAAGGCATGATTGCGAGAGGGGATGGAGCGCGTCGGCGCACCGCACTTTATAGAACGGACAGAAATCGGCAGAGATCGAAGGCGCCGCGAGGACGAACGGGCGTTCAAGGACGAAGGTATATAGACAAGAGACAAATTGATCGTACAAATGTCTGAGTCTTTGGAAGGCCGTGGCTTTGGCGGTTCGTGTGTATGTATATGTGTATATGTGCGTAGGGGCTGTGAGATGCAGCACTCGTGGATGGCGGACACGGGTAGACTGCCGGGGGGTGGAAGCTGCTCCCGAGGAGGGCGAGGTCGCAGACCGGACGAAGGTAGGGGGCGACGGTGCACCGCCTGGAGGGATTATTGGGCGGTCCGGTTAAGCGATTTGGTTCGACGAAGGTACAAGAAGAAATAATTCTCTTGTCTTTTCCCGCAGTCGCAGTCGAAGTCGCAAATTGAAATGGTAGACGAGTCTCGAAAGAGTAAACAAAAGGCAGCTTCCAAAGAGCCTGACGACGGGCGGGGAAGAGGTCGGAGTCGAAAAGCCCGGTCAAGATCAAGAAAGTTGAGATTGCTCGCCGTGGTGCTTTCCCTCACCGTCTCAAATCGGCTCGGAGTGGATCTTTCTCTGCTGAAGTTCAGTGGACGTGGGCGTCGTGGACGGTGGACGGAGATGTGGACCGGGGACCTTCTGAAGTGGGGAGGAGGTCTAGAAGCGAGTCGAGGTAGGCTGTGACATGATAAATTGCCCCGATGGTTTGGGGGGTAAGGATACTGTAGATTGTCCGTAATCTGCAAGATAGTAATTTGATTGCTGCGCAAAGTAGGTGTGTTGATTGAAGGACATAGAAGCGAAATGATGAGGCTGAGAGAGTCGAGTAGCTAGTCAAAAGCTAGGACAAGGAAGGCTCCTTTGTTACCTTACTCACTGCCTTTCGGAAGGAAAGCACGAAGAAAGCGACAGCGGTGGCAGTGACAGCGGTGTGCCGGTACGGTGAGGTGTGTGAGGAGGAATCCCATCCATTTGACTTGTACTGCTGCGGGGGTAGGAGGGGGCAACTTCCTCCAAGTTCGGGCTGCCTTCAATTTTTATTCCTGCCAAGGTAACCAGGTACCTCCCGTCGGAATAGGAGGGGTAAACTTGAGATGGACTGTTTCCCCAACACACTCTACCTAGGAATGTGCAACGTACACGTCCGCGACATCTATTCGCTGGAAAAAGGCACTAGGCCAAGACTACGCTCGGTGTGTCGTTTCTCTGACCCAAGCCTCTGTCTACCTTAATTCAAACATTCACGAATCCTGCTTCTGCCCCACCTTACGTCAAGGTGAGGCCAGAGGTCAGGCAATGTTCAAATGTGAGGATCTTCGTCTCAGAATAACGATGAACATCATATCTCAGCAACGCATCACAAAATTGAAGACAGTACTATTCTACACGCTCGCGGTAGCAAAGGCTTTGATTCCTTGACTGGATGCAGTCAGAGCAAAGTTGGGGGTATCATACAACGCCTGTCTGTACACACTGGGTAGAACACCCCTTCATTCGTCCTCTTGGTTCGCATTGTCATCTACCGATTTCCGCCACTCTTTCCTTCGTGCCCGACCACGCAAATTGACATGAACACCCACATATTGCACACTAGCGGTTTTGGGATGACCTGCGACGGACACTGCTAATGCTTCCTCCCTCGCTGTAACTGGTCCCGATGCCGGAGTCCCCCCTGAAACTACCTCGTCCATCATCTTCTTCCTCGTCGTCAGCCTCACCCCCTAGCGGCATCAACTCTTCCATTCGGGGGCCCGGCTGTGGTTCTTCCTTGATCTCCGGTTCGTATTTCAAGGGCGCTTGGTTTCCATACGTGGGAAATGTTCTGGGGGCATCAGACAATTCGTCGACACCACTACCATCTTCTCTTTTGACTCGCCCCATCAATTTGGGAGACGGCTGCAATGTACGTCCGGAACCCGCTCTCGCTGCTGAGAACCCAGACCATGCGAGCCATGCGACACCCATGAACAGCACCTCGGAAGCCCAGAATAGCAGTATCGCAGCTAGCAGTGTCGGCAAGCGATAGTGATGCATCAGCCAACGCAAGCCCCGAAGCTGGGCGGTTAGCTTTATCGAAGTATGGTACGTCTCGATGCTTTGACCGCCTTGGATTTCGAGGTACGCCGAGGTTGGGAGGGAAGAGCCCTTGGCCAGCTGGACGCGCTCGGCCATAGTTATAGTCAGCACGCATGTTGGCGGGTCTGCAAAGAGGACATGGTAAGCCAGGAAGAAGACGCGAGACGCCAGGGATACCAGAGGGTCCTGATAAGGCACGAGGGCGGGTCGACGTGAGGAAAATAGAATGGATTTTCCGTCAAAGTGGCTGTATGGCTCCGGGTACATGTGAGGTCGTTTCTTGTCACTGCCAGCGGAGGGGACGCCGGCATCCAACAGGTGGAGGGAGACCATAAAGTTGCCTCGATTCGTGTTGGCGGGTGAACGGGGCATAGATAGCGTGACGGACACGTCGTATTCTTGTTGCGTTCTTAGAGCCGATGTTGAGATGGCGGCCGTTCCAAAGGGATTCACGCCAGAACTATGATAGTGGTGTAAGCGCGACATTTTATATCGTGGAAAGAAAAGAACAACGTAGCCAGTGTGATCTCAACTTACCCATACTGAAGATGAACTGGAATGGTCACCACCTGGTCAGGTAGGTAGTTGTGGAAGAAAAGAATGGAGGCGACGATAGCGAAAGGTAACAAGAAGAGGGTTGTTCCGACCAGTAGGCTCACATTGACCAGAGTGCGCTGTGCCGTCTTGGATGTGGCCGCGCGAGAGGCAAGCGTCAGCGCTTCCTGTTGTAGGGGAGCGCGTCATGTTAGCCGTGCCCGATCATACATGGCTACGAAAAAGGGCCAGGCTCCTCCTTACCATCATGTCGTCGGTCTCAAATGATGTTTCCAATATTCAACTTCGCTGCTAAGTGAGTTACACAGCCCGAAACTGGACGTTTGAGGTTGCTGGATTCGCTCTAGTATGAACGAGGGTCGTTGAGTTGAAGTTGTCGTCTCGTGCAGTGGTTGCGCACTCGATTCGTGACGCGCTTAGGGTGGATGGAAGACGAAGATATCGGCGATCTGGAAGATGAGAGCATACGACACGGCAGTAGGTGCCGTAGCACCACGCGCCTTTGGATGGAAGTTGGAAAATGGAGAGAAAGACAACGAGAAAGAGGGGAAGTGGGATCAACACTGGAGCAAGTTGTGATAACATGCGCACGCAAATGTGATGTAGTGCGGTTTTCAAAATGAAAGGGAGAAAGAGAAAGTGAGGAACCCCAATCTTGGTATTGATGTTCAGGTTGGGCAGGTCCGAGCTGAGCCAAGTTGATGTGCCTCCTGGATCTACCTTAATGTACCTTACCTGAGGTACCGCACGCAACTTACTAGGTAAGTGGTGAGGTGAGGCTGGCACGCTTGATCTCCCACTTGGAATGGAATAATTATGTTTCAGCAGGTGTAGAAGATTGTTACCTCAGGGACTACCTCCTACCTACTGATGGGATGCCAAATTACGGAACACACATCAATAAAGACATAAATATATATTTTTGCAAGTCACGGCTTCCTGTATGCTACCTGCATTGGCTACTTAATGTGCTTTACCTTACCTCTGGGATCTGTTCGAATCTCCCACTTGCAAGATTTTGGATATTCGACCTAGCACTACAAGCTCCCTGGTGAAGGCCATGGAATGCTTGCTAATTTGCTCCAGAGATGTTGTGGAAGCGTGAGTCGGATCACATGCATTACAGTGCGAGATGTATGTAAAATGAGGTCCAGACCTACCCACCCGTGCCACCCTACCTACTAGAACGGTACCTACCTAGGGAGAGAGGGAAAAAGAAAAAGGGAAAGGAGGGAGGAGCCACTTATTGGAACACCAAATGCCTGCATGGTATGTACTACATACACACTCGCGCTGCTTGATCATGCCGCATGTTTTAATATCATATCATCCAGCTTATAATTCAGTCAAAAACAAATCCACCCGAAGCAAATCTTCACATTCGTTAAAATTCATGCGTTTGTAGTACGCATGCTTGCATGGACTAACCATAGACAAACTCATCTCACACAATGTTGCCGGCTGCGGCTCCAAACTCATACTTGCCCCAACTCCTAGCAGAAGGAACAAAAGGAAAAACAACACTCGAAGAAATCAAAAATTCCCCGGCAGAGACAGACCTTGTCAAGGATCTTCGTCCTTCTCCACACTGTCTTCTGCGTACTTCGGAATGACCCGTGGCCCCGGCTTGGCACCCCTGGATCATCACAACTATTCGTAAACTCGGTCTAACAGGGCTGAAGGTAGTTGCTCGGGACCAGCCCGATCTGCCCGTTACCTCCGTGGACTTCAGCTTCCCACCATCCGTCGTCTTGGTGACGCAGTACTGCAAGGTAGTCACCTTTGTTGAATCCTAGCTCTTCTGGGATCGCCGCTTGGTACATATATAGAGCCCTCGCTGTTGACCTCGTTAGCATCGCACTGCTCTGTAACCGACAAATTGACTTGTCTCAAGGGACGATGACTTACCAAAATGCAAGATTGGTCGCCCGTCAGTCGTGTACTGCCGTGCTGGGTCGGCTACACTCTTGCTCCGCTGCCGTGACTCACTCGATCCAGACCCTTCGTAGAGACCCAAAGTTCGGTTGCTGGAGCTCGTTCCTGGACGATATCCACCTCGGCCACGCAGTGACTCATAGTTATCTTCGCCTACAGGCGCAAGTTGGACCGCCATGTCATTGGCTACATGACTGCTGTTGGGTCGCGTCTGGTCCCTGAAAGGTGCCGGTGATGCTGTCCTCGACATGTTGCTTGGCGAGTTCTGCCGATAGGACGGCTGCTCTGAGCCTCTTCTAGGTGTAAAGCTCATGCTACTTATCTGCGATGAACCTCTACCCAAGGAGCCGCTGTTGGGATTGGGCGACGCCGAACGGTACCCACCACGGACATCATCCCCCCCACTAGACCTCGGAGACGCGCTGCGTGGCGAACCTCGGTAGCCGCTTCGGGAGTTGTCCGTTACTCCGGACCTCGGCGACGCGCTACGGAGAGGAGCCGGTGAGGCCGCCCTAGGGACGTCGCTACCCCTTGTCGCTGGCCGCGAGAGTGGGGCCGTTCCCGCATGGCCAGAACTGGGTCGGTTCGTGGGACTGAACATGCTACGGGTCTGATCGGCAAACCTCTGCGATGTCTCCTTCATCGCCTTCGCTGTCACTGCCTGAGGGGGAACTCCCAGTCTCTGAACAATTTGCTGGTCGTAAGAAGGAGGTGGCGTTCCCCGAAGGCCTGCCGCTGCAGGGCTATTGGTTGCTGCTGATGGTACCGATCTTGAAAATGGCTGCGAGACTGGCGTTGGAGTGGCTATACCATGATAACGATCTGCCGAGACGCGAACACTAGACTGTTTACCCACGCTGACACCCTTGAGTTCAGCCAGAGCCTGGGCAATGGGGTCCATCTCCGGTTGAGCAGCTGGGACATTCGCGTTCTTCCTCATTTCTAATTCAGGCGTAGTAACCGGGAAGACGTTCTGCCCTACATTCAGCGCGAGACTGGCATTGGCATCGATTGGCTCCGGACTAATGGTTGGTCTATCCACCAGCAGATTCGATGCGTCTTGCGGCGGCGTGTGCAGCTGTGGTCTCCCGTGGGGGCTGCTTTGAGCAGAAACGGGATGCCAGGTGTTCCGGTTGGGTGGACGTCCCTGCATGTCCTTGGTACTCTTGCGGCGGAATGGGCTGTGATTCTGGAAGAACCCGCTTTTCTTCTTGAGGACCTGCTTGTCAGGATTCGCAGGAGCGGAAGCTGGCGATGCTGATACCAAGGGCACAGCAATCGGCGGCGCACTGTTTTGATCTTGTTTAGTTGGTGATATCTTGCCACTGGGTGGTTCTTGGCTTGAGAACGACGTTGGGTTCGAGTAATCGCTTTGCGAATCACGGCTTGACGGTCTGGCTGAGGCAGGTTGGGAGCTGCGTTCTGAGGGCGACCCAGCAGTGCGGCACAACATTGTCATGCCATCTATAGGATATGGGTCATGTGGCACTGTGACAAAGGAGTCATTCTGACTAGTGTCAAGGGGTGGCCGACCCTGTTGCCTAGGAGCTTGTTGGGCGATGGTTTGGCGCGCCTTATCCAGTGGCGGTGGCATTCGTTGCGTCGAGGCTGATGCATCCCGGATGGAAGAGGATGCCATGTCCCTATGGCTTATATCCTGGGCATAGCTTCTTGCGGAGGGGCCAGTGTCCTTGCGTCCCAGGTCCGGCGGGAAGATCCTGGACGACGGATTCGCATCGCTACGAACGGTTTCTTGCGCCAGGTGCCTAGAAGAGAGACCTGCGTCCTTTCGCACCGAGTCCTGTACTATGTGCCTGGAAGAGGAAGGCCCTACGTCCAGCCTAGAAGGAGAGGAACCTGCGTCCTTACGCCCTACATCAGAAATGACACTTCTTGTTGTTGGGGGAATAGGATCTTTATGACCGAGATCATGAGCAAGGCTTGAGTTAGGATCATGGTGTGATTCGTAAGTCGATGGCTGGGGCGAGGACGTTCTGAAAGCCGGATTTATGCTTCTCGGGAATTGGGCTACGGAGTAGTTGTCGTCATCAGACGTCTCCGACTGTGTGTCGTTGATGTCGCCCCGGCAGAAATTGATATACCTAGGCGGATCTGGAATCTCTTGGCCAGTTCCTCGCTCGTTGATGAAGTTGACGATGTCTGTTTCGACATCCATCTTCTCCAGCGACAGCCGAATTTTTTCGCATGAAGCGTCATCGCTGACGCAAACTGTGGAAGAGATATTGGCAAACGTCCAGAGGCTACTCTTGGTGAAGTCGAGACGCTCCTCTTCCAAATCTTGAAACTTGTCGGCTGCCGCTTTCCATTCCCGGTTCCACCTGGTCGTTGTATCTTCGAGGGCTTTGACCGCGTTCTCGTATTCTGTGTTTGATGTCGCAACGCTGATCTGCGTCTTCTCTAATTTGGCCTTATTTTTTCGCTCTTCTTGACCCATGACCATGTGACCTTGGGCAAGGTAGCCTTTGATTTTGAGGCATTCCTGCTCGAACCGATCTCGTGTCTTTTGTTTTGATTATGTTAGTGAACAAGCTTCTTAGAGCGGAGATAACGTCGAAGCTTCCAAAGGTGAACCCACCTTATTGACATGCTGCGTCTGCTGTATTTTTGTCTTCAAAAGTTTCTCAATGCCGTTCTGCACAATCTTCCTTCTCTCCTTCATACCACCTGCGAAGGCAGCCAAGGGTTCTTCTAACTCGGTTCTCATCTGTGCCGCAATGTTCTGATGTTGTTTACCCATAGATTCCACTTCTCCTCTCAGGGTATCCAGCGAGGTTTTGAGACTCCCCATTTCGTGGGACCCTAACGATTTGCGACATAGGGAAAGCAACTTCCGGGAGTATTCATCTTCGATCGAGGCCCTAGCTAAGCGATGTGTCAGCCTTATCGCTTGCGTGAATGAAGGGTGGATAGAGATCTAGACTCACCACTATAAAAGGCTCTTAACTCGTCACATGTCTGCTTAGCAGCAAGCATGCGATCCAGAAGAGGTCCAACACCAGCATCTTCCTTCCCCCAGAAGTTATTCGCGACTATGCATTGTCAGCTCATTCTTTGTCAAGGCCAGCTCTAGCAGTTGAGAACGTACATGATAGAGCCACAGTTGGCACGTCTCCCGTAGATGCAGGCATTCCGCCTGCGAGGGTTGTCACGCCGATATTTGAGGATAAGGTGGGTAAATTAGTGTGAATCGATCAACACAGTCGACGCCGGCTCACACAAGTGCTCGATTGACAAATAGTCCTCGTCGAAATTTTATGAGGTGAAATATATTGGTCTCGTATATTATACCTCATGGAATGTCGAGAGCTGATGGAAGTTCATGGTGGCAAGGTTAACAGTTCGCGTTCTCTGGCACCCTTGAGTTACCTAGCTAATGGATTTGTTTGGCTTCGTTGCCGAGTAACCAGCTTGCACCGTGTTACTCACCCATCTACGTTTGTATTCGTAGCTTACGTAGTACCTTAGTTAATGAGAGCTAACAGTACGTACCCTATCCATGAAAACTGCAAGGCTGTTCTTAAGGTACCTAGCACATCACGTCTGACAGTGGTGGAGCGTGACAACTGACATAATTTGGTAATGTTCCCTAGGCGCTTCCATACCTAAGGTACCTTAAGCAAGTACTGCACTTGACATGGGTGGCGGAGCTCTGCCCCCCGCGGCCGGGACAAGCTCGGGTAAGCATGGAGAATCTGAGGGTCTGTGTCTTTTTTGATCATGACAGTTCACTGCCCATTTGTCACAGAAGGTCACGTGCTCCAGGGTACCATTCAGACAAAATGACTTTCTCAAGGCGTCTTAGCCTTTCGTTTCACTACCTGTAGGGTACGGTGCCCGACTAGTCCGGTGAGGTGTCCAAAGCATGGTAGCTGGGTATGTTTATTCGGTACACGAGAGAGAAATGCCTCTGAAAAAGGGCTTCTCAAAAGATCAATATTTAGTCAAGTTTGGAGTACATATCCGAGGTGTAAAGTGGCAATGACTTGGTAAGCAAGACATTGCCTTGTTCGATGCTCCGGTACCAAGATTATTGCTTCGAACGATACCTTTCCAATACGGTACTCATCACTAGCGAGCACGTGTCGAGCTCTGGAGGTATCTATCTCTGATCACCTAGTCGGCCTGCTGCATTACCTAAGCCAACTGCGAAGTCACCTCTGTCTGAGTGCTGTCGAGTTCCATCCCCTGCAACAAGGACCGCCGCCTCTTCACGACTGACTTTCCTTTCCCAGGTACTTTGCGGAGGCCATCAAGCACTACCTACCTACCTACATACCTTACACAGCAACCGCTCTCAAAGCAACTTTCTCACATTTTTTTTGCGCCAATTCGGTCCATTCCTCCAAAATCCTAAATCCCCTTTCTCCCTCTTCCCAATTTAAGAAGAAGCCCACTGAATCGATTGGCCACTACACTTGTCCTCAGAAGTCCACGAAGCATTCTGCACGAGGTTTTGGTCAACCTGGCACACAACACAGGCCCTCTCTCTTCTACCTCTTTCGCTCCACTCCTACAACCCCGTTCTGGTCTCCTTCCTTCAAGAGACCTCCACCCGTCGCATCAAAATCGACCCGAGCCGCTCCTGCTTTACCTTACCTTCGTACCTCATTCTCGACATCTTACTTCTGATGCACCCGCACCCGCACCCGCATCCGCATCAGCATCCCTTGACGATCCGCATCTAGCATCGCCGCCATTTCTCACCCGCGCCAACCTCACTGCTGGTCGCACGTCGAACCAACTCCTCCCTGTTGTTCATGTGGGATTTCTCGGTCGCAATAGCTTTCTTCGGTGACACTATATAAGAAACCCAGCAAGGAAGGAAGCTGGATTCGTCTGCTCTGGTCTGTTAGCTGGACCGACGACTCCTGCCTCCTCCCTCTTCTACATCCCCCCCCTCCCCGGCACGCAATACAATCCCATGGTCCCACAATCAAGATCGGGATCATTCTCTCCACATCCTTCACAGACACTACAGACAGGAGTTGGGCACTCGCCCCATCCATCGCAATCTGTTGCCTTGAGTGCGGGCGCAAGTCCTAGTACGAGCAGTCCTACAGGGCCGAATCCCCTGGTTAAGATTGCTGTTGCTCAAGTTTACCTCCTCCTAGGCGCCATCAAAGAGGATAAGGACCGCGCCAAGTGGGAGACACAGGCAGAACAATTGCGAAAGGTACAGACGTCTTCCTTTTGTGTATTCCTTTTCATACCTACATGTCTACTAGCAACAACGCAGACACAAACGTCCACACTCCATCCCGATTTCCGATCTTTCTGCTGACATTTGCGCTTTATTTGCCTACGTCTAGCTCATCGATGAACACGGAATGGAAGTTTTTGGAAAGTATTTTGGGCGCCTCGTCGCAGCTCACGCTGCCCATATTTTCCATGGGCAGCCGCGACCCGGTGCCAACGGCAATTTCCATCTTCTTCTCCAGGAGATGAAGAAAATTTCTCAAGATCCCAGTCAGGCGAACATGATCGCTGAGGCCATCGAGGCAGGGACAGAGGATGTCTTCCGCGACTTCGACATGTCTACCTTCATGGAGGCATTCAAGCTGGATGCTTTGGAAAAGACACTGCTCGCACTGGCCTTCAAAATGGGGTCAAGGCCTGACCTTAAGACCAAAGGTAAAATACTTTTTGCGCCCGTCCGTCTCTCGCCGGCACATGCTAATATTACTTGTAGCTGATGCCATCCTCTCGACGAACTTCCCAACCTTCGTTAATTTGCTTGCCCGGCGCGACATCGAGGAGTACAAGGACTTGCCAGACTCTTTCATTGCCATGTTGGTCGACCGCTTCATCCAATACCAGCCCCCAAACTTCAACGCCGCATCTAAGGCCGAGCTCGCATACAAAGTACAAGCGAGATGGCACGGCGAAGCACCGCCGCCCTCCGAAGTGCTTGCGGCTCTCGATCTAGTCAGGGTACTGGCAGATAAACCTCCAAATGCCCTAGCCACATATATTCAAAGAACGGGCAGTGATTTCACGCAGGATGAAGAGACATGTGTCTCCTATCTGCAAAGTCGACCTCAAAATGTTCAGCTCAGTGAGGAGCAGGTCTCTATTGCCCTCACTTACAGCACGATCAGCTTGACCCCGCTGTATGAACCTTCGGTTTTAGCCGCTGCTCTTCGGCGAGTGCTGCCCCCTTCGTTTCGGTGGCAGGACGTCGTGTCGTATTTCGATCAACGGTCAACACGCATCTCTTCCCGGCAATTCTTGCGTCTTTACAACGCACTGTTGCCGATCGCGCAAAGTGACCAGACCTTCGACATCCAGAAGCTCTGGGGTGGCAATTGGGAGCACCCGGAAACCCAGCTTTCGTTCATTTGCGCTTTTGCATCTCTCAAGCCGAATCAACTGGACGCTAGCACCATCCCCGGCCTGGTACCGACTTTGACCCTGGACGCTTATGCGCAATCCTCTCCTGAGGTCCAGCAGCGTGCAGCTTTTGCGGTCCGACATCCCCTTGTTTCTGTTGAGGCTTTGTCGGCCGTGTTTCATGTTGCCCTACACTCAGTACATGCGTCGCAAAGCGTAGAGGCCAAGCGGCTATTCCAAGAAGTGGTCGTTCCAAATCTCGACATATTCGTCGTCTCCGCGTTCGGTGTGACAAAGCCTTGGCCCACGATGGCTGTTGACACACTCAACTCCCTGTTCGAGAGCTTCCTCTACAAGCGGTCCCCTGAATACGACTTCGTACTTGACAGCCTCTGGAAGAAGGATAAGGATTGGGTGATTCAACGGCTGATCGATGCACATGCAGTCAAGCCCACTGATCTTCCGTTGATTTTTGAGCATGCGCTGAAGCACAAGTGGCTTGATGAGCTGGTGTATCTTCCTAATGGCTTTGGACTTGATCTTGCGGCGCTCGCTCATGCTGAGGGATACCTGGACTTAGCCAACTGGGCACGTCGTAACTCTGAGAGGAGCAACGAAATTGCCCGCTCCCTGCTACAGTTCTTGCTCATCAAGGCAAACCTTGAGCTGCAATTTCAGCGCCCCCCAGAGAACCAACCCCCGGTCAAAGCGAGCACGACACTTCAGGTGAAGACCGTTGCCGCTTTCTTACAAATTCTTGAGGACTTCCTTCCAAAGACACCTCTGCAGGACCTAATCGTGGTTCAACGGTCTTGCATCACTGTTTACCCGAGGTTGATCAATTACGGCGAAGGTTTCGACGACATTATCGATGCCAACGGCAAGGACGGGAACGCTCTACCACCTGCAGCCAATGGCAAAATGGAGGAGCACTACAAGAAGATGTACGGTGACGAGATTCAAGTCCGCGACATAGTTGACATCCTGGATCGGTACAAGCGGTCTCGCGACCCATTGGATCAGGACGTGTTCGCATGCATGATTCATGGTCTTTTTGACGAATACTCCCATTACGCTGACTATCCTTTGGAAGCACTTGCGACGACTGCAGTACTGTTCGGCGGTATCATTTCCCACAAGTTGATCTCGGACCTTCCACTCAAGATTGGCTTAGGTATGATTTTGGAAGCCGTTAGAGATTCCATGCCCGAGGACTCGATGTACAAATTTGGACTTCAAGCCTTGATGCAACTTTTCTCTCGCTTCCGAGAGTGGCCAGGCTTTTGTCGACAGTTACTACAGATCCCAGGCCTACAAGGTACAGAAGCTTGGAAAAAGGCTGAGGACGTTGTCAGGGACCACGAAGAAGAACTGGCCCGGTCGCGCAACGGCATCGCTGCGCCTGCGCATGGAGCTTCATTCAGCAGCGAGCCTCTCACGAATGGCAACACTGGCGATGCGCGGGCTACGGAACGCCAACACCCCCCCTTCGCGTCTATTAACGCTGCCGAACGCTCTCCCAGCATAGATTTCGAAGAACCGTCGACTGAGATTCAAGGGAAAATTCAGTTCGTCTTGAACAACTTGACGGAGACAACTCTGCAGACCATGTGCCAAGAGCTCCGAGAAATATTGGAGAATCGCTATCAACAATGGTTTGCGAGCCACCTTGTCGAGGAACGAGCTAAGATGCAACCAAACTACCACCAAGTGTATCTCGAGTTGGTCAAACTCTTTGAAGACAAGGTTCTGTGGGGGGAGGTTTTGAGAGAGACATACGTCAGCGTCGCCCGTATGCTCAACTCCGAGGCCACGATGCAGAACTCGACTGAGCGGTCGCACCTCAAGAACCTTGGTGGCTGGCTGGGACTTCTCACGCTTGCACGTGACAAGCCGATCAAGCACAAAAACATCGCCTTCAAGCAACTGCTTATCGAAGCTCACGATACGAAGAGACTCATTGTAGTTATTCCCTTCGTTTGCAAGGTCCTCCTTCAAGGCGTAACTTCGACAGTCTTTCGGCCACCAAATCCTTGGTTGATGGACATCATTCATCTTCTCATTGAGTTATACCACCACGCGGAGCTCAAGCTGAATCTTAAATTTGAGATAGAGGTGCTCTGTAAAGGCCTCAATCTCGATCACAAGAGCATCGAACCGTCTGGAGAGATACTCAATCGCGCGGCTGTCATTGATGATCCGCAGGATCTACTCCCTCAAGAAACACTGGAAACATTTGAGAACATGTCCCTCAACGGAATTTCCGCTGGTGTACCAGCTGGTCTCTCACCCCAGGTTGTTGCTGCATCAATTCCGGATCTCGGGCCTCTCATTCAGATTCCGCCCACGAACGAAATGGTCGTCACCACAACACGACTGCACGAGATTGTTCGCACTGCGCTGACACGTGCTTTGCAAGACATCATTCAGCCCGTGGTAGATCGATCGGTAACCATTGCTGCCATCTCCACACAACAAATGATTCACAAAGACTTTGCTACTGAGCCTGACGAGAACAGGGTCAGAACTTCGGCCATCAGCATGGTCAAGGCAACTGCAGGAAGTCTGGCGCTCGTGACATCGAAGGAGCCTCTACGGGCTAACTTCACCAACTACATGAGGAATCTGTCCAACGACCTCCCGCAGGGTCTGCCTGAGGGGACAATCATCATGTGCGTCAACTCGAACCTGGATCTCGCGTGTAACATTATCGAAAAGCAAGCCGAGGAAAGGGCGATACCAGAAATTGAGGAAATGATTGAGCCTGAACTTGAGACACGGCGTCGACACCGCTTACAACGACCCAACGAGCCGTATGTGGACGCCTCACTCAGCCGATGGGCATGGACCATTCCAAATCCCTTCAAGCTGTCACCGAGTATGGGTGGCCTGAACCCCGAACAGATGGCAATTTACGAGGACTTCGCCCGCCAGCCTCGGACAACTGGGGCGTCGAATACCCCGTTGCACGTACCCTCAGCATCTGATGCAACTCGATCCCTCGCCAACGAGGTTCTTCAGGATCAATTTTCCGCTGTGCCGAGCCTTGGAGCGCCCACAGAGGCATCTGCCGTACAGCACCTGAGCTCTCAGATTCAACAATATGCTGCTGTTCACAATGGAGCCATTGCCAATGCGAGACCCCAAACCTTCCAACTTGACGGTCGCGGTTTGATCGAGCGCGTCCAAAAGCTGCTTATAGAACTGCAGCGTGTAGCAACCGAAGCTCGGGAAGAGCATTTCACAGATCTGCCTCGACCCCATCCCGTCTTGGACGTTGTTGACGCTTTGGTTCAGCACATGATCAAGGCTTCGCAGACTTCCGAAGAGTACGCTATTTATGCCGCAGACCAGATCATTCAGCTCATCTTCAATCAAATTGAGGATAACTTGGCATTGGAGAGTTTGGTTCACGTTCTTGAGACCCTTAGAAAGATCTCTGGGCCGACTCTTAACAACCGCGTCACTGCTCTCTTCCGCCAGCAGCCCGGTACTAACTTCCTTCACCTTCCTCTCCTTGCGGCTCTGTTGCGTACAGATCTCCTCGATTGGAGAAACATCGACATGTCGATAGCAAAGGCATTGCAGCAGAGGAAAGAGGGTTCGTTGGAATTTCTGGAGCAGATGATTGACCTCACTCTTGGTGGCAGTCGCCCACTGGTGCTCTATGGAGATTTGGTTCAGACTTTCCAGGCTGCTTGGGCATGGATTCAAGACGAGCCAGAGTCAACTACTGGACAGCGCCTTCAGGCAAAGCTTTCCGGCCAATCAACGCCTCAGAACGTCCAGCAGAACAGCGATTTCCAGCAGGACCAGATGGAGTATGTCTTCGAGGAATGGATCCATCTGTGTAACAACCCCAATGCTTCGGATGACTCTGCTTTACTTTTTGTCCGGCAAATGCAGATGAGGGGGGTGATCAACAGCAAGGACGATCTGTTCCTCTTCATTCGGATCGCGACAGATATGTCAGTGGACAGATTTGAGCACGTTGCTCACTCGGCGGGAACATTGACAGATGCATTTCTGGCCGTCGATGCCCTGGCCAGGATGATCAACGTCTTCATCAGATTCCACAGTGAGGCCGATTCTAACTCGAAGACTAGTCGCGCAGTGTATCTTGACTCGATCTTGGCCCTCATCACTCTTGTTCTCAACCATCACCACGTGAAGCGCGCTGAGCACTTCAATCAAAGGGTTTTCCATCGGCTCTTGTCAGTTCTCCTCTATGAAGTTGATTCGACTGCAGAGCAACTTCCCGAGGAAGAAAGGGCCGAACTCTTCCTTAAGTTCGCCGCTAGACTTGTTGACCTTGGGCCGAGATACCTTCCAGGATTCGTCTTTGGCTGGCTTTCGCTTCTCCAGCACCGTGTGTTCCTACCCAGTCTCATGAACGATCGCACCGGGTGGGCTGCCTACACCAAGCTCTTGCAGCTACTTTTGGAGCATGTCGGAGAGCAGGTCAAAGCGATCGAGCCCTCGAGCGTTGCACGGGAAATCTATCGAGCGACGCTAAAGCTCCTCGTTATCCTGCAGCATGACTACGCTGAGTACCTTGCGGCTCATTCGTATCAGCTCACGACCAATGTTCCACCCCATTGTAAGCAACTTCTTAACGCTATCTTGACGGCGAATCCAGCCGCGCATCCTAAGATGCCGGACCCTTTGTTCCCTGGCCTACAGGTTGAGCGGATCGATGATATTCATGAGACGGCTGAGAGCTTCGACCACTCCATAGCAACCTTAAGCGAGCTAGGCCTGCTCGAAGTTCTGAATCACGCTCTTCAGAACGGGCCATCGGAAGACACACTGGCGCATATTACGCGGGCCATTGTTGAGCCCCAGCGAACTGAGACTGGTTTCGGCTACGTGCCAGTCAACGCCAACTTGCGTCTCATCGAGGCTGTAACACTCCACGCCGGCAACTTCGCAGTGGAGCAATCCATACACAAGGGCACTGATATCTTCAACCCTGCCGCATCAGACGTGGCCACCTTGTCCTTGTTGGTTCACGAGTTATCTCCTGAGGCCCGTTACTACTTGATCACCAGCATCGCCAATCAACTTCGCTTCCCTTGTCCTCATACCAACTACTTCAGTCGAGTGCTGCTAGACATCTTTGGCCAGGACATGAATGATCCTGAGGAGACTGAAATTAGGCAGCAAATCACTCGCGTACTCTGGGAGCGCCTGATTGGATACTGGCCGCAGCCATGGGGCCTACTGGTTACCGTTGCAGAGCTCCTCAAGAACGACAAATATATGTTTTTTGATCTCCCGTTCGTTAAATCGAATCCGGAGGTAAGTCTTGCTGATTTTCTACGCACCGGGATATGTCGCAACGCTAACGTGGAGTTTCTTTGTACCTCATAGGTCATTGAACGCTTCCACGCCATCTTGCAGCGCGGATGAAATCTATGTCGTCGTGTAGTTTTCTACTGTTTCCAGTCAATCGAGTGATGAAAACGGAGGACGGGAATTTTTCTCACTTCGGTTCGATTAATTAAGAAGGGCTCATCATCCGGAGTGTGCTACAGACTAATCGTTAGAGGACGGGCTGTGGATGATGGATATCCGTAACGTGGTTCATGGCACAAGGCGTTCTACACGGACATTGCGGCAATCAGGAAGGAAACCCCTTGTAGTATTTATGCGCTTAATGTAAAATGACAAAAAGTTTTGGCGGCATACAGTCACTTCTCATGCTAGATTATCTGGAACTCCCATGATACTGTTTCTGTGTCCCTGGTCACAATGCACCTCAGTACACGCACGATAACTGTTGTTTTGCTGCCAAGAACAGGTCCTGAATACGTATAGAGGGGTACCAAAAACTTTGAGCTACTACACAGTTTCTACCTAAGGTAAGTACTATCAAGGACTAAACTATATAACTTTAGCTCTGTTTTATTAAGTGAAAATTATAACTATCTATATAGGTTCTATTAATTAATTTAAATTCTAAATAAACTAATATAGAGACAGATAAGTAGTAATATATAAATAATACAGCATTTGCTTTTTGATTATTTATGAAAAAAGTATTCGTTATAGAAAATCCTTAATACACCGATTCTAGTGGACTGCTAGTAGTGAGGCGACGGCCTACTATTAGGTTGCCGGACGGGCAGTTAGATAGCTAGATAGCTAACTAATTAGTTAGCCTATAAGTAGATAGAATATTAGCCTATTAGTAGTGAAACGAGGCAGGGAGTCAAGTGAGTGAGTGAGTGAGTAAGAGACAACACACACTACCCAAATCCCAGAACCATCGTGCACCCTTAGTCCTGACGCCTCAAGGGTGACTCACTACCTACTACTACCCTCAGGGAACCGTAGTAGAGGAAAGAGAGCTCATCCAGCCCTAATCAGGCTTGAATAAGGTCTTTCGTTATATAGGCAGCCACTAGGTAGATTCAGTATGCTTTATTACTTAGTGGTAAAGGCACCTTAAGGGAGGCAGCAGCGCTATTATAGCAGCTATGTATTAGAAAGAAGCGTCTTATAAAAAAGGTCTTATAGGGGAAATCAATCTAAATAATTCGTCTCTGTCTGTCTATAAGTATCTGTGTGCTGAAGTCTGTGATAATAATCCTGCCGTTGCTGCTGATCCTCGTCTGTCTTATTCTTCCTCCTGATCAGGACTAAAAGATGCTCTAAACCCCTATTTTATACTGGGATGTGAAAGAAAAACCATGATGACTAAAGGGAATCAAGCCAGAAATCTGCATCCCAACCACTGCCCTGCTTCAGTAGGTAAGAAAGGGCCTGTTAGTAGGTACTAAGAAGGCTAACTATATCGCTTTAGATAGAGCGATTCTTAATCCCATACAGAAAGGGAGCGATTATCTTTAATATTTAGATATTTACACCTTAGAGCATTCCTATCCAATAGGTATATAAATGAAATACTATAATAGAAATAATATTATACAATTGTATTTATATAATAAAACTTCAATTAATAGTTTTATATACAACTATATAAGTTTAATTAAGCTTTTAAGTAGACTTAGTTCTAGACCCTTTTGCTTGAGGCTTGTAACGTGGCCTACGGTAAAGTATCCCTAAACTGAAGGATACCTTATGTGTTCTTAATCGTCCAACTGTAGAGCAAGCTAGTTGTGGCTGACTTTGTTTGTACTGTTCATGAGCGAAGCCAGACTTCACAGACAGTTCCTAATCGAATGATCGACTCACTCGCGCGCCTAGGGGCAAATCGCCAACTTACCGTGAACGGGCAGCGCAGGCAACCTCTGGTAATCACTATCTACAATTGACTCAATTGGAGAGTGGAAGATGCTGCACTGCGCATGGAGGATCTGGGCCTGCCCCACCTCTACCGCCAAAGCTTCCTTTAAGTAGACTTTACTCCCTGTCAACCTTACCAGCGAAGCAGATAGCTTACCCAACATACAGACACATCAAACTATCACAGTAAAGTCTGGATTGGACCTCGAGTTACAACCGAATTCCTCTGCCACACCTAATACCTCTGCCCCATTGAAGACTCTTGACTGAAAGGCTCCGTTGACCTCTTCACTCGGAGACCGTCTAGCTATCGTACTAAATCGCCTCGTGTTCGCCACTTCTTCCTCCACGAGGCAAAATCGCTTGATCTGTCGCATTGGAATGGCTTCACAACAGGAACTTCAAGATCTGCTCCGTGTCTTGACGACGAAATGTAAGATGCCTCTGGCAAATGCATTCGGAGCTGTTAAAGCTCTCCAGTCTGTCCAACTTCTTAGGTATGTGCTGTCCCACGTCTCCTACACTATCCCTCCATTTCCATGCAGCTCACTCCCTTAAAAAAACAAATACAGCTTGCAAGAAATTGCAGATGCTCCCCTCCAGAAAGTCGAAGACGTGCTAAGTGACGTAAAACTTGCAAAATCTCTTCAAACGGCCTGCAAGAACGGGGTAAAACCCTTAGGGAATAAACGAAGCGCGGACTCAATATCAAACTTCGCCACCACTGCGAAACGCTTGAAACCAGCGGATGCCAGAGACGAGGCCGAGTCAAAAATCACCGAAAACCACGAGAATGCTCTAGCTCTTCCCATCACTATGGATGAAGATGAAATATCCAAAACCTCCATCTACACCAACCGTGCCCCACTACTTCTCGCCTTCGTTGTCGAGCTTCTTAGGTACACCATGCCGAAACAACCTCTTTCGTCTCGACTCAGCCTTGCTCAGGCTGTGGTGAGTGCCAATTCAAAATCCAAAGCTGCCAATATCGGACTAGCCAAGGCGACAACAGAGGAAAGTTTATTAGCAGAAGGACAACCCAAAGTCAAGATTCTGGGACGGTCCATCGTTGTGCTAAAGCGAGGAGATTACGACTCGGAGTATTCCGAGCCTACTTCCATGCCTGATGCATTGAAAAGAGATGCGACAACAGAAGTTACAACGATGCCGACGGATTCGCCACCAGTCGAACCTGCTTCGTCTCTATGGTCTGTGAGTAAACAAATCACATTCAAATCATCGACATTCACTGCGAGAGTCGCCAGGCTTGACGACGCCAGCGAGGCGCGGCATCTCATAAGCTCGCTACTGTCGTCTGAACAGCACTTAAGGCATGCGACTCATAATGCCTGGGGATATCGTGTGATTCGGAACGGAGAGCCTTGTGAAGGCTCTGATGACGATGGTGAAACGGGCTGCGGTAATTTCATCCTACGATTGATGAGGGAGACAAACACCGTCAACGCCATTGTTCTAATGACACGGTTCTATGGCGGGACAATGTTGGGACCCACCCGTTGGAGGCTTATGAGGAGTTGTATCCTCGATAGCCTGTCTCAAAGACTACGCACTATCCCTCAGTATCAGGCCCAACACGAAGGAGTCGCTCTATGGGCCCTTGATCTCGCAAATGCGTCAACCGGAAGCGGGAGCAGGGTCCAGGACTACAGTGTTGTTGGGATCGCAATCCAGCGCCCTGAAACAGCACGCGCCTATCTTCTCAAGAGCTTCGCCACTGCCCAGATTGCAGGCGATACAATGGCCACAGGAAAGGAAGCTGAGCCCCCAGCACAGTCCAAGAGTAAGGGGAAAAGACCCAGCAAGTCGAGGATTGAGGCAGACAAGGAAGAGAACCTTGGACGACTTTTGGGAGCACTCAGACTCCTGTTTTCTAGCTGGGCCGACCAACCCGGTGAGATGGAGCGGAAGGCGTGGTCCTGGTATACCGCCATTAGGCCAGAAGTTGAGGACGGTCCAGCAGGCTGGGGAGAGAAAGGTTGGGTGAGGTTGAAGTCGATATTGGACTTGCGTCGGAGAGTTGACCAAGGCAAAGAGCACTAGTGCCTGCGAAAGGCACTTGAAATCATGCGTACCGACCTTGATAATCCTTAGTGATGACAATTCCTGTACAGTTTGCCTCCCGTCCCCGTTCGTCCTTTTGTTTCGCAGCTTTGAATAATCGAGTAATGCAAAGGTAAACTTGACGGCTTGCCTCCTCCTCGGTCCAGAAGTATCGCATGTAATGTGCTAAACTGAAATTCCAGTGTGAAAGGGGGCCGCCTCCACCGCAAGCCCCAGCTCCACACCGCCAAGCTATAAGCCTCGGCGGAGCCTGCGATAATCCGCCCGATCTTCCTGTTTTCCATACACCTCGTTTCTTCCTCTTGTTTTCCATCACTTGAGAATCGTGAACGGAATGGCGTACGATCGAATAGAATGACACGATATGGATATTGATGAACATCTGATATATTTTATTCTTGCGCTTGGCAATACCGCCTGTATCTGAACCCATTATTTGAACTACCCTATCCGGCTATTTAGCTGGCTCCCTAGCTTCCCACTACCTTGCGGCACCACGTAATCTCTTCTTCGCAGCAACATCGACATGCTACGCATCGCGACGCCAGTAGGTCGGGCCAGGTGTCGGCTTGTCCCAGGAATACCATGGGGACTTGGTCACCTTTCCGACTTTTCACGATTCTACTCTCGAGTGGCCAAGCAGAAGGCAAACGCACCTCGGCCGTGAGTTTTACTGTCCCACTAAGCAACTCGTGTCGCTTATCGCAACTGCGCCGTCTAGAGTCACCCTGGTCAATACCAAGCCGTACTCTCCCCGCCGTCCTGGCCATCCTTCCATCGCCGACTCACAGTCTTCTCATTCCCCAGATGCACGTGAGACTGCCGACGCCATCTTCGAAGCCAGAAAGATTCCTCTCCTCGCCGCTGGTGTTGTAGCACTAGGCCTGGGAATTTACCTGAGTCTTCTCGCCTCTCCGCTTTACTCTTCGTCATCCTGCTGCAGTTCTTCACCACCGGTATCAGATGCCGCCGTTCCGACAGGTCGTCCTTCCGTGTTTACTAAGGAATCCGCTCGCAAATTCGACCATAGCCTAGACGGCTCAGAAAGGATGATGGGCATTACCGCCCTACGCCAGAGGTTGGCTTCCCAAGCCTCTGGTCATGTGCTAGAGGTCGCCATGGGAACAGGTCGCAACCTGTATTTCTATGACTGGAGCTACCTACGAACCCATGCTACAGCAGTGTCCTGCGCGACAACGCCATCAGTGGTATCACCTCCAGCAGATGGTGGGCGGGCCCCTGTTTCATTCACCGGAGTGGATATCTCGAGTGAGATGATGGGGGTTGCTGTAGAAAAGATACCGGCTGCTATACCTATTTCAAAGGGTGTCATGCCAAGTGTCATGTCAGAAAGTTCGCCTTGCAAGAGCAGGGGAGGCCTCTTCTTCTGCTTGTCAGACAGACTGAGATTCTTTCAATCTGACATACACGACTATATTCCTCCCCCACCCAAGCAAGCCTCTACACTGGAAGACAAATACGATTTTGTTTGCCAGACGTTTGGGCTATGTAGTGTTCGCGACCCAGAGGCAGTCATTAGAAGTCTGGCCAAGGTGGTCAAGCCTAACACCGGCAAAATTATCCTTGTCGAACACGGCAGGGGGTTTGTAGGCCTTGTCAATGGGCTCTTAGACATGTCCGCGCCTCATCATTTCGCAAAGTACGGATGTTGGTGGAACAGGGACATTGTCGAGATTGTCGAAAGCGCTGTCAAGTCAACACCAGGCCTCGAGATAATCAAGGTTGAGCGTCCCTATTTCACTCAGCTCGGAACTACGCTGTGGATTGAGTTGAAAATAACTAGTCCGACAACTGCATCAGTTCCTCAAGTACCTATCCGTGGTTAGCGGGCGTGAACAGTCACGGCGTAGGTTATTAGAGACAAAAGACAAACCGAGTTCAGAACAACTTAGTGAGGTAAAAGACAGGAGAGGTTTGTTTAATTCCATTTAAATCAGGCCCATGATTCATACCCTAAATTTCAGTTTCATTCCTCTGTTTCTTACCATTCTTTCCCATCCAAACCCCAACACCGGTCTCCACGGACGCCTATGGCATTTTATACAGATACTAATACATAATACATCACACCTTTTCTCGTTTCTTCTTGTTCCTTTTTTTCGTGTTCCTCTCATTTCCGAATGACGAAAAAGGTCGTCACGCAAGCTAGGTTGTGCTTGCACATGGCCTCCCACGTATCAAAAGCCAACGGGCTATGCCACACAGCGTCCACCAGTCATCTTTTCCGCCCTAAACCAGATGGACTGCTCGCTTGACAGTCCATCCTCGCGCATAACCGCTCCCAAAACGCTTCATCTGGAAAGAGGTTCATCATAGTCCAAGGCGAAGTCATTGAGAGGGAAAGGAAGGCTAAGATGATACGATGAGACAGAACCTGTTCTCACACTAGCACATCACGCGGCGCGGCGCGATCATCAACAGGAATCCATCAGAGAATCAAGTTCGTCGAGTTCAATGTTCTCGGGCCCATGGTCCCATTCTAATAGGTTACCCAGCTTGAACCAGCTGTCGCCGTCAGTCTCTTTCTTTGTGCTGGAGAGGAACGTCGCCTTTATGGTCGGACTTGTGATGAAGTGGATGGGAACAGGACCGTTGTTGTTCATGGCAGCGGTGTGCTTCTCATCAAACATAGTGTCATCGCGAGCCGACTCATAGGCTGAGGCAGAGTTCTCGTAAATGCCGGCCGCTGACATCTCACGAGCGAGCTTGCGCTTCTGGAGGACGTCTGCGGTCTGAGTGAACTCACGTTCATCCTTTTCCAGAGGAGGCGAGGCACTACGGTGGCTTCTAGCGTATCGAAGACACTTGGGTAGTGACCCAACGGGCGTTGATGGCATGGCGATGTCGATATCATCATCAACGTCGTCAAACTCGGGAGAACTAAGGTCGACCTCGGGGCTCAATGACCTCCGACGGTCCAGGTCATCACCATCATCCGAGCCAGAGGCAAGACTGGAGATGGAAGGGGTAATGATGGACCGCTGAAAAGTGTGCGATGCCTCAGGGAGGGGCTGCCTCGGGGAGGTCGTTAGATAATAGTATGTACGGCGGGGATGAACTGTTTCGAGTTCTTTCGCCAAAGGGCACGGGGCGGAAGCAGTCCAGCAGGAGCGCTTCATAAAGGCGGCGAGACGAGACGAGATTATTGCACATGGATTCGCAGAGCTGCAGAGAGTAGTGAGTTAGCGAGGCTGCCACGTGATGGAACAGCGATTGACGCAAGGCATGGTTCTCACTGTTTAACAATGTTCAACTGTTGCTGTTGTAACAAAACAGTTGCAAGCTCTTTGACGAGGTGAGGTCGATTCGCCGTGGCGATCAGTTGAACGACGACAGCTTCAACTATTTCATCATGTATGGATTCGAGATCGATTGGCCGTGGTGGCGCTTCGGCTATGGCGTCGTCTAGTTCCATGGGTTTGTTGGCAGTCGGGGAGGGCGGAGGAGTGTGGTCATAGTGAGGACGTTTATGCGACACGATCCTAGTCAGTGTGTCTTCGCCATGGGATCGTTTTTGGCGCTTGTTGGGATGCGTTGTAATCGATGGTGACGCTGACGATGATATTGACGTGATGTTAATACGGTTTGTCACGTTCTCGGAGCCGCTCCGACTGGAAGTCGCAGTGTTGTGGCGTGATGGATGGCTCCCGGGAACATGAATGCCTAGCGAGGGAAGAGAAAGTGATTTGCGACGAGTATTGTACGGCATTTTGGCCTATTATCTCTCTTTCCTGTGTCTCTGCTTCGTCGAGATAATGGAGAGGAATGATATAGAACAGGAAGGAATGGAAAACCCTGGGGAAGATGATAGAGGATGGAATGCCTTGAGGCGGAATAATCCCAAAAGATGCAGGCTGGAGAATAATGGTCACCGTAGGGAATGGGGTGAAGGAGGGAAAGGAAAGAGGGAGTGAAAACGAGATCAAGATTTGGAGAACGGGGGCAAACGGGGATTAGATGGGACGGATGAGATGGTGTATGTGGTACGGCAAGGCAGAGGGAAAGCGTGGAATGTAGCGTGAATCTTCGTTCTCCTTACTTTTTTGCCGCCAGTCGCCGAGAAGTTAGGGGTCTTCTTCTTTTTTTTTTTTTTTTTTCGTTTTTCCCCCCCTTGCTTGTTTCTGTTTAGAGGACCGGGATAGCACCGGGCAACAAAACAACTGAAACATCAAAAGAGAACTAAATGGCGGTTGATTGGCCAGGACTTTGACTAGTATGAGTTTTCCCCCACCTAATTTCTGCTACCTTTCGGACCTGAACGTTTTTTTTCTCTTGTGGTTTGTTGCGTAATTGTGGGACGACCCTAGCAAATCTAGTATCAAATCAGAGGTTGGAGATCTGATTGAAGTTAATGCTTAGCATTATTATATAATCATTCTGTTTTTATTACACGTAGTGAGTACCCCTTCTATAAAGAGAATAAGAGACTGTTGGTATTAGTAATAATTATTAAGACTATATAATATAAGGTTTTAAGTAAAAGGTATTTTTAATAAAAAAGATAGTATATTTAAACCTAATTTAATAGTATTCTTTTATAAAATAATAAAAATAAATAATTACTTATAACTATATAAATTCTTTTATAAGAAGTAATTAAGTTTAAGGATTTATATTAAATAAATATTATAATATAAGTAAAAATAATAAAAAGTAATTAAGTTTTAATAACTTTATAAAAAAAGTATAAAAGTGTTATAGCTAGCGATTTAGTAATAAAGGGTCTACTAATAAAAGCTAATATTTAATACTAAATGTTAGAATTCTTTAGTAATTCTAACTATTTCCTATTATTCCTCCTCCTTCTTAGATCAATATAGGGATTAAGATTAGCTTTATAAATCCCTAAAAGGTAATATATAATTAACTTTATATTTTAGGTTATACTTATTAAGGTATAGATTTATAAATAGGAGTTAGTATATTTATAAGCCTAAGAATGTTCTAATAAGGCTTTTAGGGGCCTATATAAGAGCCTTATTCTTCCTTAAGAAGAATCCCTTCTCTAAANTATAGGTTACTCTTTTATAGGGTACTTATAAGTTAAAAGTACTCTAACCTCTACGCTATTATACTAAGAGGCTATAAGCTTAATATATGTTCTATATATTAGAAACTTTTATCCTTATTCTTTAGTTAATTATATAAGTTCTCTTTTATACTTATATAATTATTCTTTTAACTAATTTTTAATAATAGTTAAATCTATTTATCTTTATAAAAGAGATTTATTTAATAAGTTAATAGTTATTTTATTTATTTAGTCTAACTTAATAACTATAGCTATCTATTAGCTATTACTTTTTTTATAACTTAAGAAATAAAAGGTAAAAAGAGTAAGCCCTTTTATTCTTTAAGAAAAACTTAAGAAAAGTATTTAGCTTATATCTTTAAGCTAATATAAATCTTATACTATACGCCTTTAAGATATATTTAATCCTTAAATTATAATTATCATAACTTAATAAAAATTTAACTTATAAAGGGACGAACCTATATTTATAAGTTAAATTCTAAGGATTAGTACTAAAATTTTATAATTTTATACCTAATGATCTATATTTAATAAAATAAAGGGATTAAATTACTAAGCGTACTAAGCCTAACGCTATATTTAAGGCTACTATAGCTCTAAGCTAATTATATTGATTTAACCTAACTAATTATACTAATTTAAGTCTATTTTAACTAAAGACCTTATACCTTAAGCTAGAATTAAACCTTAGAGCTTTATAATTAAGTTACTATCTTAATTACTAATATATAGCAGTAGGTTAAACCGCTATACTATCTACTTAGCCGTTTAGTTAAAAGCTATACCTTTAATTTACCTATATAAAGCTAAAAAACAGCCTTATAGGGTACTTTTAGGTATTAAGGGATAGGGTTATACTAATACCCCTTCCTATAGGCTATTTGAGCTTAGAATTCAACTAAGCTAACCAAAATATTGGATTTATCGGGTATAACACCAAAAAGCCCTTTAGAGGGTAATAAAATTAATAAAATCGAAATCTATAAACTAAGTAATACTATTAAGATTTATACTATACTAATAAATTAATAGTTAACCGGTTCTAAGAACTAAAATACCTAGTTTATAACTTTAAAGGTTTATTTAAAACTTTTAAAACTATATAAATATTTTAATAAAAACGATAACTATAACGCTATAACTAAAGAATAAAAGGACTATTATAAAGGGGCCGACTATATTCACTTAGCTGTTACTAACTGGTTAATAGCTAGACGTTAGGTAGGCCTAACTATAAGCTGTAAAAATCCTTATAGAAAAGGGGATCGGATAAGTTAAAGTTTATATACTAATATATACCTATTATTACCTATATCTTTCCTAATTAAGCGCTTATAGCGTACCCCTTATAATTCTTTAACTTTTACCTCTATAAAGTAACTAATATAGAATAGGATAATAAATAAGAGACTAATAAGTAACTAAAGGTTAGTAATATATATATAAATAATAGTATTAATAAACTATAGGCGTATATATTACTATTAATAACTATATAGGTAGCTAAACTAAATAAATATCTAATTTTATAAATAGGACGTTATACCCTATATAATAATCTTTAAAACCCTACCCTCTTAAAGATAATATAAGTAGTATAAACGGTAATAAACCCTAAATAGTAAATAAGACTTTAGTAATATTAGATTATTTAAGGTACTAAAGGCATACTAATATACTAACAAATAAAGACTTAAGAGCGTTAGTATACTACTTATAAAGAAATAATAATAACTTTATATTAAGACTATAACCCTAAGTATAAATTAATTAAGAGAATTAAGTACTAAACATTTAAAAGGTAGTACTAATACTATAATAATATAAATGNTAAAAGAAAGGTAAAGAGAGTATAAAAAGCCTTTAGTATATAACTATAAAACGCTTTTTAAAGACGTTATTATAATATAAGTAAATAACTAAGTTAAAGTAATTAAATAAGTAAATAGCCTATAACTAAGCGCTACTATAGTATACTATATAGATTAGGTATTATTAAAGCTATCTTACCCTCTATAGATATAATAAAGGAACTATTAAAATAGTTTAGAGAAAGAACCCCTATAGGAGGAGTTTATTATATTTATATAGTAATAGTATATTAACTTAAAAGCTAAAAAAAGGGAGTATTAAAGAGAGCTTTATTTTATAAAATAGAAACTAAGTAGTACGCCTTATTATACTTTACTAAATAGAGTATACTATATAGTAACTTAAGGACCTAAATAAAAGAGGATAAAATAGAAGTATTTAACTTCTTTTTTAGCCTTCTAAAGCTATTATAAAAAGAAATAGTTTAATATAAAGTTAAAGTCCTTAAGCTAAGAGAAGTAGCCTATAAGGCTAAAAGGCTTTAAAACTTCTATAAAAAAAGAATAATAAACTATTATAAATAGAGAGCTAAAAGAGACCTATAATAAAGAACTAAGGACCTTAAAAATAATAATTATACTAAAGATCTAATAGATATATCTCTTTAAGGGCTACTATACTATAATAAATAAAAAGTATAATAAACTAAGGTAAAGAGATATACGTTTTAATAAACTAAGGGGTAGAAATATATAATAGCTATATACCCTTTAAGAGATTATATAAACTATTAATAAACTATAGAACCTATAGTTATTATAGTAAATATAGATACTATTAAAGAAACTACTTCTTTAAGCTAAATATAACGTTAATAAGTTAGTAATTTAAAACGTTAAAAGCTATAGTAAATAAGGTTAATATCTTATAGAGACCTATAGACCTTAAATTATTAGAAAATAAATAAGTATATTATAAGAACTAAAAGTATTTATACCTTATAAGCTATTAGTCCCTATTAAAGCTATTATAAAAAAGAAGGTAATTATTATATAAGGGCTTATTAAAAGAAAAGTTAAAGTTAGTATAGATTTATACTTATAGATTAATATAATTAGCTTAAAACTAATAAAAGAACTTAAGTTAGCTTTAGTTACTATAGTTATATTAATTCTATAAGGCTATAATAAATAGGAAACTAAAGTAAAGAGAGTATTCTTACTAATGTTCTTCCTTTTAAATTTAATAAGTTAGCTATAAAAGATTTATAAGCTTTTTATTAAAGTAAATTAACCCCTAAAAGTACTAAATCTCCTCCTTATTTAATATTTAATAGGCTTAAAGGGTATTATTATTAATATAAAGATAAATATATAATAGTATATTAAGATATCTATTATAGACCTTATAGTATTTACTTATAAGATTATAAAAAACAGTAAGAAGGTATATAATCTATATATTATAGGCCTTCCCTTTAAAAAGAAACCTACTATAGGTATACTTAATAAAGAAGAAAATAAATAAGTAAATAATAATATATTACTACTACTAAAGCTTAAGTTAAAGTAGGTTACCTTTAATAAAAAGGTAGTAATAAAATTAAATAGNCCTTAAAGGGGTAGAGTATATAAT
>MPGH01000023.1:111675-122335 GCA_001937105.1 Colletotrichum chlorophyti | reverse complement strand
TTATAATTATTTATTTAGTTAAAGTATAAAATCCTTATTAAGATAACTAAAGGTTTCTATTATATAGCTTTTAATACCTTCTTAGTCCTTAACCTCTATACCCCCCTTAATAACTACCCTATACTTATTATTAAGGTACTATAANNNGAAAGCCTTTACTTTATTTTAATTAANTACCCTATTAAGTCTATATAGGCCTTATACTTCTTAAGGAAGTTAGAGATATTAGTCCCTATAAAGGTAATAGTACTAGTAGTTCTTAAGGATAGTATTTTAACCTTAGTACTTTAAGGCTTAGGTTAGGTAAAGGAGTATAGGACCTTTATTAGGTCTACTATACTAATAATATTATCTTTCTTTTAGGCCTAATTAGGTAGAGGGGGTAATAAATACTTAGGTTCTAATATAGGTATAGTTAATATTCTCTCTCTAAAAGAGGAGGAACTTATTAAAGGTCTATCTATATTATATGCTTATCTTATTATTACTTTATATAATTACCCTTAAGTTATAATAGTCTTTAAAGCTAGGGTTCTCTAAAGGACCTATTAGTTAATTAAGTTTATAATAAGTAATATATAATAATAGCTAAGTTTCTTAATATATTATTTAAAGACTCTTTATAGATAACTAAGAGTCTATATATATTAGTACTATTTATCCTCTTAGCTTTATAATAATCTATCTTTTAAGTCTCTTAACTCCCTTAGTAATAAACTAAATTATTACTATTAAGCTAATTAGAGCTATTCTTATACCTTCTTTTAATAAAGGTCCTATTATCTCTTAAATATATCTTATAACTTTTATAGATATATTTAGCTTAGTAGAATTTAGGCCTATATAGAAGGTTACTCTCTTTACTTTTATTCTATTAGTATTAGTTTGAATCTCTTATTATTTAACTATAGATAGATATACTACCTTAATTAGACTAATTACCCCTTAGTAAAGTATTTATATAAGCACCTAGCCTTTAAATATATATTTAAAGTCAGCCCTATTAGTCTTAAATACTCCCTTTAGTACTATCTTAAATTCTAACTTAGCTACTTATTTTTTATTTTATTAAATTCTCTTAATTCCTATTTATTTAAGTTATAACTTATCTTATTTAGTTATTACTATATCCTTTAGTCTTAACTTATACTAAAGCTATAAGATTAATTAGTTGTCTTATATATTTTATCCCTTATTAAGGTAGGGAAGATATATTAAGTTATTATTATTTTTTAAGGTCTTCTTTATACCCTTATTTTCTATTAGACTTATCTTAAGCTAATTAGGTTTATTATTCTTTTTATCTTTTTATATTAGTTTATTATATCTAATCTTCTTAAAGCTTTTTAGTAATACTAATAATAATAAAAAATCTTAGTAATAAGGAGATTAAGCGTTTAATTTACCTATAAGGTACTATTAAAATAAGGTAGGGAATTAAGTAAGTAAGTAAGTAAGAGATAATATATACTACCTAAATCCTAGAACTATTATATACCCTTAGTCCTAAAGCCTTAAGGGTAACTTACGACTTACTACTACCCTTAGGGAACTATAATAGAGAAAAGAGAGCTTATTTAGCCTTAATTAGGCTTAAATAAGGTCTTTTATTATATAGGTAGCTATTAGATAGATTTAGTATGCTTTATTACTTAGTAATAAAGGTACCTTAAGGGAGGCGGTAGCGCTATTACTATTATTAGGTATTTTAAAAGAAGCGTTTATAAGAAAGGTCTTTAAGAGGAAATTAATTTAAATAATTTATTTCTATCTATCTATAAGTATTTATATACTAAAGTCTATAATAATAACTATACTATTATTACTCTTTTTTTTCTTTATATTATCCTCCTCCCTTTAATTAGGACTAAAAGATGCTCTAAACCCCTATTTTATACTAGGATGTAAAAGAAAAACTATAATAACTAAAGTAAATTAAGTAAGAAATCTGTATCCCAACTACTGCCCTACTTTACTATATACGTTAAGAAGTAGAAAAAGGGAATATAAAAGTAGAATATCTACCTACTTCTAAGATACCTACTAATAGCTTAACTAAGCCTTTAGTTAGGCTAAAGTTTAATAAATTTATTAAACTTATAGGCTTAAAAGACCTTAAATAATTTAAGGCCTACATAATACTATAAGTATTATGTATAATAATAAGAAAAGAAAGGCTATTAGAATTCTTTAGTAATTCTAACTATTTCCTATTATTCCTCCTCCTTTTTAAATTAATATAGGGATTAAAATTAGCTTTATAAATCTCTAAAAGGTAATCTATAATTAACTTTATATTTTAGGTTATACTTATTAAGGTATAGATTTATAAGCAGGAGTTAGTATATTTAAAAGCCTAAGAATGTTCTAAAAAGGCTTTTAGGGGCCTATATAAGAGCCTTATTCTTCCTTAAGAAGAATCCCTTCTCTAAATAAATAACTACTAATTAATCTAACTATATTCTATCTTTACTTATAAGTNTACTTATTCTTATAACCTATATATACTTCTATAGGTTACTCTTTTATAGGGTACTTATAAGTTAAAAGTACTCTAACCTCTACGCTATTATACTAAGACTAAATAAATCTTATAAATA
Source organism: Colletotrichum chlorophyti (assembly GCA_001937105.1). Taxonomy (NCBI): domain Eukaryota; kingdom Fungi; phylum Ascomycota; class Sordariomycetes; order Glomerellales; family Glomerellaceae; genus Colletotrichum; species Colletotrichum chlorophyti. Next base: position 119,735 of record MPGH01000023.1, on the reverse strand, counting down.
TATTATATTTAAGTCTTATTAAATAACTAATATATTTAAGCTTATATAGTAATTAATTGTATAAGTTAATAAGATTAATAGAAGATTAATTAGCTTATAAAGAGTTAGTTTAAAAATTTTTAAAGATAAGTTATAAAGTTAATTATTAAAAGGCTAATAATAGAGGTATCTACGCCTTTACTATAAAAGGCCTACTTATTGAATATATATATATATATATATAATCTTAAAAGTATTTAAAATAGTTATTTCTATATAAGGGGTGCGCTATAAACGCTTAACTAAAAAGGATATAAGTAATAATAGGTATATATTCGTAGGTAAACTTTAACTTATTTAATCCCCTTTTCTATAAAGATTTTCTTAGCTTATAGTTAGGCCTACTTAACGTCTAGCTGTTAACTAGTTAGCCCCTTTATAATTACCTCTTTATTTATAAGCTTTAGTCCTTAAGGCTTATATAACTTATTACTACTATAAGGCCGCTTAATAACTACGTTTAGTATTTATAATATTATAAGAGCTATATTAACGTATTATTATAGACCTTTTATTATTTTAATTCTAACTATTATCTTCTAATAATACTAACTATATTCTATAGCTTTTATAATAATTAAAAAAGCCTTATTTTTAGCCTTTATTATATAACTTTATTAAGATATTATTTTTATATCACTATATTACTATATTATTTATATAAAGCTATTACTAAGTTAATAATAAAGGTAAAGTAAAGTATTATTACTTAAGTACTAGTATATATATAAATACTCTTTAGCTTTCTTACCTTTTTTTACTTGTAAAATTATTTCTCTTCTATCTTCCCCTCCTTTTTTATATATACTAAGTTTTTATTAATTCTTTATTATACTTTTACGTTCGTTTTTAAATGATTCTTTACTTATTTCTTATTAATTATTATAACTCCCTTTTTTATTTTTATTTTATTAAGCCTTTATTAATATTATATACTTCTCTCTTATACCTTTATTTTATTAAGCTATTATTAATAATAAGTATTGTTATCTATATTTAAGATATTATTTAGTTTTATTATTAACTTAAAGAGGGTTTTATTAAACTAAATATAGCTCTTTATATTAACTACTTATATCTCTTATATTATAATAGAATATAGTTAACTTATCATACTATTAAGTATATTAAGAAGTATTTAGTAGTATATTTTTAACTACTACTAAACCTAGTAATATCGGCTACCTATATGTAACTATTTACGTATAAGCAGAGCTCCTTATATTAAGGAGCTCCCCCTTAACTATAGTTATAAGAGACCAACTACTTTATATTATATATCTTAAGACCTACCTTTACTTCTTACTATTACTTCCTATTATTACTTTATTTATATTATTAGCGTTATCCTTTACTACATTAATATACCTATATTAGTTATACCCCTTCTACTTTAGTAACTAATAGGTAGAATAACTATAATATCTAATAGTATAACTTTTCTTTTCTTTTCTCCTTATAGTTTTATAGAGTATAACTATAGTTAGATAATAAATAAAAGTATTAACGGTTTTATAGAGTCTAACTATAGCTATATAGTAAATAAAAGTTAAAAGAAAAGACTAAAAGATTTAAGACCTTTACTATCTCTATTAACGGTTTTATAGAGCTTAGCTTAGCTAAGTAGTAAATAAAAGTTAATAGAGAGAATTAAGGCTATAACCTTTTTAATAGGACTATATATTAATATAGTCTTATAGAAAAGAAATATACCTAAAATAACCTTAATAATAACGTTAAAAGATAAAAGGATAATTAAAGATACTAAACTACTTTATTAATTTATTATAAGAAACCTAAAATATAAGATAGTTATTAATTTCTTAGTATACTTTATTAAGAGGCTTAGGCTTTTGACTAAAATAATCTAAGACAGTAATTAACTATACTACTACTAAAACTTATAATAGAATATTTACTCTTTTAATAATTAGGTACTTAATAAGTATATAGCTTAAAAAACCTTAAAAAGAATCTTAGGTTATATAACTATATATAATATAGCTGAATACCTTTATGCTCTTAATATATAAATTAATAATAAGGTGTAATAGTTCTATACTAAAGGTAGAAGTATATTTAAAAAAGGGAAGAATTTAAAGCTATTATTAGTACTATAAGAGCTAATAGCTAAGTTAATAATATTCTTAAAGTTAGTATAGCCTTTTATAATAACTAAAGCTAGACCCTTAAAGTAAACTTTTTATAATATAGGGGCTAATTTTAGTAATATAAAAACCCCTTTATATTAATTAAATAATATATAGATATAGAGTATATTATTCCTTAATAACTAAAGTATATTTATACCCCTATAGCTAAACTTAATAGGGGGACTAAGTTAAATAACGTTAGTACTAGCTTAGGTTTAAGAGATAATAGTAAAATTCCTTAAGACTTAGTTATACTTAATAGAGTAAATAATTAACTAAAATAGCTAGAAGTAAAATAATACCTAAGTAACTAAGGACCTATACCTTAAGCTCTTAGTTTTTTAGCTAAATATACTAAATAAACTATAAAGTAAAGACCTAATCTTCTATAATAACTTAAGGATAGCTTATTACTATAAAGTAGACTTTTAGCTTACGTTTATTAAGGCTAAGTACGCTTTAGCTAAGGACTAATATAGTTTACTTAATAACGTTAGTAACTACTTTAGAAGCAACGCCTTATACNTAATAAATATATATCCTTACTAAAAAAGAACGTTAGTATACCTATATANGTACTACTATTATTCTAAGTAATAATATAAAAACGCTTTATACTTAATTTAATAGAATATAATAAATAGCTAACTACTTATAAATAGTCTATATATAATATTTATAAAGATAGAGATATTTATAAGTTTATATAATAGTACTTTAAGTATATATATAGTTAGGGTAATACTTAAGATATTTAAAAGCTTATGAAACTTTATTTATTACTATACTTAGAGCTTTAGAAGCTTATTTAAGAACTATATATTAGTAATATAGTAGGGAGCTTTCTTAAGTTACTTAAAGAGAAAAATATAATACTTAAAAACGCTTATAAGAGATTTTAATTTAACTAAGTATAACTTAGTTTAGTCTTTAATTTTATTACCCTTTATAATAATAAGAATAAAGAAGAGTATAATAAGATAGTAAGCTAAAGAGCTAAGTACTAATAACTAAAATAAAAAGATAATAATAACTAATAGTAAAATAGTTAAGAAGATAATAGAGAAAAATATAGTTAATAAAACCTATAGCTATACTACTAACCTAACTATAAAGATAACTAAAATAGACGTCTTTAGGAAAAATAAAGGATATATAATAACTCTTAATAGGGAGTAAAGTTTATATATTAAGGTATAAAAAGAGTAAAAAAAAAGTCTATTATATAGAGGAAGGCGTTTATATAGATAAGGAAATTAATAACCTTATAGATAGTAGCTTTTTCTTTAAATACATTTTAAAAGAGGTACTACCCTTATTAGTAGATATATATAAAGAATTTAAATTAATATAGGATTTTATAGAATAGACTATAACTTAGCTTATAAAAATAAATATAATAAAATAGATAATAACCCTAACTAAACTATTATATAAAATTAAAGATTTAATAAAGAAAATACTTAAGGAAAATATAAAAGAATAGAATTAACTTAACCTATAGCTTAAGACTATAAAATATATTAATAACGTTAATTTAATCTTTAAGTTAAGGTAAGTTATTAAGGTAATCCCTATATTAATATTAGTTATATAAAAGAAGCTTACTTATTTAAATATCCTAATAAAAGTAGATATAAATAAGGAAACTAATAATATTTACTTAGATACTAAAGCCTTAAAAGAGCTAGTTAATTACTAAGAAGTTAAAAGATTTATATAAAAACCTTAATTCAAAAAGATCAATAAAGTATAAATAGTAGTAATAGGATTAAATTTTAAGTTTAATAAATAAGTAATATTTAACCTTTATATTTTAAAATAAATTTAAGGGATAGAAGTTATAAGATATATAACTATTATTATAGGAGTAGTTAATAGCTTAGTAGTAAACCTACTCTTAGGGACTCCCTTCTTTATAAGAAATAGAATTTTATTTAATTTTATAACCTATAAAGTAAAATTTAAATTAATACTTAGAATAGTTATATTATTTATTATAATAAGAAAGTACTTAGTAATATAGTAAGTTAGTATAATATATATAGTAATAATACTACTATAGTTAGTAGCTTTTATATTAATAAGGAGTATACTACTACTAAGGTAAGAAAAGGGGATAGAAGTATAGCTATACTACCTTTATATAACCTATATAGTAGTTATTAACTCTATAGTAAATATAGACTAATAAGGCTTAGTACTTATCTATAATAAAATAACTAAGTTAATAAAGATTAAAAAGGTAAAAGGATAGTAAAAATTAAGGAATATTAAGGTAATAAAACTATAAACTTAATTAACTTTATTAATATTAATAAACTTAAAAAGATATAAAAGATATTAATATATACTATATTAAAAATAGTATTCTTAACTATACTATAAGAAGATAAAGTAGGATAAGATAATAGCTATACTAATAAGCTATACGTTAAAGATATACCCTCTTATAGAATCTTAAAACTAAAGGACTAACTTAGTATAAAGATAATAAAGGGCGTTAAGATCTACATAGAAGATATAAGCTTTATAAGAAAGCTAAAGAAAGTTATTAACTTATATAATATTATTTATAACTAAGGGGTAATTCTATTACTAAACGATAGAAAGATAAGGATTAACTTAATAGAAGGATAGTAAAACTAAAAAACTATAGTTTACTTATACCCTTTTAGTTATAGGGACTATACGTTCCTTAATAAGACCTATAAAAAGCTTTATTTAGTTCAAAAGATAATATTTATTAAAGGGCTACCTTGAGTTATATACCTTATATTTATAGTATAGTAAACTATTAATAGAGTATAAAAAGGCTAAGTAGTTATTAACCTTTACTTATTAAATAAAATTATAATCCTTAATATATACCCCCTTTTTAACTAAGATAATGTTATTAACGCCCTATATAAAAAAAAGAGGATAATAGTATTTAATATTATAGGATTCTTTTATTAGTTATTAATTTATTTTAAATATAAGAACTATATAGTAGTAATTAGTCCCTATAGAATTAAATTTTAAATATAGTACTAATAGGATTTTAAAACTTATTACTATTTATTTAGAGATTTATAAATAACCTATTTTAGAATTATAGTTACTTTATTTATACCTATATTAATAATATTATTATCTTTAATAATAATAAAAATAACTACCTTAAGTATATTAAAATAATAATAAAAATCCTATATAAAAATAGAATATACATCTTAATAGAAAAGTTATTTATAGGCTTCCTTTTAGTATACTTATATAAGTAAATTATTAATAGAACTAAAGTCTATAAAATAGATAATTAGATTATAGCTATAAAGAGCCTTTAATTCCTAATTAATCTTTATAATTTAGAGATATATGTTAGAATAATAGGATAGCTAAAAAAAGATATACTATAAATAGATATAATTATAGAACCTCTTTAATATAAAAAGATATACTTAGCTATTAAGCTATATATTAATAAAATAGTAAATACTAAAACGTTTAAAGTAGTAAGATTATAAAAATATATAGTAGAGTAGTTTATAGTAACGCCTAAAGAACTAAAGGTATAGAACGAACTATAACGCTAACTTTATAAAGAAATAATTTAGTACTACTATAATTCTAATAGGTACCTTTTCATTAAAACTAATACTTATAAAGTAAGTTAAGGAGTAATAGTATTTTAGCTAAATAAGATATAAAATAAATATAATATACCTAAAAAGGATATTAACTTTAGATATATTAAATTAATATTATTCCTTTTAAAAGTAGTTAGTAAAGTTCAAAGTTAGATATTTATAATAAAGCTAAAGTAGTAGCTATAGTTTAAGCTATAAAGAAACTTTAGAAGCTTATATAGAGTAACTAATACCCTATATAGATTCTTATAGACTACATAGTTACTAAGGGTATCCTTACTTATACCTTACTTTAAATAATAGACCTTAATAAAGTAAACCTTAAGCTAGTAATAGTAGCTAACTACCTGTCTTAATTTAATCTCTAAGTAACCTATATATTAAAGAAGCTTAATATAGTACTAAACGCCTTATTAAGGCTATCTATTTATTAAGCTATTAGTATTATAGATATATATAAGGATTATAATATCTTAACTAAGCTAGATAATAACTTTACTAAGGATACTACTAAAGAAACTAAGGATAACCTTAAAATAAATACTAACTTAAGAGTTTAGTTTACTAATAATAAACTACTAAACTTAAGAGTATAGAGATAAACTATAATAACTATAGCTAACGACCTTTATAAAAAGATTAAAAAGGGATATACCTTAGATAAGAAGTACTAAGCTATAGTTACTTAGTTAAATAAGTAAGAAAAAAACTAAACCTAATATATAACGCTTACCATAATAAAGAAAGAGAAGAAATAAACTAAGTTAAAAAAAGACCTTATAAAAGTAAAAAGGTTAGTATATAGATATAAGACGATACTAACCTTTTATATACTATAGATACTATAGGTATAAAGAAGCTATATATACTATAAAGCTATATACCTAAATTCCTTTACCTTATATATAATAATAGCTACTATTTTAGTATAGACTATATAATAGTAGAGCTAGCTATATTTTACTTTAAAAAGAAAGCTAATACTATTTATAAATATCTTACCTATTACCTTAAATATAAAGAGATAAAAATAGATTAGTTAAAGCCCTTAAGCCTTCTCTAACCTATTTATACTATAGCTATAAACTTTATTATAGATACACCTAAAGTCCCCTTAGTTAGGACTTTTTAAGCAATCTTAGGTTATAATAAGCTTAACGTATTAGCTACTATGACGTATAAATTCTTAATAAAAAATTATTAATAGTAAGCTATTTAATATATAGTATAAAAGAATAGGTAGTAGTATTATTAAGAGTAGTAGTTATATATAATTAAGGCCTACTATAAGTAATTATTAGTAATAGGGATCTAAAGTTTATATCTAAGATATAAAAGGTAATTTTTAACGTACTATTAATAAAACTACTCCTCTTAACTATATACTATACTTAAGTAAATAAAGTAAGTATATAAACTAAATAGTTAAAACTATAATAAGATATTATATACTAATAAACTTAGAGATATTATAAATAGATATATTATTAGTATTATAATATAAACTAACGTATATATATAGCGAGTAGGCTATTATAGCGAGCGGGCCACTTCTACTACTATCTATACCTCTTCCCTTTATAATAACTTTCCTCTACGTATAATAATAAGTTCTTCTTTAAATAAAGCCTACATTATGTTTGTACTTAAAGCTATTAAAAAAGACCTAAAATTATCTGTATAAGGAGCTACTACTATCTATAATATCCTAAAAATAATACTTTAATGCCGATATATCGGCTGACTACTATAATATAAAATGCGTACGAATTTAATAAAGATAACTCCTTTAGAAGAAACTATAATTCTTAAATAAGTTATTAACCTAATTAATTAAGGATTTCTACTATAACTTAACGATATATAAGATATAGCTAATTACCTCCTTAACGAATGTAATGTAATACGTATTAGACTGTAATAGGTAGAGAACTTTATATAACGTTAAATATAACTAAAGATGTATTTTTAATATAGAATTGACTATTAAAGGGTATTAGCTAAGGATCCTATAATTATATAGGCCTAGTTTACCCTTATATAAAATATAATCGCTAAGTATAGAATATATAATAACGATATTTATAATTTTAATAAGATAGGCTTCTTAATAGGAATGCTATTATATATAAAGGTTATTATAACCTCTAACTACTATAGAAGGCCTTATATAAAGTAGCTTAGTAATTATAAATAGGTTTCTATTATTTAAGGCGTATATATAGATAGCTAGGCG
>MPGH01000023.1:98458-111420 GCA_001937105.1 Colletotrichum chlorophyti | reverse complement strand
CTATTAAAGGCTTTATATAGTAAGGAAATTAAAAAGATAATATAGATATAGATTATATATATTACTAAAAACGACTTCTTTCTTACTTTTAAAGCAGCCTTTTTTACTTTAATAGGTAAAGAAAACGTATAATTTAGTTTTAGGTAGGCTGGCCTTATACCTTTTAACCTAGAAGTAGTTCTTTCCCGTTTAGATTTTAAGCTAAAGACGTTAATACTATCTAACTTATACCTAAGTAGCTAAGGTTTTAGGACCTAAAGATACTAACTATAGTATATAACGCTATATAAAGCTCTACTTTACTTAAGAAAAGAATTACTAGTTATTAAAATAGCTTACTAACTTATTTATATAAGGTTATTAACTTATAAGTAAAAAGTATTAGTAAGTTAGTATATAAACTAGCTCTTATTAAAGCTAAATACTATAGGCTTTATATAGTAAATAAGATACTAAGTAAGTACTAAAAGGCTAAAAAAACCTAACTATATCTTAAAGGGTTACTTAATATAGCTAAAGCTAAGGCAATATAGGTAGAGAAGGGGGTTATTAATGCTAGAGGCGAAAACATACGTTAGGAGGGTGCTCGTATAGAGGGGGGTGAATTGCACAGGCGGCGATGTGGTAACTATAGAAAGACTGGATATAACGTATAAATATGTTAGGTAGTTTAGGAGACCTCTAAAGAAGAGGCTAATAAGTAGTTCTAATTGATTTCGTACGATGTAGCTTAATTGACTTATATAAATGGCTAGAGGGTAGTGAAAGGTGGCCCGCTCGCTATAATGGCCCACTCGCTATATATGTACGTTAAATTATATATTAGTAGTAATAATAAAAAGGTTACTTAATAAGGTAGTAATAGGCTTTTATTTATAAACGGCGTTAGATCTTATTAGTAATATAAACGTACTAAAGGAATTACTTAAAGTCCTTTAAAAGATATACTAATAAAAAACTTAATACTTAATTAATATTATAAGGATATTATAAAAGGTAAGGTATAATAACGCTTATACTAAAGTTAGTTATAATATAGGTAAGGAAGTATAGATAAGGCTTAATAAAAAATACTACTTACTAAAGAATCTAAAGTCTAAATAGTTACTAAAGTAAATAGGACTCTTTAAAATTATAAAAGTTATTAACTTACTTATATATAAACTTAACCTCTTATAGTACTAAAAAGTCTATCCTATAATCTTAATAGCCTAACTCTAAAAGCTAGCCTAAGGAACTAACCTATTTAGCTAAAGACCTAAAGATTCTTAGCTTATAGAGGTTAATAATATAAAAGAATAAGAGATTAATATACTTATAAACTATTGTATAATATAGGAAAGTAATAAACTAACCCTTTAATTCTTAATAAAATAAAAGGGACTTATTACTAAAGATAATATATAGTAATCCTATAAATCTCTTCTTACCTATATAAGTAACTTAGTTTATAAATATAACATTAAAACCTTATTAACTAAAATAAGGTTAAAGAGGGTATAAAAAAGCTAAAATTAAAGGTATAAGTAAACGCTATAGTAAGGTAGCTTATTTTTAATAAAAGATTTATTAATAAGGATAAAGGGATTATTCTCTATTAAAAAGGGAAAATTACCTATTTAGGTAATATTCTAACCTTAATTTAGTAGCCTTAACGTTAAAAAGGTAAATAATCTCTATAAGATTCACTTTTTAATTATATATTTAACTATATAACTAAGTAGCCTCTTAAGGCCTCCCTTACCCTTCTTAAGAAAATATTTTACTTATAAGCCCTTATAGTAAATCTCTTCTCTTTATAAAATAATATAGAACTAATTATAATAAGCCTATATAGTAGTTAACAAGAATACTTTTTTAATTTATATTAATATAGCTTTTTTTTATTTACCTTCTTATAAATAATATACCTTTACTTCTTTATAACTTCCCTTTAATAACTACTTAAGATATCTTTATTTAGATCTATTAATAATTCTATTAATAATAATAAGGCTATATAGTAAGGCAACCTTTTAGATTATTAACTTAAAGAGAACCTTATTATAGTTATAAAGGAGGTACTTTAAGCTACCTATATAGCTAATAATAAAGGTAATAATAAGTCTACTTAGTAGCCCTATAACGCTAAAGCCCTTAAAGTAACTAAAATTACTAAACTACTTAATAATACTAATAGTAAGGCTTTTAATAAAGAGGATAAGGTTAATAATAACCTTAAAGACCTTAAAGACCTTAGTAATACTAATAATTACTTTATTTATATAGAAAAGAAGAACAAATAGATAGCTACTTATAAGGAGGTATAAAGTAAGGCTAAGCTTATATTAGGTACTTATAATAATAACCTACTTATAGAGGAGGTCTATAGCTATATTAATAAGATCTATAGTTAAAATAAGAACTATAGTAAACCTATTAAGACTAAGAACACCTTATAGAATTAAATAATCTACTATATTTAAGTAGCTTATAAAAACGCCTTTAATATATAATAATCTCTAGCTATAGAGCTACTATCTTCTCTCTTATACTATAGTCCTTACTACCTTCTTTATATACCTTATTAAATAGTTTAGTAGTAAGATTTCTACTACCTTTATTATTATTAATTATATTAATCTTATATTTATCCTTATTATATATATTATTAACTATATTAAAGTAATAAACGTTATTACTTATTAATAGAACGGTATTATAAAAAAGACTATTTAATAGCTTAGCTATAAGAACTATAAGACTAATAAGAAGATTACTAAAATAACTACTATAATTAATAAAGAGGTCCTTAAATTAATCTATAAGTATACTATATAGATTATAGACCTTAAAGCTTACGTTAATAGAGCTATAGTAATTAATAATAGAGTTATTACTATTAAAAACTGTATAATTAACTACTAAGTAGTTATTAATAAGATAAGTAGCGCTATTTACCTACTATATATAGAGCTAGATACTCTACGTTAGTAGGTAGTAGAGCTCTATAAATAGGGCGTAAACATTAGTACTAAAGGATAGGGCTAGTAAGTAGCTACCCTTAGTAGTAGCGCTAAACGGTAGGCTAATAGATATACCGGTTAGAAGACCCTAACTAAGTATAGAGCTTTAGGCTCGTTTTAAGACCGCTTTATAAAGTAAATTAAGTATTAAAGGGTTTATAGGTTAATAAGAAACGTTTATAGATATATAGTTAATAAGGGATAAGTTAACTTTAGGTTTAGTTTTAATAGATAGATAATAGTAATTAGAATAATTACTCTTTTTATTAAGGGGTAGATATTATTAAACTTAGTATTATTAGCTACCTATATATAACTATTTATATATAGATAGAGCTCTTTATATTAAGGAGCTCCCCTTTAACTATAGTTATAAGAGACTAACTACTTTATACTATATATCTTAAGACCTACCTTTACTTCCTATTATTACTTTCTATTATTACTTTATTTATATTATTAGCGTTATCCTTTACTGCGTTAACGTACCTATACTAGTTATACCCCTTCTGCCTTAGTAACCAGTAGGTAGAACGACTGTAATATTAACCTTTTATTAACTTATTTATTTATATTAATTTATTTTCTTTTAGGTTCTAAAGGAGCTTTAAGGTAATATTTAAGTAACTTAGAACATATTTTATTCCTTTTATAGTTATAAGTGTTTTAGTTAGTTAGGTACTTATAAATAATAATAAATACTTAATATACTTTAGAACGTTATTAGTATTTAAGAGTCTGTTTACTAATATATTGAAGATCCTTTATTAGGTATAAGTACTACTAATATTAACTAGATTTTTATACAAGAGTTATTAATTGAGAGTATCTTACGTTCCTTATATAAATCTAAAAAAGCTTTATTATATTATTAATAAGTATTTATTAATTATTTTATTAATTTAAATAGATTATTAATCCCTATTATATAAACTAATATTCAAATTAACTTTAGTTTATATATATTTATAATAATGGTTATATATAGGCTTTATAATCTATTATATAAGATTTAGTTTATAATCCTTAGATAATAGTTTATTAAGGGTAATTAATAAGGGGGTATAAGGAATTAATATATAGGTATAACTCTTAGGGGGGTATAAGATTTATACGCTATAATTAGGTTAATTTTTAATATTAGTATAGTAAAATTCTACTAACCTTTTTAGAAGTACTCCCTCCTTTAGCTCCTTACTTCCTTAAAGTAATTTAAATATATATTAGAGCCTTAATTCCTATTATATAAATATCCCCTTAATATCTTCCCTTATAACTTAACTAATGCATTAGCCATATTACTAAGTTAGAAGCTATAGCTTAACTAATAATATACATCCTTAGAAACGCTAATATTACTATAACTATAATTTACTATTATCCCTTTTTTTAATTAGTAGTATTCTTAGTATTAGTTAGTACTATAGAGCTAGTAACCCTTAAGGATAATATAACTTTATTATAGAAATTCTACTTAAGATAATAATATAATTAGTACTTAATGAATTATATAGGGTAGATAGTACTAAAGAAGAATAAAAGCTTTTTTTTTAGTACTAATATCTAAAGGGAAAAAAGTAACTTTAATATACTGTTTTACTTAATCTTAAGCTAAAATATAGCCCTTAATTATAGTAATAATAAGCTTAACCTCCTACTTAACCTACTCTTAAATAGTTTAATACTCTTCTAAACTTAGTATATAAGGTTATTAGAATAAACTATAGGCTTACTTATATACTCTTCTAATAATATAAGAGAATTTATTTATAATAGGAGACCTAAGGCTATTTACTATACTCTTCTATTATCTCCTCTCTTAGAGACTTACCCCTACTTTACTTACCTCTATAATAAAGCCCTTAAGTAATACCCTTATAATCCTCCTTAATAACAGTAATATTTTATATTATAAATAATAAGTCTTTATTACCTCTTTTTAATATTATTTTAGACCTATTAATTCTTAGTAACCTTAAACTATTATTTAAGAGCCTACTTAACTAAATTAATATATTTATAAGAGATAATAGGTTTAGTATTATATAACGGTAAGGTTATTCTTAAAATAGTTAAAAGATTAAGTATTTATTAGAATGTAATTAATTTAGGGATCCTAAGCTAACTAGAGGTATAGGTATTAAATAGTAAGGATCTTAAAAATATAGCTATAAATAGAAGGTTATTATTAAGGCTTTAAAGGATAGGAAGTAGCTCTTATGTTACTACCTAAAGCCTAAGTATAGTTAGTATAACTATAGACCTAGCTTAGGACTATCTACTTATCTATCCTATAAGAGGCTAACTTAACTTATTAAAGCTACTATTAAGACTATAAGTTACTATAATCGACCTAAGCTTATAATATAGGTACTATTATTTAAGAGTAGTTCCTTAAATTAAACTTTACTAAATAAGATATTTATAACGCTTAAGCTTAGATTAACTATAAAAAGCTAAATAGGTACTTATCTACTATAATACTAATTAAGCTATTTAATAAATAAGAGATACCTTATATTATAAAGTAAATAAATAATAACCCTAACTAGTTAGTTAGCTTTATTTAAACGTTCCCTTTCTATCTTTAGATATAAAAGTAATTCCTAAAAGTTATTAGCTTTAATAATATATATAATACTAACTACTTTAAGCTTTTATTATTTTAAGCTATAAAGCAGACTTATTTTAGATCAATTTTTAATATAGTATTTAGTCTTATTAATAATAAAAGGCTTAAGGGGTTTTAATTTCTTTCTAAGAGTATCTACTAACTTATATAGTAGAACTTAATTAAGTAACTAAACTTTATTATTATAGATTATAATAAGTAAATAAAGGCTATATTAAATAATTAGTTTTTAAACGTTTAATAGTAACTTTATATTTACTATATTAACTTTAACGTCCTTCTTAAAGCTAAGTAAAAATAAATTAAAGACTATAGTTATTAAAGTAATAGTAATAGGTTTAAAGATAATAAATTTATACCTTAAGAGGATACTATACTTAGTAATAAGGACTAAGAATATATCTATACTCCTATATATAATACTACTCTATATACCTATTATAGTATTCTAAAGATATAGAAGTTAGTTCTCTTTATTAAGACTAAAGAAGCTTATAAAAAAGCGTAGTTAGCTCTTTATAAAGAGTTTAATAATTAATAACCTATACTTTAGTATCTTTATAGAATATATATATTAATAAAGGTATAATAAGTACGTTATTTTATTTAATACTACTAAAACTTTAGTATTTAAGTTACTTTTAAAATAGAATTAAGTAATAATAATATTAAGGGATACCTCCTTAATAGTCTTAATAACCTATATTAACTTATTAACGTTATATAGGATATAATTAAGGACTAAGAGTTATACTTTATTAAAGCCTATATATAAGATAAAGTACTTATTTCCTATAAGTATATACGCTTAAAGTTAGAAGTACTAAGTGCACTTTATATAATAGTCTCCTTAAAGTACCTTAATTTAATTAAAAAGTAATACTAATTAGTAAAGAAGGCTATACCTATTAATAGGAACCTATTTTCTACCCCTTTTAGGGACTATATTAATAATTATTCTATTTTAATAGAATATAGTATCCTATAGTATTGTAAGATCTACTCTAAACTTAGGGAAGGGATACTATTTAATAAGTAAGAGGTCTACCTATAATAGTAGTTATACGAATCCTTATCTTAAGACCTATATTAACGGATTCTTAATCCTAAGATCGCTACATCCCTTTATAAGTAGCTAATAAATACTATATAGCCTATCCTAACTTAATTAGCTATATAGAGTAATAGCTAGGTATAGTTACTAATAAGTAGGGTAACTAAAAGTTAACTATTAGTTATAGATAGGGCCGTCTATTAAAAAGCTAAAATAAATTAATAATAGCTAGGCCATCCTAAAAAGTAAGCTAACTAAGCCTAAGGCATTCTTCTTTAGCTTTAATTTAATAATAAATATAAAGCTAGTTTAGTGCACTAGGTACTAAGAGAAGTATAAGAGTTTATAAAAGCGGACAGCGCTTATAGCTAAGTATTTATAAAAAGAGGAGTATATAGGATAGTTATATAGTAGTAATAGTAATAAGTAAGGTTAAAATATATTATCTATACTCTTATTTTTTAACTTACTCAAGCTAGGCTACGCTTTAAGTATAGCTACTAAGCATAGGAGGTAACTTAGATTAAGTAGGAGGTTACTATTTAAGATTTATAAAATAATAGGTAAGCAGCTATTTATAATTTATAAATTTTAAATAGAAAAAGAGGGACTATTAGGTAAATAAGCCTTACTGCCTTTACTTAGAAGTATCTATAGGTTAGTAGAGAATTAAACCAATTATAACGTATAAATCTTATACCCCCCTAAGAGGTATGCCTGTATATTAATTCCTTATACCCCCCTATTAATTACCTTATTAAGATAGTAATAAGTATAACCTTAATAAATTACTGAAGTAACCTACCTTTTATATCTCTTTATTAAGATAATCTTATTTTAAATTATATTATTATTAAAGTTAGTAGGGCTTTTGTTTATTATAGAGAGAAAACCGTTTCTTTAATAAAGCGTTAGTAAAGGTATATTAGTTATACTATAGCTAGGTCTATACCTTTATTTTTTTAATTAGTTATAAAATGTTTTATAAGGTACTAAGGGGTTATAACGCTATTACTACTTTACTATCTATTAATAAGGATAAAGGTATTACTTATAATACTATAAAGGATATTAAAAAGAACGTTATTAATAATAACAAAGCTAAGGAATCTATTATTATAACCCTATATAGTTCTCCTCTATACTCCTATAAAACGTTATACTACTATTACCTTTAAAATAAATAGTATAAAGTAGTCTTTAGTATTTTATATTAATAGCCTATAGCTATTACTTTTACTATATTTGTATAGCCTTAATTTATTAATAACTTATTATTAGAACGTTACTATAATACTTTACCTACTTTAAAGTCTTTTTTACTTAGTAATGAAGCTTTTAAAATATATAAAGACTTTAGCTTCCTTTAGTAATACTTATTATATTATATTTACTACTACTTTTAGTATTATAACGTCTTTTAGCTTTAAGGGAAAGTAGTTTATTACTATATCTTTTATAAAGAGTTTTTATACTATTATTACTTATTTTACTTATAATAAGGCTAAGTAGTCTAAGGATAAGTTAATTAATAGTAATGAAGGTAAAGCGTTATTAATAGTTATTATTAGCTTATATAAGTCTTCTTTGAGTTTTAGTTCTATTACTTTATTATTTTCTTTAGCTTTAAATATATATATAGGTATTAATAATTAAAAGTATATTAGTAATAAAGATAAAAAAAAGAGGATAAAGATTAAGTAAGTTCTATTAAACTCCTTTCTTTAAGTTATTACTAAGCTCTTATTAATTAGTTTTTATATCCTAAGGATTAAGTTAGATATAACTTTAAGGTATTATACTTACCTACTTTTAGTAATCTAAAGTTTCTTTTTAACTTCTTTAATTAGCTTAAAGAGAATCAAGTTAAAGTATATTGAATCTATTAGTATATATACCTTAATTACCTTATTAAAATATAATAGAACTATTACTATTAAGTATACCTTTTATCTCTTATTAAGACTTAGATTTATAAGGTATATAAGGATATTTAGTAATAGGTTAGTATTATTATAGCTCAATATGATATATAGTTACTTAATTTTAAAAATAAAGATATATAATTCTAATATCTTAGTTTTATTTATTTTTTATTTTTTAGTTAGTATGTATTAATTGTTTCACTTTTATTTATTAGTTCTTTTAATAATATATTACCTTTAATTAGTTATTTTATTTTTTATATACTTTTTTATAAGCTTTTTATATCTTTAGACTTCCTTTATAGCGTTTTTTAGATTTCTTAATAGTGCTTAAGTATTATAATTAATTAACTAGCCCTTTTACTTAATCAAGTATTTATAATCTTTTATTAATCTTTAGTTATTAATAATCTTCTAAACTTTTTATTCTTTTAGGTCTTTTTTTAGCTTTAAAAGTATTATAAAACCTTTATTATTATTTTATTCATACTTTTATAGTTTTAATAGACTTATAAATAAAACGTTATATATTATATAATAGTATTATAAAAGATAGACTTAATAAGCTTATTAGTTAATCCTTTTAGTAATTACTACCTTTATAAACTTAAAAACTAACTTTTTATTTTTAAAGTAAAACTTCTTTATTAATAGCTTAACTATATCTTTATAATAGAACTTAATAGCTTAACTATATCTTTATAATAGAACTTAATAGCTTTGTATTATATATTATAGTATTTAGCTTAGCTTTTTATAGCCTATTATTAGTATACTTATATCTATTATTTAACTTTAGTAGTAAGTTTAATATATTCTTAAGTACTTTAAACTTAGATCTTATTTATTAATAAAACACACTATATATATCCTAAGTTATACTTATATAGGGCTTATATTAATAATACTTTAATTATAAAATATTAGTTATTATTATATATAAACTTAGCTTTATTTAGTTTATAAGCTTATTTATTTAGTATACTATTAGTATATACTTAGAGGTATCTCTTTAATATTTACTAAGTTCTCTCTATCTACTTATTTCTATATAAGTAATATATAGTAAATAGTTAGTATTTAACTACTTATTCTTTTATAAATTTTATTTAGAATTTATATATAGGGAGCTTATCTTTACTACTAATAATACCCTTTAGTATTCTAAAATAATACTTAATCCTTATATAAAGGATCTTTACTTATTCTACTATAATAAGATTCTTTTATATAAGGATAAATATTTTAAACTTTATTATTTTATTTATAAAAACTAAAATATAGTTATACGTTTTATTATTATTTTATTAGTTTATTACTAACTTAATAATAAAGTCTAAATTAATCTCTTAAAAGGGATATAATAGTAGTAGTAGTAATTATAACTAATTATATAGATTATATTTTAATATTTAATACCTTAATAAATTAAGTATAAGGTTATATAATCCCTTATATTAATAACAATATTAACTTAATAAAACTTATAGTTAATTAGGTCTATTATTTTATTTACTTTTATATAACCTAATCTTAAGTTATTATAGTATTAATAAAGGATTTTATTTCTAAAAGTTACTTCCTTTAAAATTATTAATCTTCTTTTAAAAAATAATATACCTTTTTAATTTATATAGTACCCTTTTTTATTATTAACTACTCTTTAGGCCTTTATTACTTAAGCTTAGTAGTTTTTATTTTTAGCCTATAGTCTTTTAATAAGATCTTCTAAAGCGTTATTATACCTTTAGGTAAGTACTATTATACCTTTTATAAATTCTTTTATAGCTTAATATAGAATGACTACTTTAAAATAGTAATCTTAGCTCTATATAATCTATTTAGCTTAATAGTTAATTATAAAGCGGTCTCTATTTTAACTTAGCTTATTCTACTTTAAGTCTAAATAGTTATAACTATAGTAGTATTACTTAAGTATCTTACTATTTACTTATAGCTTAAGGCTAAATAAAGTAACCTCTTTTTTATATATAGAACTATAAAATACTACTCTTTTAGCTTTAATATATACTTAAGAGATCTCTTTCTTTTTTATTCTTATAGCTATTTATTATATTATAGTTACTAATAACTTAATAGCTAACTTAAGTTTTTAGGTTAAGGTTAATAAAATATTATTAGATACTACTTCTCTCTTTATATAATTTAGCCTTTTAAATAGACTACTTACTAAGTCTTTATCTCTATTTAGTACTAAATATTAAAGTTAAATACTATAAGCTTATATACTTATCTTATAAGTTATCTCTAAAGGTTATATACTAATATAGTGATAATACCCTATAAGGAGTACGTTATAGGCGCTTAACTAAGAAAGATATAGGTAATAATAGGTATATATTAGTATATAAACTTCAACTTATTCAATCCCCTTTCCTATAAGGATTTTCTTAGCCTATAGTTAGGCCTACCTAACGTCCAGCTATTAACCGGTTAGTAATAACTAAGTGAATATAGTTAGCCCCTTTATAATTCCCTCCCTATTAGTAAGCCTTAGTCCCTAAGGCTTATATAACCTATTACTACTATAGGGCTACTTAACGACTATNTATAATATTATAAGAGCTATATTAGTATATTATTATAGACCTTTTATTATTTAATTCTAACTATTATCTCTTAATAATACTAACTATTTTTATAGCTTTATAATAAATAAAAAGGCTTTATTTTTAGCCTTTATTATGTAACTTTATTATAATATTATCTTTATATTATTATATTATTATATTATTTATATAAAGGTATTACTAAGTTAATAATAAAGGTAAGGTAAAGTACTATTATTTAGGTATTACTATATATATAAATACTTCTTAGCTATCTTAATTTTTCTTATTTATAAGATTATTCCTTTATTATCTTTTCCTTTTTCTTTATATATATTTAGTTCTTATTAATTCTTTATTATACTTTGATATTTTTCTTTTTTATTAATCCTTTATTTACTTTTTATTAATTATTATAACTCCCTTCTTTATCTTTACTTTATTAACGTTATATACTTTTCTTTTATACCTTNNNNTATTTTATTAAGCTATTATTAATAATAAGTATTATTCTCTATATTTAAGGTATTATTTAGTTTTATTATTAGCCTAAAGAGGGTTTTATTAAGCTAAATATAGCTCCCTATATTAATTACCTATATTTCTTATATTAGGATATAATATAATTAACTTATTATACTACTAAGTATATTAAGAAGTATTTAGTATATTTAGTTAATAAAAAGAAGTATTTAGTAGTATATTATTAATCTTTTACTAACTTATTTACTTATACTAATTTATTTTTACTTATATTCTAAACGAGATTTAAGGTACTACTTAAGTAACTTAAAATATTTTTTATTTCTTTTATAGTTTTAAGTCTTTTAGTTAGTTAAATAGCTATAAGTAATAATAAATACTTAATATCCTTTAGAACGTTATAAGTACTTAGGAGTCTATTTATTAATATATTAAAGATCCCTTATTAGGTATAAGTATTATTAATATTAATTAGATTCTTATATAAGAGTTAGCTATTAATTAAAAGTATCTTACGCTCCTTATATAAATCTAAGTAAGTTTTATTACGTTATTAGTAAGTATTTATTAATTATTTTATTAGTTTAAATAGATAACTAATCCTTACTATATAAACTAACGTTTAAACTAACTTTAGCCTACTTATATTTATAGTAATAGTTATATATATATAAAGGGGCCGACTATATTTACTTAGCTGTTACTAACTAGTTAACGGTTAGACGTTAGGTAGGCCTAACTATAGGCTAGAAAAATCCTTATAGGAAAGGGGATTAAATAAGTTAAAGTATATATACTAATATATACCTATTATTACCTATATCTTTTTTAGTTAAGTGCCTATAGCGTAGCCCTTATAATTCTTTAACTTCTACCTCTATAGAGTAATTAGTATAGAATAGGATAATAAGTAATAAATTAAAAAGTAACTAAATAGTTAGTAGTATATATATAAACAATAGTATTAATAAACTATAGGCGTCTATATTACTACTAATAACTATATAGGTAGTTAAACTAAATGGATGTTTTATAAATAGAACGTTATACCCTATATAATAATCCCTAGAACCCCACCCTCTTAAAGATAACGTAAGCAGTATAAATAGTAATAAACCCTAAATAGTAAATAAAACTTTAGTAATACTAAACTATTTAAGGTACTAAAGGTATACTAATATACTAATTAATAGAGACTTAAAAGCGTTAGTATACTACTTATAAAAAAATAATAACGACTTTATACTAAGGACTATAACCCTAAGTATAAGTTAGTTAAANAGAATTAAGTAT
>MPGH01000023.1:68533-79705 GCA_001937105.1 Colletotrichum chlorophyti | reverse complement strand
GGCTAAAAATAAGGCCTTTTTAATTATTATAAAGCTATAAATATAGTTAGTATTATTAAAAGATAATAGCTAGAATTAAATAATAAAAGGTCTATAATAATAAACTAATATAGCTCTTATAATATTATAGATACTAAATATAGTCGTTAAGTAGCCCTATAGTAGTAATAGGTTATATAAGCCTTAGGTACTAAGGCTTACTAATAGGGAGGGAATTATAAAGGGGCTAACTATATTCGCTTAGTTATTACTAACCGGTTAATAGCTAGACGTTAGGTAGGCCTAACTATAAGCTAAGAAAATCCTTATAGGAAAGAGGATTAAATAAGTTAAAGTTTATATACTAATATATACCTATTATTGCCTATATCTTTCCTAGTTAAGCGCTTATAGCGCACCCCTTATACTCTTAAGGTTCTTTTTTTAAACTATTTTAATAGTTCTTTTATTATATCTATTAAGAGGTAGAATAGCTTTAATAATATATATTCTGTATAATATACTTTAATAGTACTTAATTATATACTATTTATTTATTAATCACCTTTAACTTAATTATTTATTTATATTATAGTTATATTCTTAAAAAGCGTTCTATAGTTATATACTAAAAGCTTATTATACTCTTTTTACTTTTTTTAAGTATTAAATAATTAAAAAACACTTATAAGGTCTCTATTATAGCTTATTACTATTCTTTTAATATATTTTATATATTTTAGTATTATTACTATATTATTATAAGTATTTATATTATTATAATATTAGTACTACCTTTTAAAGGTTTCATACTTAATTCTCTTAACTTACTTATACTTAAGGTTATAGTCCTTAATATAAAGTTAAAGTTATTCCTCTACAAGTAATATACTAACGCTTTTAAGTCTTTATTAGTTAGTATATTAGTACGCTTTTAGTACCTTAAATAGTTTAGTATTATTAGTCTTATTTACCATTTAGGGTTTATTACTATTTATACTACTTATATTATCCTTAAGAGGGGAGGGTCTTAAGGATTATTATATAGGATATAACGTTCTATTAATAAGGTATTTAATTAGTTTAGCTATCTATATAATTACTAATAGTATTATAAATACTTATAGTTTATTAATCCTATTATTTATATATATATTACTAACTATTTAATTATTTTTAGTCTCTTATTTATTATTTATAGTAAAGTAGAGGGTTTAATACATTAAGTATTTAAAGTAGATATATTAAGTAGCCTATCTTATAAAAATCTGTTTTATATATAGTCCCTACCTATACTATATATATATCTATTAAACGAACCTAAACTAACTATATTCTAGCTAATTTATATCTATATAACTATAAGGCTAAGTATATAAGAGGATACTATTACAATATACCCCCTAAATACGCTTATAGCTATATAAGATTAATTAATTCTACCTCTCTTTATCCTTTATACTAAATTTATTATAAATTACCTAAATATAGTTATTTAAATATAATTCTTATAAAAGAATTAATAAAGGAGAGGTATTTTAAATGCTTTTTAAGCTTTATAGAATAAAAAAAATACTCTTTATATATTATTATAATAGTTAATCTATTAATAGTTATATTACTAAGTAGTATACCTACCTTATAAAGTTATACTATAATTACCTTACTATAGTACCTTCTTACCTTTAAAAGTAAATCTTTTTTAGCTTACTTTTAAAAAAACTCTTTTTATTAATAACTATTATAAATATACGTTTAAAATCACCCTTTTTATTACTTTTATTACTACTATATATATAAAGCCTCTTTTTAGTTATTTACTAACTATATTTATAAAAATAAAATAATTATAATACCTCTTAAGAAAACTAAAGTAGAGAGGGCCGTTACTATAGTAGTAGTATATATTATAGCTATAGCTATATATAAGCGTAAGGCGGTAGAGATTAAGGGTAGTAGTAATAGTAAGGGTAATAAAAGAGAGGGTAAGGTCCCTCCTCTAGGTCCTAAGCCTAATCCTAAGCTTAAGACTTATAAGTATCTTTTTATTAGTTAATTTTAATACTTACTAACGTTAATAATATAGCCCTAAGGAAGGTAAAGGTAGCGTCTACCCTTTTTAAGCCTAATATATCCCTATTAATTATCTTTTTATATAATACTTTATTCCTAACTTTATCTTTTAACTAAAAAGGGAAAAAGTAAGGCTATTAAAGCTACTAAAGAGGAGGTAGAGTAATAAGAGCTATAAGAGGAACTCTATAACTAGTACGTTTATAGTATACTAAATAGGGTTTCCTAAGGTAACTACTATATTAATAGTATAACTAAGTACGCTTACTATATAAAGGGGAAGACTTTATATTTTCTTCTTTTATATACTATACTATTAGTTACTTATTAATTCCTTATATATAAAGTAACTCTAAGTATACCTTATAAGGTATATATATCCCTATTATCTTATATCTTTTTATTTTTAATATATTATTTATTTTAAGAGCTATTTTAAATAAGTATAACTCTCTAAACCCTTTTAAGGGAAGAAGAGGAGGCTTAAAAGAAATAAGCTAAGAGTAGTAGTAAAGAGGTAAGGGGATTAGTCCCTCTTATAGGTATAGATCCTTTTAGATCTAGCCTTAGAACGACTATAAAGCTATTAGTCTTTATTCTAACTAAGGAAGTAATAAGCTTATCTACTTTAATAATAAGTACGTATCTATAATCCTATATTAAGCTATTAATAGCCTTATTAGTATAGTTATTCCTAAAGTAATCTAACCTATATTATTTTATCTTTTTAATAACTATATAACAACTCTTTATACTAAAAGATAAATAACTTTATTATTTTATTTTTTACTTTTAGGGTAGGGGGCCTAACCCCTTATTAATTTATTTAGTTTTTAGGCTCTTAAGGGAGTAGTTTCTAGCTTTTTTAGCTAAGGGCTATTTTATAATTAATTTTTAAAGTAGCCTCTAAGCTATAGTTTTATCTTATATTATTATCTTTATTTTTAGTAACTATTATTTACTTATCTCTTAGATTTATAACTATAATTTATTTATCTTAAAGGTTTAGAAGCGCTTTAAAGTATTTAAACTTTACTTATAAGAGGTATTTAATAAGACTATTAGTTAGTATCTTATTAGTAGGTATATATACTACTTTAAATAATCTAACTATATATTCTTACTTTAGTTATATATTCTATATATTTATATACTTAAGACGTATTAATATATACTTCCCTTTATTTATAATAAGATATATAGCTTAGTAGTTATTATAGTTAATCTTCTATATATCTCTAAGATCTAAGAGTATATTTTAAAATAGCCTTTTAAGTACTATAGTCTCTTTTACTATATACTTAAGGTTTAAAAGCTCTACCTCTATAGTTAACGTTATAACGGTATATTAGTATATAGCTCTTTATTAAATTACTTTTTTATATAAAAAGACTATATACCTTTAGGACGAATGTTATATCTCCTTATTATTTATAAATAATATATCTTTAGTAATAAGTAGTACCTACTTACCCTTTAAGCCTCTAAAATGTAGTAAGAGGTAGTACGTTTTATATAGGTATTTAATTATTTAGTTTACTACTATAATATAGATTAAAGATAGATTTATAAGGTAGTATAATAGCTAAGTATATATAAAAGTAACGTTTAGCTTAACTATAATTATAGTATAGAGTATTAAGCCTATTTTCTTTTAGTATTTCTTTACTTTTACTTTTATAGTAATATTAAAGTTTACTTAGAAAGTAGTTATTAAGAGTAGCGTTATAGATAAGAGAGAGTTAAATAAGTTAAATCGCCCTACTACCTTCTTAATATATTAATTATAAATAAAGTAAATAGTCCTTTTATTATAGTCTCTTAAGATCCTAATTTTTAAGTACTATTTTATATATCCTTTATCTTTTATTTTATACGTTAACTTTAGTTTAAAAAGTAAGTCCTTACCTACCTTTTTATTTAAATTATAATATAGGATAAGGATATTATCTATATAAAAGATTAAAAATACTCTAGTATCTACTATTCTAAAAAAGTACTTATCCTTAGTTAAAATAATTATTCCTAAATAAAGTAAAGTTATTAAGAATTCTTTATACTATAATAATAGTACGCCTTTAAGTCTATATAGTATATAAGTTAGTTTTATATATTTTTTAGGTTACTTAAAGCTATTTAAAAGCTTATATACTATTAGGTCTTTATTTAGATCTCTCTCTATATTTAAAAAAGTATTAACTATATTAAGTTACTTTATTTTAAGATTAAAGTAAGTAGTAATAGCTATTACTATATAGAACGTATATATATAGCTAAAGTTATTATATATATCTATTTAAAAGGGTTTACTTCTTATAAGTTGCCTCTTATATAGATGTTAGCCTTATATTAGTCTTAATAACTGTCCTTATTAAACTTATATATAAATACCTATTTTAGGGGTAATAGCTTAAAGTAAGCCTCTAAGTAGTTAATTACCTTTTATATACCTTTCTATATAAGCTTTAATAGCTCTATTTATATTACGTTTTAAAATATAGTTTTTAATAGCTTTAATAAGTAGTAGAGTTTATTTTATAATTTAAGTAGCGTTCTAAGGTCGTCTATATAATATTTTATCTTTAATAATACTATAAAGTAAGTATACTTTATATAGTAAGCTATACTTTATATAATATAGTATAAGGTTTAATACTTAAAGTCTTTTTTTTTAGCTTTATACTAATTAAGTATAAAGGTTATATAGAAATTATATATATATTATTATTATTATTTAGTATACTCTTTTTTATTTCTATTTTTTAGAGGTAGATTCCTTATATATTAACTATATTATATTAGTTAGCTATAGTCTTTATAAGGTTTAGTTTATATTAACTTTATTAGGTTATTTACTTCTCTAATTTTTATATATAGCCTTATAGGTCTAGGCTATAAATTAAGCCTTAGTTATTCCTCTAGAGTGGTACCTTTATCCTCTTTAGTTCTAATATATATTATATCTTCTATATTTAATATTACTTAAGTAACGTCTTACTTAACTAAGTAATTTCTTATTAATATATCGTTTAGTACCTTACTATTAGACTTTAACTCTTTAGTTTAAGGTATACTTTTTAGCTTTAAGGTTAGGTCTAAGGTTAATAGCTACTTATTATTCTTTTTATAGTTTATAGCCTTAAGAGTAATAACGTTTTATATTACTTTATAGCTTACTTTATTAGTAATTAATAGTTATTATTTAGTTTAGATTAATATCTTTTTAGTTATATTTATAATACTTAGTACTTTAAAGATTAAGTTAAGATCTAGCCTTAGCTCTTAAATTTCTTTTATAACTTAGGTTACTATTAATAAATTAGTCTTAGCCTTAACGTTATTTAGTAAGTAAAAGTAGCTCTTATTAAATATTATTCTTTATATAATAATTATATAACTAAATAAAGGCATTTAGATCCTATATAGGTTATAGGTATTTAATATATATCCTATTAAGTATCTTATATATCCTTATAGCTCTATTTTAAATATTTACTTATAAATCCCCTTCTTATAATCCTTTTTAAGTAGGTACGCTTTATAACTATAGGTATAGATCTACCCTTAGTATAAATAGAGGTCTTATATATAGTATAGGATTAATTCTAGCTTTTATTAATAAAAATATAAATAAAACTACTTATCCTTTATTTAATATAGGGATTTCTAACCGTTCCTCTTTCTTAAGCTAATATTATAGAGGTAAGCTATTACTATTACTACTTCTACCTAAAGGTCTTATAGGAGCCTAGCTTTAAAGAGTATCTTAATTAACTTTATAATAATTTCTTAACTAGCCCGTTCCCCTCCTCTTATTAGTTCTTTTATATAGGATAATAGGAGTTCTATTTTAATACCTTTTTAAGTAGCTTTTATTTAATATACTATTTCTCTATTAATAATAATTACTACTTAATTATTATTATACTTAATCTTATATATAGAGAGGCCTTTCTATTATTTAGTTTACTTCTTAAATAGAGTTAGGACTTTTAGTATTAATACTAACGTTTTTTCTAAAAGTAAGAATAAAAAATAGTACTTAAAGTATTTATTTTTAATAATTAAAGCTTATTTACTTTTATTATATTTAAGTAAGTAATTAAAAAGATTCTATATAATTCTATAGTATAGATATATAGCTCTTTATTCTAAAGTTCGTTTTAAAACTATAGTTTTAATATAGGTTATTATATAGTACTTATATCTTAGTCTATTTAGTACCTTAAGTTTTACCCCTTAAGCTATAAAGACTAATTACTTAAGTATATCTAAACTAAGGTATTTAGAGTAAAGGTACTAAAGTTTAGCTCTATTTACTCTTTTACTATATATCTTATTAAAGGGTCTCTTCTATCTCTAAATTAAGTATTTAATTATAATAATTCTTATATTACTTATTAAAATATAGCTAAAGTATAAAGAATAAAGCTTATATTTAAAGAAGACTAAGTTAGCCTTATAAATAAGTTACTTAACTATAGCGCTCTTTTTATAGGTTCTAAAATAAAGTATATAATTTAAACCTAAATACTATATACCTATCTTTTAAAGTCTTACCTTTAAGATAATATTAATATAAAAGTCTTATATATAGTAGACGTCTTTTAGTACTAAGTCTTAAGTATTTAGTTTATTTAGCCCGTTTAAAACGTTCTTAAGTACCTTCTTTTTTTTAAGACTAAGAATAAGGTTATACTTAATTTAATTTATTTATCTTAAATAGTCTTTATATATAAACTTAGTTCTAAAAGGTTTAGTTTATTAATAAGGTATATAACGCTATAATTATCTATTACTATACTATTTAAAAGTAAGTAAGGGCCTAAGTATACTATTATAAAGATTAAGAGTAGTGGTTTATTTTACGCTTTATTTTCTATAAAAAGGGATAGATCTATATTAACTACTACTATATCCCTTAAGAAGTTACTTTATATAGAGCTATTTTATTTCTTATTTCTGCTTTATATACCTCCTTAAGTAAAGCGGCTATTTACTTATAGCTATCCCTTTCTTACTAAATTAGTATAAAGGTTACTTTAAGGCTTAGAATTTATATAGTTCTATATATCTATTACTTTTTACTTTAAAATAAATACGCTCCTTATTTTAGTCTATCCTCTTAAGGTAAGCTCTACCTTAGTATAAGTATTTATAGGTTATTAATAAAACTAATTATAAAGGTATAATCCGTTCCCTTTTAGTCTATTAAGTATAGCTTTTTCTCCCTTTTAGATACTATATCCTTTATAAAGCGACCCTTTAGCGTTATATATACTTTAGTAGTTTTACTCTATCCCTTTTTATATAGGTTATCTTTATAAAGTAGGTCTATAAAGATTTTACTATATTTATTAAAGCTATAAACTCTTTTACTAAAGCGCTTCTATATAATAATTTATATAAGCTCTAAGGTTACTTATAATAGAGTAAACTATTATCCTATTACTTAAAGGAATACTTTTATTATAAGGCTACTTTATACCTTTAGTATTTAATATTCTATACTATAAAGGTAAGTCTTATACTATTCTATAAGCTAAATAGAGGGATTAATACTTATATTTACTTTTATAAGTATAGAGTTATATTCTTTTTATATAGTAACTAAGGTATTAGATTTATTTAAGGTATATTACTATTTAAGTATAGATATAAGATACTAAAGGTTAATATTATCTATCCTTAAGAGCTTTATATAGGTTAGTACTAATAGTACTTAGTTAACTATAGTAGNAGACCTAAGAGTCTATAAGGTTATATACCTTNTTTATACTTACTAAGCTTTACCTATTAAGCTACTTAAAACTTTAGGTATACTCTATATTTATTATATATTTTAAGTATTATTTTTATAATAAGGTTAGGTATAGCTAGCCTCTATCTCTTAGGTACTTAAGTAATAACGTTACTATAGTTATTTATCCTTTAGTCTTTTTATTATCTAACCTATACGTTAAGCTATTACTTATATATTCTCTTAAGCTTATTATTTTATTCTTTAAAAAAGGTATTAAATAAAGGAAGGTCTTTTAGTTAGAATAGGTCTAAAGGGGTGTTATTATTTAAATCTATATATTTTTAAACGTTCTTTACTTATATATAGTACTATAAGGTACTATACTACTATAGCTAATCTCTTCTACTAGTTAGCTTAATAGCTATATTAAGTAAGGCTTTTAATAAGTACTTTATTATTATAGCTCTAATTAAATAGTAGTTAGGAAGTAATTATATTCTTTCTTTTATTTCTTATAGTAGTTAAGAGGATTAGATTATATTAAAGCTAAGCTTATAACTATAGTAAAGTAAAGGGTCTAACGCATTAAGTATTCAAAGTAGATATATTAAGTAGCTTATCTTATAAAAATCTGTTTTATATACGGTCCCTACCTGCGCTGTATATATGTCTGTCGGACGAACCCGGACTAACTATATTCCAGCTAATTCGCATCTACATAACCACGAGGCTGAGCGTATGGGAGGATGCTGTCACAACATTATCTTATTTTATATTAATTACTTTATAAAGGTAGAAGTTAAAGAATTATAAAGAGTATACTATAAGTACTTAACTAAGAAAGATATAGGTAATAATAGGTATATATTAGTATATAGACTTTAACTTATTTAATCCCCTTTTCCTAAAAGGATTTTCCTAGCTTATTATTAGGCCTACCTAACGTCTAGCTGTTAACTAGTTAGCGACAGCTAACGACTTTAGTCGGCCCCTTTATAACTACTTCCCTTAACTTAAAGGTATTTAAAGTTAAAGAGGTACTATAAAAAGAAATACTAAGGTTACCTCTTTAGATAGCCCTAACTATAGAAAAGATTAGTACTACTATTAAACCTATATAATTACGTTTAAATAGTCTTAATTAAGCTAAAGAGGTTAAGTTATATAACTAAAAGTTAATACATAATAATACTAAAGCTACTTAAGTTACTATAAAGAAATTTAAGGCATTAGTATTAGTTTTAATTAATATTACTATATATATATAGCTTAAGTTTAATCTCTATATTAATAGTATAATTTAAGACCTCTCTATAAGTTATATATCCTAATATTTTTATTTATTACTACTAAAGGGCTTAATTAAAGTCTTTAAAGATTAAGTAGAATAAAAACTAACTAAAGAGGTAATTAAAAAGTATAATAAGGAATCTAATAAGGTATAGGTCTTAATAGTATTCTATATAATAGCTTTAATACTAAAGAGGCTATAGGATAATAAACTTTTAAGTTTATAGTTAACGCCTTACTTTAAGTTAGAAGTATTAATTAGTAGTTCTAGCCTTAATTAAAATAAGATAATTATAGTTATTCTTAATAGTAACGTCTAAACTAATATACTTAATAGGGTATATATTAATAAGTATAATATACTATTTATTAAAATAATTCTTAGTATATAGACCTTAACTCTTAAAGAGTATAGCTACTTAGAGTTTAATAAAGGTACTTAGATATGTATTTAGTTAAGAGGTTTTAAGATTTTAATTAATTTCTTTATAATAGGACTATATAATATAAGCTTAAATAAGAACTCCTTACTTAGAGGCCCCTTTTTAGTAGACTATTAAGTTACTTAAGAATATATTAATAACCTAATAAGAGCTATTATTAATACTAAGAACGTAAGACTCTGTATCTTAGTTAGATTTATATAGAGTAGGAGTAAGGGTACTATAAAGAGCTATTTTCTTAATTAAGATAACTACTAAAAAGCCTTATAAGAATAAAAAACTAACGCTTAATAGTTAAGCTAATAAAATTACTAAGGACGTAGAGTTAGTACTTAGGAAATAAAAACTAATAGCCTTAATTAAGGCTAAATTAAGCTTAAGGATAATAAAAAAAGTTATTTAGAATCTTTCAGAGGTTATTATAGCTAAGAATTTAATAATATATATAGTAGATAAGTTAGGTCCTATATTAAGGTAGATATATAAGGTAGCTACTAAAGCTTAGAAGTATAAAAAAGGATATCAACTACTAACTTAATAAGTACTATAGAATAAAGATAGATTCTACTTATATTAGTTAGAGGGAAAACATAAAGATCTTTATAACCTATACTATTATTAAAAGAGAAGATAGGAGATACTAAAAGCTTTACTACTAAGCTATAAAACTTATAAATAACGTTAGTTAAATTTATAATAATATAATATTAAAGGTATTAATATAAAAAATAAAATAAAAGTCTCTTTACTTATTTAACCTAATTAAGTAATAATAAAGGTATTTATAGTATATAAAATAAAAGATAAAAAGGTAATAGTTTATTACTAACTATTAAATAGGTTAACTTTAAAGGGTAATCCTTTTTAAAAGACTAAAAAGGTTAAAAAGCTTAGTTTCTATTTATATAAGTAAGCTAAGTAATTTATAGGCCTAATTATACTAAGGTTCATTATTATAAAGGAAGGGACTTAATTAATAGAAAAAAAAAGCTATCCTTAGTAAGTACTTTTATTTATACCTAACTAAGCTATATCTTTTAGTAACGGTCCTTTTAAATAGAGAGGTAGCTATAGCTTAGGACTAAACTAAATATAGTAAGGTTAATTTAGTAGTAGCCCTACCTTAATAGATTAAAATAGTCCCTTATAAGTCCTAANAGTAAAAGGTATACCTATACCTATAGCCCTTTAAGATAAGGTCCTTAAGATACTTTATAACTAAATTAAATATAGAGTATTAAAAGAAAGCTATACTCTTTATTAAAACGCTTAGTTTTTAGTTAAAAAAAAGGATAGTAACTATAAGCTAATTAATTAAGTAACTAAATAAAATACTATTATAATTTAAAACGTCTTTATACCTCTTAAGGCTAATAAATTTACTAAGGAGTTTAGTAATTACTACCTTTTTTTACTTTTAAACTTCTTTTTAAGCTATAATTAGGTCCTATTAGATCTAAAGAACAGGGATTTTATAACGTTTATAACCCTAATTAAGCTACTAAGGATATACTTAATCCCTAAGGGGGCTACTAACTTAGTTATATAATTTATAAGGATTATAATAAGGATCCTCTATAACCTAATTCCTTATTACTATAAGGTCTTTTTAAATAATACTACAATTAAAGACCTTACTTTATG
>MPGH01000023.1:0-47717 GCA_001937105.1 Colletotrichum chlorophyti | reverse complement strand
GCTATAAAAATAGCTAGTATTATTAAAAGATAATAGTTAGAATTAAATAATAAAAGGTCTATAATAATACACTAATATAGCTCTTATAATATTATAAATACCGGACGCAGTCGTTAAGCGGCCCTATAGTAGTGATAGGTTATATAAGCCTTAGGGACTAAGGCTTACTAATAGGGAGGTAATTATAAAGGGGCTAACTAGATTCGCTTAGCTATCGCTAACCGGTTGACAGCTAAACGTTAGGTAGGCCTAACTATAGGCTAGAAAAATCCTAATAGGAAAGGGGATTGGATAAGTTGAAGTTTATATACTATAATATACCTACTATTACCTATATCTTTCCTAGTTAAGCGCCTATAGCGCACCCCTTATATATAATACCTTTATAAAATATAATTCCTTTACCTTAAATATAAAGTAATACTTAATAGTAGCTTAAATGCCCTTAAGGTTATNATAGCTTAAAAGGTAAATAAGNTAAATAACTATTATAACGTTAACTATAGAGGCTAAATTACTTACCCTTTTATAAGTAGTTAAAAAGGTATTATTTATAAGCCGTTTTATAAGCGCTTTATAGGTTAACCTATTTATACTTAGTAGTAAAGAAGAAGCATTCTTTACTTAAGGCTTATAGTTAATATAGCCTATAGTATAGATTTAGTATAATAATAAGTAAATAATATATTTTATAATATATAAGTTAATATAACTTTAGATATACTTATAGTATATTAATATTTATAACTACTAGTTATATTAAGAGATTATAATAAAGTAAATTAAGGTTATTTATATATTTTCTATAGAACTTATAGTAAGTAAGCTAATAAAAGCCCTTACTTTACTATAATTCTAAACGTTTAAAGTATAACTAAATTTAGTTAATAAGCGCCTTTAGCTTAAGGCTAACTATATAATAGATCTATAAAAGGATAATAAACGCTTTTACTAATCTATTAGTATATAGGAATTAGCCTTAAGAAATAAAGAGATTATATAAATTAGACTCCTAGAGGCTAATAAGGCCTATAGTAAGGCTAGCCTATAAGGGTAGCCCTTAGGGGGTGTATTAGAATAGTAGGGGTAATTTAGTAGGCCTGTAAGCTATAAAGAATTAGTTAGACGTACGCCTTAGGTATATATACGCTTAGTAATAGGACTACTATAAGCCTAAGGCTACAGTTAAGGTAGCTAGGTATAAGGCAATTAGATATATATAAGCATAACATAATAGGGATTATAGCAACAAGGATCCTATACGTAATACATCAATTCAACCCTTATAATTCAATAACTTTTTAAAGTACTATAAACCGATCTTAAAGCTAATACATTTATTACTAAGGTCTAAACGTTCTTATTAACTACTTTATAATACAGTAGTAAGCCTTTTTTAATAGTATATACTAATATATTTATTAATAAGTTAAAAATCACTATTTATAATAATAAATTATAATATTTAAAGCTTTTAAAAATAATATATAATCTATTTCTATATCAATAACTATTTAAAATCTAAAACAAATACTTTATTAATAAAACAATAAAGAAGTACATCCTATTTTATTATAGCTATAAGTATTATACTATTCGATTTTCTAAAATAATACTTATAGCTATATAATCTACTACTTATATACTATCTTACTAGCTTAACTAGATACTATACTCTTACTCTCTAAGGGATTATATAATGTAGGACGTCTTGTGCGCATACGCTAGACTATATCTGCCTTAGAGTCAAAATGTGTGAGTCACACACCAGCCCGGAGCAAGGATTATGCCCTTGTTGCTCCCCACATTAGGACGTGCAGGGCTCAACATCGGTGCCTATGAGACATGTCCAAGCTACGCTCATATCATGTATACAACCCACGACCTTGCCTAAGATTATCGGGTCAGTTGCACTCAATCCCCGCTTTGTCAGCGTCTAGCTACGTGGTGTTCCCGTATAGGTACCGCATCACTGTCCGGAAGATACGTACCGGAACTTGCGGCTTTGCCAACCGCGCCCTTTGATGCAGTGTGTGCGCGTTGCTCTGCTTGGTCCCCCAGTGCCTTTTTTCCCTAGGCGTCTGCGGTTCTGGTTGCCTGTGAGGCTACAAAAAGTCGCTAGTTCCCTCGCCCCTACCCTCCCACATTTTCCCTCTCTTCTTTTCTTCATCTCCCAGAACATCTCTCCACAATACCTCAGACACATCAACGGCAGCCTTAGAGGCCTTTCAAGATGCATTAAACCGCCGTTTTCGGTCGCCTCTGCTCACGAGCTAAACATTTCGTCTGCACTTTTAGCAACAATTTCCCCCTCTCAACTTCTTGCCTCAGTTCAACCTTCCCAGGTCGATCTGAACTTCAGCACCGCTCTTCGTAGTTCCAGCTCAGGTTCTCCCACCTTCGCCAACATTCAGTCTCAAGACTTTCAAGTCTTCACCACGGATTCTCAATCAACATGGCTTCCCTCCAGTTCTCCCAGCCTGCCGGCACCACCCGCGCGTCAACAGCAACAGTTCAGCACGCCAGCTCAACAGGACTTCGTCTTGTTCGATCATCCTCCACTTCGCACCAGTCAACTTAAACAAGCTGCAAGTCAGTCGCCAGCAACTGCAACAGCAGTCGTTTTAGATCAACGCCGCCATTCATCCCATCATATTCGTCAGCATCATCAGCGTTTCGCACAGATTCAGGCCAACCATCCAGCTCATACTCGGTCACCATCGCTATTTTCCAGCAGACTTGCTCCCGTGAGATCAGCTCAATTCTACGCATCTTCCGCTCCGTCGTCCTCTGCCGCGCTGAGATCCCATAACCGCCGTCGCCCTCCGGTTCCCCTGTTTACCCAAGGTATTCAATCTCAGAATACGTCCAACATGGATCTACAAGGTACGCCTGTTTTACCTCGGAGGCCACATTGTTGTGTACCCTTCTCACAGTACTTAGAACTTGACCTCGACGACTTCACCGGCTTTGAGGGTGGTGCATCCACCACTTACTCCTCGCCCGCCATGCCGTCTGTCTTTGACTTCGGCGGAAGTCCATCTGGCGCCAGTAACCCAGGAACCGTCTCTCCGCAGGACTTGCTGATACAGGAGCCGTTCATGTCTGCACCCAACTCGACAGCATTTACCGCTCTGACATCACCGTCTATCTACAACGAATCCCCGGGGTTGAACGACGCTTATGATGTGTCGCCTAACTTCGGTACCGGTGACTTTGGCTCTGCTGACTTTGATACTGGCTCCGCGGATCCTTGGTTTCCCTTGTTTCCCCAAGAAACGTCGACGACAATCAATGAGGCTGGAGCTGCTAATAATGCTATGCGGGAACATGAGTCGCAACAAATTGACCAGTCGCCAACTGCCAAGTCTGATGAGCTCGAGGTTGTTGAGTTCGGCTCTGGTCGTCGCAAGTCGGCCACCTCTTCTCCGGCAGGATCGACGCGGCACTCGTCCGTCTCTGGCGTCAACTCTCGCCGACGGGACAAACCGTTGCCCCCAATCATAGTCGAGGACCCTACCGACGTTACTGCCATGAAGAGGGCGCGCAATACGCTCGCTGCACGAAAGTCACGCGAGCGCAAGGCTCAGCGATTTGAGGATTTGGAGGAGAAGATCCGCAAGTTGGAAGCGGAGCGCGATCATTGGAAGAGCATTGCTCTCGGTCGTTCATAAATCGCATGTCCTGCTGTCGCCTTCCGGGCTCGAATTGGAGGGAGTGGGCTTTGAGAATCTCAAGAAGATATCCTTTGACTCATTTGTCGCTATAGTTTTTCCTTGGTTGTTGTTTTGTTCGTTTCCAAGAGGGACCTGGTTTAGCTACTTCCTTGCAGTAATCCATGTGATTTTCACCTCTAATTGCCTATTTTATAGACGACGATCCTTGCGTACTCATGGTGAAGTGCTCCTGCGTGTACTACTGCTGCCATGCTGACAAGTCTCATCGGACTCACCACCCAATTAGCTCTAGCTTGATTTCGGACACGCGAAATTCACTGCTTCTAGCACTACATACCTGACATGCTGTGCTGTCTGCTACCACCTTTAGAGAGGCATATGCTATTTTGATGTGGATTCTACATGAGAAATTTAGCTACGCCCTTTTTGACTGTGGCCAGGCCACCTAGAGCCCTAGAGCCCTCTGATGGAGTTATCAAAAGTCCGCCGTCTCTGTTGCGTAGTGAATCAAGAGCACGTAATGTGTAACAGCAAATTAACCGGCGACCCGAAAATCAACAAGGATTGAAAAAGACTGGTATTATCGCAGCAGCAAACGCCACAACCCCAGACAGTTCTACTGGAATGTGCCAATGACAAGACCAGGCTCAATAAACAGAGAGTGTATGCGAGGCATGAGCGCAGGGTTTCTGGCAAAAGCCTCTAATGCTACACCACGTGCGTACGTGTGTGATATGCATCGCCAGCATATCTACCTTATAGTCCACGCAGTGAGCTCTGCCTTGAAGCGACAGAGTCCTCTCACCTGGTAGCGCCCTCAGCAGCCGTCAAATACCAGCTACTGGTTCGCCACCTGCACGGGTCTCAAGAATTTCGTTGTCGATAATGTCCTTGTTTCCATCCCGGAAATCCCTCATCAGATGCAAGAACCGGGAATTCTTCCATTTGTCTCCTTGCTCATGCTGAACTGACTCCAATATTTGTTTCGCTGCTTGCGATATTTCCGATTGATTTCGATCATGTACAGCGAGTTCGGCTGTCGTCGCTTCAGGTGGGTGGGCAATATGGAGTCGTGAAACATCGGGTAAATCCTCCTCCACAAGGCCGTTGGCCAATACGTCAAGTTCATTGACGCTGGCCGATGTGACTCCCCGACCATTAGATACTTGCTGGTCGTTTGTAGCAGTGATTGAAGGAACTTGTTCAGCTCGTGTGTTCGCTTCCCAAGAGACGTCTCGGGACTGAGTCTCGGCACCGTGAGCGGTGGTCTTCGGACGACCTTCTGTTTGTTGCTCTGCAGACCTGGCCTGCTCGTCTTGTTCAAGCTCTTGCGCAAGCTTTTCCATAATGGCGTCCACATCGTCTATTTGACTGTCTCCATGGGCCGCCATCCATCTGTCCATCTCCCGGCCAAACTCAACTTCTACCATGGGTACATTATTGTTCATCGCGTTCTGTCCAGCATATACCGCATTGCCATTCATAGGCCCGAAAAATGAAGTGCCTGAAGGCACCATCATGCCGTGCATAAAACCGACCGGGTTGTGAAGTTGACGCTGTTGCAGGTTTGAGAGAGATGCCTGCTGTCCAGAACGCTGGGCGCCCAGTGTGAACCTTGCAAAATCCTGTGCCCAATCCGCCGCATGAGGCGGCGAGTTTGCCGCTTGTAGTTGTCGATCTGTTATGGGTGATGTCGTCAGAGCCCGAGGGGCGGAAGAGCGAGAACCAGGTGGATAGCGGCGGGCATGTTGATTTGGTGCGATATGCGACGTCTGGAGGCCTGAAACTGGACTCGGTACAGATAGAGCTTGAGTGGGTTCATTGGTGCCCAGAAAAGCGCCAAAAGCTGCCTGCGCATGTGGCGATGAGGACGACCCGGACGAACGAAAGCTCTATCAGTTTGTTAGACTTAAGAAGTCTTCTGGCATCGCAAGAAGCGGCTTTGCTTACTTGTTGAGTTCCAGGGGCATTAGAGAGACGGTCCTGGTGAAGGCTCCGGTCTTGAGCACCATGCTCGACTAGACTTTTGAACGGGGTAGATCCACTACAGGAGCTGTCGGCCATGATGAAAGGCCTACACGTCGAGGAATGATGCTGTGGCCAAGCGTAGAGACTTTATAAAAGGACACAGAAACCTCTGTCCCGTTTCTTCGTTTTATCGTTGAAAATGCAACTGGCTGAGAGACTCGAGCGGTGAGTGGGAAGACTGCAAGTCGTTGCGTGTCGTTTACTGGCTGAGGATACTCTGTAGCCAGAGGGTAATCCGTAAAACTCAACGATAAGAAAGGTAGCGTGAGGGTCGAAGTGTTGTAAAAGAGGGCATGGCGGGGCGGCTATTGGGAAGTGCTCCAGAAACAAGTGTCCCGAGACGTGGCGGTGCGTCTTACAAAAGGCGATGTGAAAGGCAGATGACCAAAAGGTATTAATGCGAGGGACGAAATTCGCCTCAGCGCCGGCGACTGCCTTACCTCGGCATCAGAGCTCTGCACGACGTAAGGTAGGGAATAGCACTGTAGTACGGATAGGCAATGCACCGATGCGCGGGGTTTGGTGGGGCTAGGGAACGTGCCTGTTCAAAGGTACTTTACCTCTCCGCCTGAGAGGTCCAGGCTCTGGAAAACAATATGTGGCCATCCGAATGAGATATTACTTTACCGATATCACCACGTCCTCGTTAAGAGCGGGGTGGCTACGTTGCCCAATCACCGTCCAAGGTACCTAGAGAATCTCACTGAATCAAGTATGGCATTGGACTTAGCGTGCGGCTGTACACAGTACCTTTAGAAGGGATCCTCCTTCCCACCACTCAGCTTGGAACTAAGGTGCGCTACAGTACATTCTTGAATCTCAAATGTGGCCAGCTTGGAGCAAGCTCTGAAGTAACTTCATCTTAGGTGGCTCATCACAAGCGACGACTCACCTTTCTTTAACTCAACCAAAATTACCTGAAAAGCACAGCTTCCCTCGCAACCTTCCCTTCCACTTCAATCAATTGAAATACGTCAAGAACCAGGCGCATTTTTTCCCCCAACATATCCTGCAGACATATACATTTTTCAAGATGGTTCGCCTTGCCTCGTCGTTTTGTATTCCACTGCCTTGCTCTGCGCTAACCGTATACTGCCATCGCAGGCGTCTGCCCAGGTGATACCCAACTCTGGCCACGATGACATGATTGTAGGTCTTTCTCAAGCACTGTTGTTCATGCCTTGCGTCCAGGGCCCCCTCCCAACACTCCCACGTACTCTCATTAACGCAAGCTGGAAACCACACACCCGCAACTGTTGGCCAAAGCTAACAGCGCGAAACTACACAGCACGACGCCGTACTCGACTACTACGGTCGCCGACTTGCGACATGCTCGAGCGACCGCACAATCAAGATATTTGAGATAGAGGGAGAGTCTCAGCGTCTGGTCGAGACTCTGAAAGGGTAAGCTTAAACCTTGCACTTCAAGCCTGCGCCCCGTCTCCTCCTTTGATTGACACACGACATTTCAAACAGGCACGACGGCGCAGTTTGGTGTGTCTCGTGGGCGCATCCCAAGTACGGCAACATTCTCGCATCGGCTGGCTACGACGGCAAGGTCTTCATCTGGAAAGAATCGAACAACCAATGGCAAAAGATCTTCGACTTTGCCCTGCACAAGGCCTCAGTTAACATTGTCTCATGGTCACCACACGAGTCCGGCTGCCTCTTGGCATGTGCCTCGTCGGACGGTAACGTCAGTATCCTCGAGTTCCGCGACAACAGTTTCGATCACGTTACCTTCCCGGCCCACGGGCTTGGCGTCAATTCTGTTTCCTGGGCCCCGGCCACGGCACCCGGAAGCATCGTTAGTAGCTCACCAGGCCCGGGCTCGGCCGGCGTCAGACGCTTCGTCACCGGTGGGTGCGACAACCTGCTCAAGATCTGGGTCTTCGACTCGGGGTCGCAATCGTACAAGCAGGAGCATGATCCTCTTGTCGGCCATACAGATTGGGTGCGCGACGTCGCCTGGTCGCCGACGGTCCTGCAAAAATCGTACATTGCCTCGGCCTCTCAAGACAAGACCGTTCGCATCTGGACTTCGGATTCGTCCGGTACGGGTCAGTGGAATTGTAAGGTTCTCAACTTCGACGCCGCCGTCTGGAGGGTGAGCTGGTCCTTGAGCGGCAATGTTTTGGCGGTCAGCGGAGGCGATAACAAGGTTTCCTTGTGGAAGGAGAATCTCCGAGGCGAGTGGCAGTGCGTCAAGAGCATCGAAGAGT
The DNA here is from genome assembly GCA_001937105.1 of Colletotrichum chlorophyti. Classification (NCBI taxonomy): domain Eukaryota; kingdom Fungi; phylum Ascomycota; class Sordariomycetes; order Glomerellales; family Glomerellaceae; genus Colletotrichum; species Colletotrichum chlorophyti. The sequence continues at coordinate 39,790 of MPGH01000023.1, read as the reverse complement.
AACCCAGATGTTGGTGCAACATGGACAGCATGGCGTTTACGGCAAATTAGGGGATAGATTTATGGGTTAATACGGTTAATACGTAGCTGGCCCCCCTGTGTTTGACGTTGCTTTAGAGTTGATGTACCTGTCTTGTTTGAGTCCTTGAACCTGGGTAGTGCGAGTTTTGCTAGCATGTCCTGACGCGATCGCGCCCTTCTGCCAACATGATAGATCATTAGATGCAGCAGGTTGTCGGTCTGCAACTCCAATTCTCCTTCAGTACCACAGAACGAACGATATATTATATTATGACTGACTTTTGGTCGACCTATGTATCTGGGCGCCACTCAGGTCCGCAGTACAGAAGAAACAAACACCCGCACCTCGGGAAAACTATCAAGTGTCCTTTCCGTTGGTACTGATGACCCGGCCTCAAATCTTCACACGGTGCTGCCGCCGGTAGTACCCAATGTTTCCCACACTACTGGCCTGGCAAGTCAAAACAATAACTCTAAGAAGCTTATTATGTGTGTTTGTTCGCACGATCAAACTGAATGCTATCAAATCTTGGCTGCAAAGCCAAGCTGCGATACACCGTGACGCCGGACCTAGTCACTTGTCGCTAACGGAAATAAAAAACGATAACAGCAAGTGAGGCTGCCTCAGCGGAGGCCAATAACACTCATTTCAAGTGTCCAGACACGTCTTATCCAGACCTTGAGCTTACCTTCCACCCCCTCAACGTTTTCAAGCTCAACGCCTTCCCACCAGCAACGCCTCGCAGGCTTCCGCCAGAACAGAAGTAACTTCTGCGCCATGCCAACGGCGTTGCTGCCCATCTCATTCCCGCGAATGTCGCTGCGAAGGCGCGCCAAAGCCAAACTACAGACGACAGCCTTGTTAGGCTCACCTGCCCTGTGGCCCCAAGTGTCATCATGATTGAAACCACTGGAGTCAGATCAGTGTCTAGTCTTGGCTTGCTTTCAGTTCTGTGTCAGCGACTCACCCCGCCGTCAACATTTCGATTAGATGGGCCTCCGTAGTGCCCGGCTCATCACTTCGCTTTAAGCCAGAAAAGATGCCATTCTGCTGGAGAAGCGCCTTGCCCGCAGCTCTCTTGACTGCCATCATTTCGGGTTGCGTAATATCCGCCTTTGGAGGGATGACATAAAAGTCAAGGTCTTCCCTGAGAACAATTATACCCGCTCTCTTAGAAGAGTCGTCTCTCGACCCGAGGCCATCACCTGACGTGGCATCCTCGTCCTGCGAGGTGGTTGGAGACGTCTCAGCCGGTATCGACTGCGCGACGGTGCGGAAAAAGTCCAACATATACTGCAACGAAGCTGGGTCGTACTGCGTCTTGGTGTGAGTGATCGCACCATTTCGTGCGTAAGAAATGCGGGAATGCCACACTTACATCTACTTGCACTGCATCGCCTTCAGCAAACCCGCCCATTTGCCCTTCGGGGAAGAGCCCGTTTGGAAACAATGACAGAAGGACAAATTCGGGCAGCGTCAGCAGCTCATCTCTCGAAAGCACAAATCGCGTACCGCTGGGAAAGGTTATGTTAGGGAGTTGGAATTACAAGATCTAAACGCGAATCTTACCGCAGGTCCATCGCGATCGTCTCGTCAGCGCCGACATCTGCTTCCATGTTAGCCTACCGGATTAGGCAATCGTGAGAGTAGCAGAAACCCACCTCCGATTGTATTGATGGGGGGGCCTCCTTGTTGCACCTGAGTGATGATGCTTGATGCGCCGCCGGCAGAAGCCATTAGGAAAGTAAAGGATTGGAGTGGACTGGGTCCTTCCTCCGTGTATGCGGGTGGTGGTTCGGCGTCGTCGTCCTTGGAAGAGGTCCCTTTGGCGTCAGGAGGAAGCGCACGCTTTGTGTCGGCTAGCGCTTGATCGAACGAGGTTGGGGTTGAGGTCGACTGATGGACGGACAGAGCGGAAGTTGAAGGAGCGTATGCCGGGGCAGCGGGCAATGAGCCGGCAGCAGTACCAATGGAAGTGCGTGAGCGACAAGTGAGGTCGGGGTTGGAGATAGACCCAGTCGAGCTGTAGAGAGAAGAAAATGGCGGCGGTCGGGAAGTCGATGCCTCCGAAGCGGGATACTGGGGCGGAGGCGACTGTCCGCAAACACTTGTTTCTCCTACGTCGTCTTCGTTTCGTTTTCTTTGTGCTACCTCGGGTTCGAAATCAAGGTTCTGAAGTTCTCGAGGAGAGACAGTGAGCGGGGAGGACACGGTTTGCCCGTTCCTAACGTCTTGCGAGTCTGGCAACGTGGTGGCGGTTCGCAGAGGATATCAAGTCGACGATAGAGGCCGCGGCCGGGAGTGGCGCGAGAAGGCAGAATTAGACGTTCAGTAGTATATGGCAATTTCTCGCATGTGGCTCGCTCGGGGATCCAGAAGACAAAACGCGATTGCGGAAGGGCGATCGACGGGCGGTTTGATTGAATGAACGATTAGTTCTGTCGCACGAAGAACTGCGCAAGGTGATGCTGGGTGGGAGAGAAGTCGCAAGGCCGAAAGCCTACAGAAGGGCGGAAGGGCAATTCTATTGGTACCACATCAAAAGACTCAATGTGAGAACGTGTTGCAGGGGTGAAGGTCGGTCCCTGGTGCAGACGGACCGTATTCCTAGGAGTGAACGGTGTGAGGAAATTGGGAGCGAGGTCTATCGAGGGTTGGTTTGATGAGGTCGAACAAGCACGAAAAGAAGGACGGCGGCTAGCACACTGTCTCTTGTGGACGGGGAACCTGGAAGGGGCCACTCCCACCCTTGGTCCCTTCCTCAGGAATGAGTGACTTCATCCAATCAACGTCCCTGTCTACCTTGGGCATCCAGCATCCGCGCTAGCGGCATGCACCTACTCGGGATGCTTTACTCTACTTTATCTCCCAGCCCCCCTCTCCTCAACCAGATGTTACCATGGTCTTGCAATTACCAAGTAGGCACAATGCGTTGGTAATACGTATACTAGAGGAGAATTGCGTTCAACAAAAACTCACAGATAACACTATCAGAGCTTTAAAGAGAACAATACAAAGATCACATTCAGCAAAACCCGGAAGCGAGGTAGGTTGGGAGAGTTACTGTACTTACGTTGTCGAGTCTGAAATTAGGTACTATGTACTTTACCATACCTAGGTAGGTAAGGGAGGAGACAGGCGAGGCATTGGAGCTTTCCGCCATACTTAGACACTATAAAAGCCATGGAAGGCGGTAGCTTCCTCCAGCACTTAATTATGCGGGTAAGGGGGTTGCTGACATCGGTTTACTGCTATATAGGGGTTGTGATCTAGAACGTGACGCTTGCATGGTCTTGACGATTCCTTTAAAGGTACGGATATCCCCATTTTGAATTACCTCCGGTACCTTAGGTAAGTGAGATTGTTCTATTCTTATGAAAGCAGAAAATGTAACAGAGCCAGAAGGAGAGAGGACTATGCTAAACCCTTCGTCCCTGATATCCATGCCTAAGAATGGACACTAAATATGCATGATCGGCCTAGCGATCACTCGCAACGGTGCTTGTCATGAGTTTTGTCAGGCCTCTTGCGTACCCGTGGGGCTCCCTACCCAACCCATCTACTGTAGATTATACCTTACGAACTGAAGGAAGACTCGATGTTATTTCGTTCTGTCCTGTACTATAGCACTGCATTCTTTATCTTTTCAGTGGCTGCTAATCTCGTTGTGCATGGAACAGCATTAATAAAACTTACCCTCACAGAGATATAGGGTCTAATTATATCCTAATTAAACAGTGTTAACGCCCCCTTAGCCAGCCGGGTGTCTTTAGCGTAAATAGGCACTTCTTTTACGTAGAGCCAAGTACTGTGCCTTCCAAACTTGAGATACTTGCCTTAGCAGCCTTGCGAGCATCCTCCTCTCCATTCATCGACGTCGCTTATCCATTTCAATTTCTCGATCTTGACGTCGTTTAACTCCCTTACCCTGGGTGTATTGCGAAGGGATTTTGTGTTTCATCTGTCAATACTTTTGTGGAAATAGTTACAGGACTAATTACATACGATATGCCTATTACTTACTCAGTGAAATGTGTGGCAGGTGCAGTGACCGAGATACGGGCGCCAGGTTTGGGAGGGTAGTCTACCTGAGCGAATTGAACAAGAAATACCATCATAACAAATGTTCACAAAGAGCAGACGACAGCGTGGCAAATATAAAATCAGGCAGGCCGATTGGCATTGCCACCATCATTATCGCCTTGAATCATGTTGATGACATCGCTTGACACTTACTTTATCATTCTTCATCACTACTATCACCAAAAACCGCTTTAAAGACCTCGTCGCTTGGTCTGGTGACCTCAGTAATTGAGACCGTCTTTTCGCTCTTTAGCTCATTCACCCTTAATCCTGACAACTGTTCCAGAGTGGCCAGGGAACCTGACGACACGTTTGGCGCCTTTGTCTCTACCCCGAACGTTAGCAGTTCGAAATCTGTGCCTGTCTCTGGCCCGGCCCGAGGTTGGTTGGCTGGGCTGTGAGTTTCCGATGACAACAAACCCGATTCCGACACTAGCTGGGCATGAGCAGGTGGCTGAACATTGAATCGCTTGCACAATAACTTGGTCGGAGAGAAGTCCTCGGTCAGTCTTGTCATGCTCCCATACATGCCCATCTTCGCCGCCTCCTCGGCGGGGTCGGCCGATTTGTATGAATGCAGCGTTTGTTGAGGAATAGTGCCCAAGGCTTCCCCAAAGCCTGAAGATGCCGTGGGTCCTGTTGAAGCCGTTGTGAACCGCGTTGCCATGAAACCTGACATAGGTTTGAATAACTGCGCACAGCTGTAAAATTCTTCAACCTCCTTAATAAAATCCTCATTCGTCATGCCGCGGGGCTTAGTTGATGACAAGCCGCCAAACCCGGCAGCAGTTTGTAGATAAAGCTTATATCTTGCATTCTTCGCCTCGTCGTTCGCATAAGGGCCCCCTGCGCCTGCTCCACGACTCATTGCTGCAATGGCTGTTTCTTTGGCCAAAACCGGAAGACCACTCAGTCTGTCGTCCAAACTCTCGTCGCCTGCGCGTGTATATTCTGGAGGAATTTCGCCTCTCGCCGGAGGAAGATTCTTGTTGCCAGTTGCTACAGCTAGGCGCTCGCGGGTAGCGGCTGACATATAGTCGAAGACTGATTTTCCAGGCAGAATCGTTTCGCCAAGAATCGTGGCACGAGATGTAGGATCATGTTGAGCTGCCTTTGCAGCGTCCGTTGTTGAGGTATATGCGGTCGGTTTATTGATAGATGTGTCGCGCTTTGTCGGTACCCAGCCGGACGGCACAGCAGGAGGAAGGAACAATGTGGCTGGCTGTCCGGAAAGTCGAGCATCTGCCGACTGCGCAATGGCGAAGCCCTTCAGCGGCGGTTTTCCGTCGAGACATCTTCGCTGATCTCGGCCTTTGGTAGAGGCAGACTTGGAAATGAAGACAGGTTTGGACTTTAGCGTGGGATTCGCTGAAATACTCGTAGATGCCATCTTCTTCTTCTTCTTTGTTCTTTCGCCTCCTATCACCCGGTTGTACGATATTCGGGGCCCCATCTCGTAAGGGTCCTCATTGTCAGAGCCGGTATCGTTCAAAATGCCAACGCCGAAGCCACTCCGTTGACCATGTTTCCGTGTTTCGGTCTGTTTCTTACCAGGTACGCCGAATGAGAGTCTGAGCCCGCCTGCTAGATCATCAGCATAATCCCCTACATCCTCTTCGTCACCTGCAGAACCACATGTGTTCTCGCGGCTGCTGCCAAGGCGCGATAGCTTTGCCAGTCCATTTTCTCCTTCATAACCCAATCCCTTCCGATCGGCCTTACGCGTGAAGGTGATCATTTCAACATCGTCGGGGGCAAATAGGTGGGCTGCTTCTGCCGCTGCATGCTGACCGCTGACGGAGACACCCAGACGAGCTTTTCGACGAACTTTCGGGCCTACGCCTTGGCCGTCCTTCCAACCCATTTTTCTTAGAAGTTTGAGGCCTGCCGTGTCACCCTGGGTCCTTATCAAGCCAGCCAGCACGCTGTCCTCGTGGCCACGCGACCCCGAAGCCCCCAGAACGGCAAAAGGATCAGTCGTTCGGATGTCTTGGGCAGCTGCAGCGTCTGCTAGATCTTCTTCATCCATGTAGTCCTCTGGTCGTGGCTGGGCTAATGCTGTGTCGTTTTTCCGGCGATTTGTGCGACTGGACACAAATGTAGATGGGGTCCATCCTTCCTTTGACCCGACAGTATTGAAATATCTGCATTGCAAGCATTAGACATGCGAGTATGAGGCAAAGGTATAACAGAAAAATACCCACCCTGCACTCCAACCTCCGGTGAAAGCGCCATGAAGACGTCGCCTTCCCCGTTCATCCCTCACCTCCTGTTTGTGTATGGGGATATAAGACCCATCGTCGCGGGCATCTGGTTCCATAGGAGGCAAGGGGGTGCCCAAGGTAACATAAACGGCGGCAGCATCATAGAGATCTGCCTCATAAGTGCCGAGCGACCTTTTTTGGTGTGTCATCAAATCGGTTGCGGGAGTCACCGAGAAATACCAACTCAGTTGTGTAGAGGAATTGAGGGCGTTTGGCCGGCGCGCGCCAACTTGTCGTGGTGGTATGGCTACCCAAGGTACCCTACGTCGGAAGCTTGTCGCAAAGACAGCTACCTAAGTAAAGTAATTACGGTACGGCAGGCAATGTAGGTGAATGGATGCAATTAACGGATAACGGGAATTGAAAGTTCGCCAAGAGGCCTTGTTGTAACGCAATCGCGAACTGCGAGAGACCGACGATATAATTAATTCTTGCTCTTAGTAGAGTATGACACGCTTTTGCATATGCTGAGAACTTTGAATCGGGGTATGAATTTCTCTTCTCTGCGTGACTATCTAATCTTCCAGGTTTCGAGGTTTATCGATAAGCCAGAACTGGTCTGGGTGTAGTCGCAGCTGAGGTACTTATTAATGCTGAGACCATAAGTACCCTCGGGTAGGCACGTGCCCTGCCCAGCCCCTTAACTAAAATTCGTCCTGACTCCAATGCTCTTCATATAGGAACCTGTCTTATCTAGGTACATTGACTCACTCACATACAGGGTAGCTTGATAGCAGGGATGGCTTGCCTGGACCGTGTAGTGAAATCAACCAGTCAGCTACTATACTTACGTCCCCTCTCAAGGGCCTTACTCGCGGTTGAAGGTACCCTTCCTTCTCCTACACCCCTGTCAACACTCATGTGGCGGAGCTGGTAATTTCCCACAAATGCCCAAATCCACGCGGATTGTGTTACGGTGTATGTATGCTCAGCGTAGGCAAGCAAAGTGATTGATTGAAAACGATGACAACTTACAGTCAAGGGTTAATGGAAGAAAAACCATTTAATAGATTATGGTAGGCTTGAAAGATGTGGGGTAGGAAACCTGGAGGTCTCAGGTACCCAGCTTATGCGATGTAAGACGCGGAACCTCAACTAACTAAGGTGCGTTATGTACCTTACGTACCTTAAGATGCTCATCACTAAGGTATGTACAAGGTTTGCCTTACTGAGAAACCTTGGGTAGGTTCCGTACATAAGACGCCTTATGTGCTCAAGCTAGCGCCCCAGGTACTGAGCAGGATAGCTGCCCAATGAATAGATTTCCAGGGGCCAACGAAGGCCCGAGCTGGATAATGGAAGCCGTGCATTAAGGCGATTGAAAGGGACAACTCCCCTAAAATAGCTACCTTGGGACTGACTAATACTCAAACCACCTTGAGCATCGACAGTACGTTGTAGATGTCAACAACCGGAGCGTAGGTCGGTTCTAAAATCTGCTTCAGTGTGTGTTGGCTGGTAGGTCGCTTGAAATGGCTGAGTTGCAGCACTGGATGCCACCTCAGCTGGCACTTCAAGCCCCGCTTCACAGTGAATTGTACCTTAGGTTTGGGTCTACAGACGAACAAAGCACAGCTTAGATATTGTTCCTCAAGTCAGGCAATTCGAAGGAGCGGTGGTTCGAACCAGTTGCAATACATGTCAGTAGCAGCATCGCATCTCGTTACCTATACATGGCCAATGCCGGTAAACAGATTGTTAGCCAAGATGCTGGTGTTTGTCGCCGTGCGATGTTCTTGCACGTTGGAGTCTTATCTCTTCATAACTAGGTGCGTTATATACCTACCTGCGTAGGTACTAGACCTTACCTTTACCTCAGAAGTTGATGGAATTATCCACGTCGGACTGATGACGCTGTACTTCCGAGAGCAGGTTGCATCAGGGAACACGTGAAACACGCAGTCCGCCATAAATAAACTACTGGTTACCTGGCTTAGATACTTTGCTAACGACCATGACATGTTTCAAAGCGACATTATCATAGGAATGTTTTCGCCGAGAAATCTTAAATCCTCTATCCAAGTTGTTCACGACATAGCCACTGGTATAATTACCGAGCCAGACACAGACGGATTATCCTGCCGACTACTACCTAAGGAACCTTACCTTATGGAATGGAACCCAGCAAGGCACTGACGATTCGACAGGAAGTGAGGTGCATAGCGTCCCGCACAGTGTTGCCTTTATGGTCCCGAGCATCAAAGAGACACCTCCTGGAGCATCTGTGCTGAAATGAAGAAGCGGGAGGGGAAGGGGCAAGGAGACGGGGAAAATGAGTGAATGAATGAAAAGGGAGCTCATAACATACAGGTTACCATCCATCCCACCATTTACCTACCTAACGTACCGTAAGGTAAGGTGCCTGACCTTATGTCCCGTCTCCGTCTTTCTCATTTTCTCTCATCCCCACCCATCTCTCCATCCCCCGCTGTTTCTGCTACTGCCATCACACTGACTTCTATTTCCCCCCGCCAGGTTAGCTCGAACCGCCCTATCTGTTCACCTTCGCCACTCCTCTCACCTTCACCTGGGGTCAGTGCCTACAGTGTGCAGCGTTCATTGTCGGGTCTCATTAAACTCGGGTCCTCATCCCCCACTTTCTCCTAACTGTTTACGACGGTACCTTACTTTGAAGAGTTCGTCAGTGCCTCCCTACCTTACCTTAGTCTATTTACCCCTGAGTTAAGTCTCCCTCTCATTCATTGGATAAGTCAGTGGTCTGCTGGTCCAGCGCGTTATACATGTGCTGTTAGTTGTACTGCTTCTCCAACGTCAGCACCAACAACCATAAGGAACCTACCTGAGAATCACTTACCTTTCTGCAACTGCTGCTGCACTGCACGTTCCCCTGCAGAAACATTTACTGGTGGGTGGGTACGTATGAATGCACCTGCCACCTGCAGTGACTTCCATCAGGTTTACTGGCACATACCCTCTCCATAGGTGCATTTACACCACTGCCTACGTCCTGAGGTGCGCACTGCCCACCGAACTGTTCACTGCATCTCCCTATTAGTAACCTCACTTCTCAGTACCACTACCTTACCTAAGGTACCTACCTTAGGTAAGTACCTCAAGTAGGTAGATACGGCAAGGTTCCTACTACCCTCCCATTACCCTTCACAGTCGCAGCCAGTCAGTCAGTTGGGTAGTGTGTGTCGCATCCATCTATCCATCCATACCCCTTCTTCCCCTCCTTGCAATGACAACAGTAATCCCGGCCAGTTCTGATTCCCCGGCACACCCTCGCACTCTCTATTCAATTCCTACTCCCGGCCCTGGTCGTGGCCCTGTTTCTCCTCGGTCTTCTCTACTCATAACTGGCTCGCGCTCTTTGTCTACCCGCACCTGGCCGTCTCCTGCCTCCGCTGCTGGCTCTCCTTTACAGCGTGCCTCTTCCGTCTCCAATCACTACCGCGACCAACATCATCGCAGGGACAGCCAACGATTACAACTTCAGCAAATTCACCGCCGCTCCCACTCCCGACAACCCTCTACAATTACGATTTCTCCGGCTGCCATTGCTACCACTTTTCCTCCTATCCAACAAAATATCCTTGAACAACGATATTATGAACCTGGAAACGTAGTGTCGCGATCTACCTCCACCAGAGACCACCCGTCTTCGTCCATTCGTGCTGACGCTTTGCGTCTCCAGCGTAACTCTAGTACCAGATCTAATCATAATCCTCGCCAACCCCCTCACCACCATCACCAAAATCAACTCCCTCACGGTATGCCTGCAAACACCGCCGTCGCTAACAACGGCGGCCCTGCTCCTGTCAGTCATGGTGCCCCCGATCCTCGGAGCCCACCTGCGTCATCTTCAGCCACCAAACACACGAGCAGGTCACGTACCACTATCCCGACGCCGTCTGGAAAATGGATATTAGGCAAGACGATTGGAGCTGGCAGCATGGGCAAAGTAAAGTTGGCTCGTAAGGAGGATACTGGCGAACAGGTTTGTCTTCTCCGCCCTCAGCAACTTCCCCCCTCCTAATTTATGCCTGCTTGCCGCCATTCAAAACCGTCAGCTCTCTACACCTACTCGACACTAACCTTCTATCTTTTGGAAATTTAGGTTGCTTGTAAAATCATCCCTCGTGGTTCCACTGAAGATGGCCACCAATCCCGGGCCGATAAGGAAAGAGCAGACCAGTCAAAAGAGATTAGGACAGCCCGAGAGGCCGCCATCGTCACTCTACTCAGCCATCCCAATATCTGCGGTATGCGAGACGTTGTGCGTACCAATTACCATTGGTACATGCTCTGCGAATACGTCAATGGTGGTCAAATGCTCGACTACATCATCTCTCATGGCAAACTCAAGGAGAAGCAAGCCCGCAAGTTCAGTCGTCAGATCGCCAGCGCCCTTGACTACTGCCACCGCAACAGTATCGTTCATCGCGACCTTAAGATTGAGAACATCCTCATCAGCAAGAACGGAGACATTAAAATCATTGACTTTGGGCTCAGCAACCTCTTCGCCCCTCGTGGGCACTTGAAAACCTTTTGCGGCAGTCTATACTTTGCCGCCCCAGAATTACTCCAAGCGAGGGCATATACGGGCCCGGAGGTTGACGTCTGGAGCTTTGGAATTGTTCTCTATGTACTAGTCTGCGGCAAAGTTCCGTTTGACGATCAGAGCATGCCCGCGCTGCATGCCAAGATTAAGAAGGGCCTGGTTGACTACCCAAGTTGGCTTTCGGGCGGTGAGTATCTCCAAGTTTGCGCCTATTCCCGATGTCAAATCTAACCTTAGTCGCAGAATGCAAACACCTTCTTTCTCGGATGCTTGTAACCGACCCAAAACAACGTGCCACGATGCAGGAAGTCATGACCCATCCGTGGATGGTCAAGGGATACAGTGGGGCCCCCGACAACTACTTGCCCGCTCGTGAGCCTCTTTCACTCCCACTCGACTCCGATGTCATCAATGCTATGACTGGCTTCAATTTTGGATCCCCGGACGCAATTAAAGCCCAGTTAACGAGGACAATTGAATCAGAGGAATACCAACGCGCTATAAGGCTGTACCAGCGCGAAAAAGACCTTCCCCAGCCAGCCAAAGATGTCGAAAAGAAGCGTGGCTTTGGCTTCGACTTCTATAAGAGGAGGAATTCAGGCAACAGTAGAGACACGCTGACCGCGCCGAGTTCTGAGGCACTTCAACTCGGCAATGATCCTCTGAATGCCTTCAGTCCTCTGGTCTCAATATACTACTTGGTACAGGAGAAGCAAGGGCGCGATACTGTCGACAAACCTTCCGGGGGGCCGAATGCCTCAAACACATCAGGTGTATTAGGTACGCCAAGCGTGCCCAAGGAGAAGCCTCCTATTCCAGAGATTACACCGCCTCAAGAAGCCCACACAAACACTGCGACCTACGAGATGCCCGGTGAGAGAACCACCGGCGGTCGCTCGCGCCCGCGAGCCAGAACACACGGTGAAGATGAGGCTCCTGACTCCGTCAAGGCATCCCAGCTGTCACCAAAAACACCCCTTTCGCCAGAGGTGCCTCCGGAACCATTACCAAAGAAGGAAAGCACTGCAGCCGGCATTCTCCGGCGCTTCAGTACCCGACGGCGCAGAGACCCTGAGAGGCTGGATAGGGATCGGTCTCATCCTCCCGTGGTACAGGTTCACTCTCCATCTGAAGCTCCTCCAGTTCCGTCGCCGGCCCCAGCCCCTGTGCCCCGCAAGAGCTTCAGCATCAGGCGAGGCAGACGGGACCGCGAGGAACCTGCCCCACTCCCGCTGCGATCCGGCAGCAGCCAGCCCCAGCATAGTGAGCTTCTTAGCCCTCCTCTATCGGCCGGTGGTTCGTCTACGCGGCGTAAAGGCCTCGGCCGGTCCACCAGTGTTAATTCGGCCGATATGCGCCGTCGCGAACCAACACGCGCTCTCAAAGAGCCACCACCAACGAGCGGGTCAGATCAATCCACGACGGCCGAAAAACCACCGCCCACACCCAAGGACAACCAGCAGTCCCGTGCGGCATCTATGAGGGCAAAGTCCCTTGGTCATGCCAGGCGTGAGAGCATCCAACAGCGAAGATTGCGCCGAGAGGAGGCCAGAGAAGCAAATGTTCCAGAGGAGACGGATCAGGAGCAGGAGCAAGGCGACCAGAGCGGCGTGTCTACGGATAGGCTTGACAGCTCGGACCTGGCCAAACCGGTCTTCCTAAAGGGCCTGTTCAGTGTATCAACGACCTCGACCAAGACGGTTCCTGAAATCCGGGTTGACATCAAGCGCGTACTAAAGGGTCTTGGGGTCGACTACACGGAAATCAAGGGCGGGTTTTCGTGTAAACACACGCCAAGCATCGATCTTAAAAAGGTGCAGGATCCTCCAGGCAGCCCTGGACAAGCACCGCCGGGTCACAGGAGGCGCTTCAGCTTCGGTGCTATTAGAGGCGGTGACCGCGAGCGAGAGGACCTGAGAGATACAGATCGGGGACCCAGCACGCCTCGTGGTACAGGCCGAAACGGCGAAGATCAAAGTTTCTCTAACTCAGACTTGTCGGTGGACAGTGTCTCGCAGGAGCCAGGGGGGTCCTCTCGCAGAATCCCTGGTGAAACGACGACTCATGTGCAGAGCGATCTCGGTGGCAGCATGGTTCTCGAGTTTGAGATATTCATCGTTAAGGTTCCACTCCTGTCTCTTCACGGCATTCAATTCAAACGACTTGTGGGGAATACTTGGCAATACAAGAACATGGCGGACCAGGTATTGAGAGAGCTTCGTCTGTAAGAAGACAGAGGCAAAGGCCTGGGCGGATGAATATCCGAAAAGCGTGGAGTATTGATCAAGACTCAGGAAATAGTTCTGACGGGCCTGGAACTGAAAAGGATATTGACGGCGGCGATTGTCACCAAGGGTCGATGTTTCCAAAGATTCGGGATTATTTGATTTGTATTGATTGCCTCTGAGGCCCCGGTGAGACTTATATATATATATATATATATATATGTAGCTCAGTTGTCATGGTTAGCATTCGGGGAATTAAGGGATGGCATTGTTTGAATAGTCGCCCAGCTTATACGGGCAACTCCGGGCAAAAAACGTAAGAGAGTTTTGAGTCTTCTCGGTCATCACCTTTAGCCGGGCCCGCTGTGATCGCGTGGATTTCAGGTGATGTGTCATGTGTGCATTGTTGAAGCAGACTGGAGGGCCAGTAGGCATATTTCCTTGGATTCCGTATGGAAGTGACGCAGGTACTAAAGGGGCATCCGGTTTCGTTGCGCCGGACGATTTCTCTTCGAGCCGCAGAGCGCATAGACTTACCCAAGACCATTCTAGGCTACCTACGTAGTATAAACATCGTATCAGTCGCCACCAGGGTATAATTAAGGTCAACTAAGGCGGTTACAGCAGGCAGTATTGAAGAAATGTTGTGTCGGAGTAGGTATTCAAGAGGTTGTGTGTTAAGAGGTAAGTGTCCAGCCCACCATCTCCGGATACGTTGTGGTAATTGCACCGGACCGGCGGCGATTCTATAGGCCCGGGCGCTTTAGTGCCAAAATAGATCCCAGCCGCCGTTGCGCAAGAGGGACTTAGGTAATACACTTCTTTTAGTCTCGACCCGTACCTTGCTTTGCCTTGCCTCACTTGCCTTAACCTTAGCCTGGGCGCCAGACCCTTTACCTTTGCTATCTACCTGCTTGTGCATTCCTTCCACTACCTACTATACTCAACCTCTTATCAGTCTACCAACCTACCTACCTACCCACCTTCACAATACCTATATTTGAACTCAACTCGCCGTTTATCTGGCCTCGTCTTCCCTTTGCAAGTACTCCGTGTAGGAAAGCCACACGGGAAACACCTTCATCGAAAATACGGCCAGACCTTCACAGGAAGACGAAAGTCCGCGCGAATATTCCCCACCCACAATAGCATCCCCTCTTGCGTCGTTCCGCATCTACGACTGCCCTCCCCAACCCTCTGGTTTCCTCAGCGCTCCGACACCTTACGTACCGAAGCCCGCAAGTCGAGTCACCTATCTCGGCCGCATACCGACGATATACGATCTAGAACGACCTGTCAGCCACTGGTCTCGCTGGGCGAAAGCACGGAGCAAAGGCGAACAAAGCTTGGAAACTAAAGAAAACACCTGGTACAAAGACTGGGGTTTCTTGCCTCGTTCTTCCCCCATCCTCCCCATCCTCCCCATCACCACCAAAGCCACCACCACTTGCACTTGACGAAAGCGTTTCCCACGATACCCGCTGATCTGGATTCCAAAGATGATGCCGACTCCTCACGTGTACGGTCACCACCAGTTTAATCCACAGGCAGACTCGGCGGCATGGCTGCACCAGCAATCGAATCAACACCATCACGCTCAGCAAGCTGCCGCTGCTGCCGCGGCTTCTGCTGCTCAGCAGCAGCAGCAGCAGCAGCATTTCAACCGACTTGCCGGCGCCCAGTCCACCGTTCCTTCTCTAGGAAATGCGCACGCCCAGGATGGCGGGCACGACAATATTTCCGATGACAATCGAAGAACCATGGCCTACATAGCCGATCTGTTGAACGAGAATACCCGCGAGGCCGCGCTCCTCGAACTAAGTAAAAAGCGCGAGCAAGTTCCTGAGTTGGCTTTGATTTTATGGCACTCCTTTGGTACGCATCCTCCTTGTGGCATCGACTTCCTCGATCCGCCCTTTCTCGTAGCCAGGATGAGATGGCCTAACACTCAGGTGTAGGAGTCATGACTTCGTTATTGCAGGAAATCATTTCTGTATACACACTCCTCAATCCTTCCCAACTCACAGCCGCCGCTTCCAACAGGGTATGCAATGCGCTTGCCCTTCTTCAGTGCGTTGCATCTCACAATGACACACGGACATTGTTTCTGAACGGTATGCGTCCACCATGATCCGCTCTCGTTCTACGTAAAGACTGTTCCCGTTCACTTACATCGACCTAGCCCACATCCCTTTGTTCCTCTATCCTTTTCTCAACACCACATCTAAATCGAGGCCTTTCGAATACTTGCGCCTGACATCTCTGGGCGTCATTGGCGCTCTTGTCAAGAATGACTCTTCTGAGGTCATTAACTTCCTCCTGACTACGGAGATCATTCCCCTGTGTTTGCGCATCATGGAGACAGGCTCCGAGCTCAGCAAAACGGTTGCCATTTTTATTGTGCAGAAGATTCTGCTCGATGACAATGGTCTCAATTATATTTGCGCCACATATGAGCGGTTTTACGCTGTTGGCACTGTTCTCAGCAACATGGTTACTCAGTTGGTTGAGCAGCAAACGGCACGTCTTCTCAAGCACGTTGTTAGGTGCTTCCTCCGGTGCGATAATTCCCACCCCTCGCATCTAAACCTGACCATTTCCAAGATAAGCGACTGACGCGAGAACGCGGGAACGAACAGGCTGAGTGACAATGCCCGAGCGCGCGAGGCTCTTCGCCAGTGCCTCCCAGAGCCCCTGCGAGATGCGACCTTTTCTTCCGTTCTTCGAGACGACGCGGCAACTAAGAGATGTCTAGCGCAACTGCTCATAAACCTCTCCGACAACGTTGTCGAAACGAGCCAAGGGGGCCACCATGGCTTGTGAAGCAAGCTCAACATTGTTTGACATATTGTGACGTTTTTTTCTTGGGCACAACATAAACTCATGCATAAATCGGCGACTCAGGGAGGACATTCATTTCATCGGAAAACGCAGATCGCGTTGTTGACGTATTGATACCCGCTTCCTCTGGCCCTGAATTAGGGGGCAGATCAGGTCGATTTGAAGTGCATCATCGGCTTGCCGTCAGTCTTTTTCTCTGTAGCATCGAAGGGGTGGGGTCAAAAAGCAAGGGATTTGTTCGGGGTTGGCGATGGGGAAACATGTCATTTGATTACACGGGATGGAGCAGGCAGACCGGTCCTGGAAAAATGGCGTAGGCGGAGGATGGAGACTTGCTCGATGCCGTATGGACGCGGCACGTCGCGTCGCGACCCAGGACCAGACTGATGCACACGTACACTATTGTAGGGCCGGAACATGATGCAATGGCTTTGGCTGGGTGGCTTATGATTCGAATGGCCTCCTTTCAGGCAGATGCTGGCAGGGTTTCCGTGCCAGGCACGCTCGAAGATCCGCAACAATCGGCTCCTCTGCATGAAAACGTATTTGTATTTATATATTTACATCATGGATCAAGTCAATTAAAATTTAAACCCGCGTCTGTTGACAAGCAAGATCGCTCTTCCATTACCCCTTCGTACTTCGAATGTCTGAATACCGTCGTCGCCGTTGGCGGAAGACCATGCTGAGACGTATGGGGGCTATCCCGTGAGGGTGGAGAGGATTATAGGTTGCTACCGCAGAACATCTCAAGCTCTCTATCGTGCGTCGACTTTTTCCTCTACTGGGGAACGATTAATTTTTATGTCAAGAATTATTCTCATCGCCCGCAGAAGCAAGGATTCTGGTCACAAGGGATGAATCTCTTGTGCTGGAGAGGCCGGCATCAACATGTCTTTGGGCGTTGTCTCCGGATGGCAAGTATGGCCTGACGGGCTAGCTCGGGGTAATTGGGTAACCATGAGAACATGGTGAGGAATAGGGGAGTCATGAGAACACGGTAATTCACTAATGGAGACACGTACATTATCAATCCAGAAGCCAACTACGTGGCAGATGGATCAAACTTGTACCAAAGACGCACAGATCGACGGTGTAAGTCAGTGTTCATTAAGTTGCAGGCCAGATCGTTGTGAGTCGGTCAGAGTATAGGGATACTTAATATACTTCGCCCAACGCTCAAGCATATTCGCACGGCATGTAGGAAGCTTTACAGTCAAGCGGTCTGTTCTGGTGTATTGAACTAATCTCGACGTGCCGGTTAGAGATGACCTCGTCGTGATAGTCGGTGGACTGACTACTTACGGTTTTCTGTTGATCCGCTGGGAATGTCAAGCATGTATAACGTCCTTGCTGCCTCGGTTCCGACACGGGTCGGAAGTTTAGGCGCCGTTCAGGATTACGTAGACGCATAGCCGCAGAGCAGGCCGCTGGGACTGTTGGGCCATGGTATAACCTGATGGAAACCCATTGCTATTGAGGATCACGATGTTGCCGGTGACGTTGTAGTGGTATCGATATTGTTACGTGAAGCTGATTCTCCGAAGCGGAGTGGTATGGCCATGTTTGCTGTCTGCTTCACCTATTAGATGATGACATATATGACATATGTAGTCGTGTTCATGGCTAATTTAGGCCAGCATAATCCGTTAGCGGTTATCTTGCCATTATTTCTTTGAGAAGAAAAGATACAACGTTATGAAGAGTCTGCTTGCCTCGGAATCGTGGTATGGATTCACACGCGAATGACATTTCGAAAAGAAACAAAATTGAGAGAACCACGGATGGTAAAACACCAGAGCAGAGAAAACCAGATGAGGACAATGAAAGGCCGAGTTGACGGTTGCTTGTCCAAAAATGTTTTCCGCATTCCACCTTTCACGAGCTTTTCCTCTTCTCTCTTCTATACTTACAAACACACACTTGGTTCACTTATGTATCTGTCAATGATAGATTCTAGTCACGACGTCTCGTCACTTGTCTTCGGCATCATTTCCCCCCCTTACACCACTCAAATCACAGCTTGTATGGAATCTGCAAGCCGTGGGCGACACTATGTGACATCTGGGCCTGTTGTTGTCTCGATGGACAATGTCCAGTTGAAGAACGAGGCTGGCCTAGCCAAGGCAGCATTAATCTGAAGCACACAGATTCCGTCATTGTCGTCGAAAGCTCTACATATCGGAACAGCAAGTATGGGGAGATATAATCCAGAGTCCACATTAAAGGGCTTGCCAAGATCATTTCTGGCGCTCACCTATTCGTTCGTTCGTCGACCACCGTGGTATAGCATCACAGCGTTCGGCACAGTAGGGCTGTGACAAGAACTCACCGGCAAGTAAACCCGCCACCACAATCCCTCATCCGCAACAATCTTATGAGAAATCGCCAGTGGTCTGTTCGTCCGATGGGTTTTCACTAGGTTCCCGGGAAAAGTGGCCGCCAAAGATGCCGGAGCTTTGTAATGTCGAAACACGGCCAACGCGGCGGCTTGGACTACCAGCTACAAGTCAAGTGGAAGGTCTGCCTTATGTTGCACATAAGAGTCTCTACCCGCCTCATCACATCTATTTGGACGTAATTTAACCTGCAGGTTGCCAGCAGTAGGTCAGAAGTGGCTAGTTACCCCAAGCTTTTCTTTGCTGGCGTCTTCAGACCCGAGTGGAACAAGTATCGTCAGCCGACGTTCCTGATGGGGTAGGCATGGTGATGAACAGCCGCGCGAACAAAGCCCCGGTTGCGAAGGAAGGCCGTCACCGCCCGAAAGATACCCTGGTAGGGCTAGCCAGTCATGTCCAGAGGCGTGTATCATCAGCATACAGGAACACATAACGAAAGGAAATACCTGTGAGCTAACAGACCTCTGTCAACGAGCGAGGTGTAACACATCTCCGCCTCCTCCCTCGATGTCTCAAGAGAAAGAAAGCAAGAGCTACAAACGGCAAATTATATACAATGAAAACAATATGCCATCCTCAGAGCTCCTTGATCTAGCGCGTGACGCTAAGTCGTCCAGTATGGATAGACTGCAGCGGCTGTTCCCAGTACGACTCTGCCTATCTGTCTGTTGTCGGTCAGTGGGAGCCCGGAAATGAGTGGGCGGAGGCTTCAAGGAGGAGCTACTTGAGACATATACAGATTGAGTCAAACATTGGGTGGTTTTCAAATTATCTAGCCAGCCCTATGAGGTTGGGGACTTCAAATCAAGTGGTGAGAGGTGCCGTAATGCATATGGAGCTGGGCAGGATTCCGCGTCCTGATACGGAACAGGGACAGGGCCATGTATTCACGCGCAATTTGCATGGTGCTTTGTCATATTTTCTTCGGTCTGTTTGTGGTTACAATATCGAGCTGGCATAGCGATCATCTTATTGTATTCTTGCCGCGCAATGCAACGTAGAGGGGATGCGACGCTATGCAGGTAAGGGGTGTGAAATCAAGCCAGTAGGCTAACGACGTTCCAGAGAGCGATGGGAATGGCCCTCGAATGCAACGTGCTGAGTGAATTGGGCTTCTCTTCATGCGTGCTAAATAATGAATGGCTGGATTCTGGGAAAACACC
Organism: Colletotrichum chlorophyti; assembly: GCA_001937105.1. Taxonomy (NCBI): domain Eukaryota; kingdom Fungi; phylum Ascomycota; class Sordariomycetes; order Glomerellales; family Glomerellaceae; genus Colletotrichum; species Colletotrichum chlorophyti. The sequence goes on along the minus strand of MPGH01000023.1, from coordinate 20,269 downwards.
ATCAGATGTAGAAGTCATTCTGGACCGTGATGCTCTTGTGAGGTGTGCTGCATGGCGCAAGAGTTGACATGAAAGTCTGTACATGGCCAAAACGGTAGACGAGACGGTGGTTCGGCTCTAGTCTCAAAACGGTAGACGCTCAGTGGGTCGCACAAGACGTTGCAGACAAGTCAATCGTAAAGCGGGGAGGTTACCTGTATAAGGGATGCAAATGCTTGCCTGCTGGTGAGACACCAGTCGCACCCGGTACTACGTATCTCGGCGTTAGCCCATCACCATGCCTTGTCAGACGCTGAAATGTACCACCCTAAATTGGCTACGACTTTGGCTACCTGGCTACCCAGGTAGGTGCCTCGCCACAATCCATCCTAATTGTACCTTATGTATGGAACACCTCCCGTTGCTTTCTTGGAGGGCTTCACACTGCGTCGTGAACTCCGTGTCTCCCGCCTTTTCGTCACCAAAGGCCGTCAGCCCACACCAGAAACTGGCGGTGGCCGCAACATTTCCCCAGGGGAAATTCAGTTGAGCTCACCCAACGTTGATTGGGCGAACGTATGGCTTCGATTCCGGACATTGTAGATTTACCCCCGAGCCAATTCCCTCACATTTGAACTTATCCTTACTAGACAGCAGTAGCAGCCGTAGGAGCAGCAAGGCTTTCGGCCCATTTAGTACCTATGATAACGGCCACATAATTCGTGTTTCCCACCCATAACCCAATGCTCATCTCAGTAAACTCCCACAAAAGGTACACAACGGGATGATACAGCTGTTGAGCTGCGTGTCCGAATTTCCCCAGCTTGCTTCAGCTACCTTAGCCAAATTGGTTCCCAATCGCGCACTTGGCAGGGACACAACTACAGCTGGATGCCCGCGCCTGGGGCATTTGGCTCACATAAACACCACCGTCAGCGTCATCGCATGTCTCACAGAGACTTGACAAACTTGCGAGGGAAAGCGGCCGCACTCGCACTTGCACATGCAAAGCGGACGATACTTGGCCCTGCCGCCCCGGCTGTTTCTGTGCTGTACTCGTCATTTTACGTGTATTGCTGCCACTCTACCCTAATACCGGCGCCGTGATCCTGGGCGAAGACCCGCACTGCTTTAGCGGCCGATTCTTGTACGATCGGGGGCCATGATCTGACAAACGACGAGCAACGGCGAAGGCGCCCAGCTGTCTCTGCAATGTTGCATACCGCACTGTAAGACACCAAGTTACTGTATCCCGTAGAGGGTTTGTAGTGGCATGCGCTTGGGTTGTTATCCGGAAGTCTCAGAACTCGGTGGGACAAAAAATAGACATGAACAAAAGCTCTCACATCGGCGGCCAGCCCTACTTCACAACATTACGAAAGAGAAAAAAAGATCAAAACACAACGATCTAACCAGGAGCTTCTTGGATCATCAAGCGGTTGAGAATCAACATCGCGCACTCGCTAATGAGACTACATGGCCTCATCTAGTGTAAAATTGGCCGACCAGTCAGGGCACGCGTGTCGTANCCCAAATTTTTTACCCTTACAAAAAAAATGGCCCAGGCTGAACGGTAGGCGTTCTGCAATCGGCACCACTATCTCCAGACAGCCAAGAATGAGGCAGTTACTAAAGGGCCTGCGACAGCTGTTAGGCTGCGCTGCGTGTCAGGCGTCATGCCAGTGTTCATGTCCTTGGTCTCAGCTGTCGCAAACCATGCTCAGTCACCTTCGTTGATTCGGTGGAGTCAGATGTCTTCGGCGTCGACTCCGGAGTCCAAGTAGCTGCAGGCTCGGGTACGGTAGCATCATAATACCTACCTACGTGCCCAGTATGTGCAACGGGGAATGGAAGTAGCATGACAAAGAAAACAGAAGCGAACAGGCATTACATACATAGCACAGTATGCAAGCTATAGCATGCAGGCCTACAAGTAGACCTGGAGCTTCGTTGAAACCCGACGGAGAGTTGCGGGGTGATGCTAATGTTGACAGCGGCCGCCCTCGCCCGGAAGACCAGTGCCACTTCGGCCAAATTTTGGGTACATTGGTCAGAACCTTGGCGATAAGGTGCAGATTACCAGAAAACATTAGTTAGAAGTTGACGGCAGAATGGAGATGCGGCCACAGAGCAGAGACGTTCGTACCTGACCTCTGTTGCTATCACTCTCCTCCTTCTTCTCACCCTTTTCTCTTTCACGGACTGATTACCACTCGTCGATGGAGTCATAATTCCAGAGGAGATGCCGAGATAAGAGCTCTGCTCGTAATCTGATACTCTTAGCAGGACAAGCGCAAATGTGGCTGTGTTCAGAGTCCCGGGACCTATCCGAGCATCCACAAAATATCTGTCCTCCCGCGTCCGAGCTTCGACCTCTGCCTTGTTCAAGTCGTTGTACGTTGTACTTCCACACGGGGAAAAGGAACCTGCTGCGACGTCCGAAGTGCCTCGTCATGTGGGCAGAAGAGACCATCCCGTGGACACAAGCACGCCCACAGGCGTGAAGCGGATACATGCCCCGCATGCAATTCACTTCACCAGGGCCCGGTTTCAACTCCAACTGGAGCCGGGCCAGAAGGATGAGGAGGAAAGGGGTGTTTCGCGGCAGAACTGGTACATACACACAGGCGTAGATTGCGACGCACAACGCAATATACGCCTACTACTTCAGAAGTTCCAAAGTGCCTTAGTTCCCAAGTACCTTCCTTGCCTTGCTAGGGAAATGGGGAGGGGCTTGTTCTTGTTACACAAGCATGTGTTCGACTGGACTGAGCATATGGACCAATCAAAAGCCTTCGAAGCTACCTGTTCAGCCCTACAAACCACGTCCACTTGCGGTGTCACCGAGGCTTGGCATCTGCAACCTGCAGCTTGCCCCTCCACCTGCGCCTTCTCTCAAGGCACCAAAGTTCCTTCTCCTTCACGAGGCCTTACCCTGAGCGGGAATTGGCAACCATGGCAATGAGGCTTGCTTTTCCGCTGTTTCTACTCTCACACGTACTTTCGTAATCCCGCACTCTGCGCATACACGAACCTCAATGACTTTCCTTCTCCCACCTGGCTCCGAGACAGTTGCTCGCCTAACCTGTTTCTCCAGTTACCCCGACATCCTCACGCAGCGGTTGAATTTACTTGGCCGTTTGTTCACCCCCCAACATCTAGCTTGAGCGGATCGAAATCTCGGTTCGCTTCCATCCCATGGCTGCTCAAACACCACTTCACGATCCTGCAGTAGCCTACTTGATATCTGCTCGAAAAGAAATCTTCATGACATCAACCCAGGTTTGACCGACGCTGTGTTGCATACCTCCTCGGTTATTTCTGGGGTTCCTGCCCCAGCTCTTCATCTCCAGACAGCCACGACACAAAGCTCATTCTCCACGTTGGCGCTCTGGTGGCCATCTTTTCGCATTGCTCGTGTGAAGCATTCTAGGCCGAGCACGCAAGCCTCATGACTTGCACAAGGGACATGCGCGTCGTGCCCCCTTGCAAGACGGTACCGCAGTATCTTAGCTTCATCGATGTTGTCCACCGAATTGTTATTTGAATCCTCAGAAGAGGTCCAGCATGAATTAGAATTAGATAATCACACCGCCATGACACTAATTCTCGCTCCTAATCCGTCTTGTGCTTGCTGCTTGATCCGCTCCTTTCTCACTTTCGCAATAAGGCAAACGGCGTTACGACTACTGCAACCTTTGGAATATGCGACGAGACGCATCATCAACCACACGTTACATTTGTACCTGTTGGACTCCTTTTTGTATGCGTTGTAAAATGACGAGGTGCACCGCCTCCTTGCCTCGCGTCGAAGCAGCACACACACACACACACAGACAGACAGATGGAGAGAGAGAGAGAGAGAGAAGGGGGAGGGAGAGGGAGAGAGAGGGGGGGAGAAAAAAAGCCCAGCCCTATGGCCCAGTTCGCCATTTAAACATCTCACTGGCGCTAGCGCATACGGACCCGTCTCACCCTCTCCGTGTCTCGACCGGCCTGTGAGGCATTGTTGCACAAGATAACTAGGTACTTCTCGTACGTCCGTCTCTGATCTGGTCTTCCGTTTTTTACCTCAACCAACAAGAAACCTCCGAAGCCTCAAGCTCTGCTCTCGAGTTCTAACAACGCTTTCCACCTCACTGACATGTCCATCAAGTCTTCTGGGTATTGTCATCGTATTGGTGGTACACTGCATCCTTTCGTCTCGCCTCGCTTATACGACGCTATGTCATGAATTTGAGGCCCATCAGACTGAGAGACTTGGGTACAAATTTGATGGGCCACCATCTGCCTAAGGGACATAGCCGCTTTTGCCCGCACCTGCGGTTTTCAGGGAACACGGGCTAGGTAGCAGATTATCAAGCTCTCCCGCCTGTCGAATCTCCGATTCGTCGTTGATTGGCTTGAATTCCGGATTGCTCGATGCGGAAAAGTCTCCATTTTGCTTGCCTGTTGTCATCGTCTTATCAGATCCATATCCAGATCCGCGTGCTCCAAGCTTTCGAGCGGACGCGCGTTGGCCAGTCTCGAGGTTTAAAGATAGTACTCGACAGCACCCACCTGGGTGGTTTGTGATGTGTCTTCCGAAGAATGCCGTGGCGAATTGGCTCTTTTAACGTAACGCTGACTCTTGAGGAAACTTCATCTCAAGATGTCTAAGATGACATCCCATCTTGTGGAAGCAAGGGGTTCAGCAACCCGAGTCTCCAGCATCCTGGGACTGGGTATGCAAGACGCAACAGGGCATTGTTCGATCCGTTAGGTCATTAATGGATTGACACGGTCGCGAATGAAGCAAAGAGCTTTTCTCCAGAGAGCACGGCCCGCGGGCATTTGATGAGCACAGGCAATATCGTAACCCCGTCTGGTGAGCATGGGTTATGTAACCCGCGAACGGCCTGGAAACGGCGAAGGAGGAAAGATGGATACGGCTTTGTATGTTATCTTCAGGGGGGTGTCCCGGACGAAGGAGAAATAATGGGCAGGGCTCTCATCCGTTTCATGGCACTAGACATTAACGTGGAGAAAGTACTGTACAACAAAACCGGGGGCACACTTGACTCCCCGATTGAGAGGCAGACTCCGCAACTTTCACTCACCACCGCAACCCTGCCAGCTTTACACGTGCAACGTAAGTTGCCTTACGAAGCCTAACTTGATTGGTGTCGAATGCGGATGTACAATACCGTATGGACGTAAAATTAGCTGGCGCGTATCAATGGGCGGTGGTCCATAGAAGCTCCACAGCTCCGTTGATCGATGGTGAACCACCTTAGGCAGCAGAATTAAAGATCTTAGGTCCAGGGGTATTGCAGAGTAGTTTTCCCCCACTGGCGTTCTCGTTCTTTAGCCGACGCATCCTGAGCAACAAAGAACCTTGACCTCAACGACTTTCACACCGTGACTGGGTTGTGCAGGTCTCGCTTGTAGCTGTGTGTCCTTATTGAGTAGCATCATCAGACTTCGACCTCATCCCGACAAGAAGGGAGGAAAAGAAAGGGGATATGACCGTTGTGCTGTCTCGGATATATGCGCGAGCCTCCTCTACCCCGCGCCATACCTTTGTTCTCGTTGTTGTTCTTGTTGTTCTAGTGTATTCTTCATCTTCTTGATTGCTACGTAAATGGCCAGTGGAGGAGAAGGACCGCTGTGGTTTTTCAACGCTTGGAAGTGGAGCTCGGGTCCGAAAGCGAGCCGGCCAGTCGCAGCGCACCCACACCCTTAAAAAGCGGGGTCAACATCCAAAATATCGTGGTCATTGGCCACTGGCCAGGCGTTGCAAGGATCCGTGTAGACGGCCGACTAAATGTGGGCCCGGAAAGTTTCCAACCACTCCACCGACCTGATAGCTGAACAGTGTACAGCGGGTCACCACGTAAAGGGAGTAAGACAGACACTGGAAACAGGCGCAATAATTACACTACTGTCCTGCCTTGTAACGCCTGTCCCGTCTGGTTTCAGGGGTCGAACCTCTCGGGTAACAATACACCAGGGCCAGTAAAGCTTGGACAGGATTTGACGCTTACCAGTAAGCGTGGATACTGGTCGCTATTGCTGGGCCAGGCCTGGATTGCCTCGGCTTTCAACCGTCATGGGTAATGTCTTACCCATGCATTTTCCTCTTTCAGACATACTACCTCGCGCTGGAGTCCCGTAGGAAACGTATCATTATCCACAAGACACAGAAAAACCATGTCTAGTGCGTCCAACACTCTCCAGATGCGACAAAGAGTAACATCTTGACTGGTCACCGCCACCTTACCAGGATTTAGGCAATACAACGCATATGACCGATACACGACGGGAGCACTGATGGAAGAAAAAACAGCAACAGCTAGCTTCATCAGTCAGTATTTATCTACATCATTCAAAGCGACCGGACTGAAAAGATGAAGTGTTGGCTTAGGTGCCATACTTGATTCGCCGAAGGGTTACGCATCCGTCAGAACCTAAAAGGTGTTGTTGTCGGATTCCAAAGAATGGACCACTCCCTGCGACTCTGGGTTTGTCTGATCCAACGTGATTGGCAACCAGAAATACACCCATGTTGATGAGGGCTCGGCTGCGAAGGTGGGCAGAGGGCGCAGCACGGCCACGACTTTGCAGCCAACGTGAAATTCTAGTGGTCAGCCGTGAGGCCGGGAACTCGACATGACGTCCCGAGGTCCCGCAGAAAAGTGTAGTCGGTGTTTGTCTGGCGCATCGATGCTAGGTGAGATGAAGCCAATTTGGAACGCGTAGGGTTATCCAGTCAAAAGATGGAAGGGCCGGTATACCACTCACCGAGAGCACTTCTCCCTAGCTTACTACTTCTTGGTGAATGTTTGGTTCCACATCTTCTCTCTCTGAATTCCTGTATATGCTTGAAATAGCCTGTTGACAGATGCTAGGTTCGATTCTTCATGTACCGGATTCCGTCATACAACGTGCACGAGGTGTCTCACAGCTCATGTCTCTGGACCGCTCGCACAGGAGCCCATCTTGTGCATCGGTCGTCCTTACGTGAGGATGAGGACGGACGAGAGCAGTATCCTCGGCAATGGACCGTGCTTGGCACTCACTTGAATGGTGGTTAGGTGGCAACATGCATATTAGTACCCACGGCCTGGGGCTGGGCTGAAAAACATGCTGCGGTTCGAGTCGTCCCTCTATCGAAGCCATAACTTATATAATTTCTCCATGTCGTCTCAGTCGAATGAAGGCCCAGTCACGATAGGGATGGGCAGAGAAATTGACGGTGTGCGTATGCTGAATTGAATCCATTGGTTGCGACTAATCTTAGATTGTTACCTAGTATCCTCGCGGTACACTGGCATGGCGATTGAGTAGACAACATTGCCAAGGAGTGAAACTCAACATCTGCCTGGCCCACTTGAGTAGAAACGGAAGAGCATGATATTGAGCGATGTAGCTTCCCGGCCCTTCCAAATAAAAATAAACGTAGGCGAATAGTAGGCAGCATTAAAAGGGTAGAATTGCATTGATTTACCACGGTACTTCTCGTCATCCAGTACCGTTTGCCCATCAACCTCAAGACCAAATGTAGCGCGGTCGGCCGAAAATGAGGGGAGGGATGATCTTTGCTCGGCTGGAAGCATGTGCAGGATCCCAACGGTGTTGGTACTGTAGATTCTGGATGTCTTCACTGGAGGAAGGGGAAAGGGGGGGTGGGGATTTTGGATATAAGTCGACTTGAAAGTGCGGTCGAAGGATGTAAATGCCCGCACCAGCCTGGGCAATGGCCGGGAAACAGCTTTCGAATTACATCTGCTGCAGCCCTACTGAAGCTGAACGGCATGCCCTGCCTCTGAAAGATGTGGTTGGCTTCAAGTCCGAGGTCCCACTCGCTATAATAACGAAGTTGCTTTAGGCTGCGGTGAAGATTCAGGCACTAAATGACTTTGGGCAAGGTTGGAAAGGCCGCAGTGGAAGCAAGTGGCGGGCGGAACAGGGGCATTGCGGGCGTTGGCTAGAACTCATCGAAGGGGAATGGTGTTGTAAATCAAGCACTGAATATTGGTTGGACATCGCAGAGGTGAATGATAGCTCAGCGTCAAGAAGCGTTGTTAACATCCGTCCGAGACGCGCCCGATAGGGTGGCGCTTGCTTGTAGATGACGGCCCAGTTGAGGGAGAAGATGCGCGCATGAGGTCAAAAGGGTTTGGTGCAACTGACCATACGGGCGAATAGCATTGCAGACAGCGTCTTGATAATCGACCATGCAAAAATAGACGTCTTACAAAGCACGTNNNGGGGGGGGGGGTGGATCCTTGGGAATCAGCCAGAACAGGGTAGCCTTTGGTTAGGAAACGGGAAAAGCAAGGATCATGGCGTCGGCCGCCGCATTTCGTCCCCTTGCTCAGACGCTTGGGTCCTGGCGCTCCTCGCATTCGTCCCGCTCTTGAAGGATTTCACAAAAGCTGGTGATATGGGGGATAGGCAGGTGAGGAAGGGAAAAGAGGAAAATGTACGGATAAGTGTATGCAATTTCACTTTTTCGGATCCCGTTAAACCCGCAAAGAAGCGGGTGAACCAACCCCCAGCATGACCCTGGCGCGCCGCGAGATGTTCTCTTGCTTCGTATGGGTAACGTTGAGTGCGAGAGGCAAGATGAGAAGAATCAGGACGGTAACTGTACTATTATATGGGCCAACCGTGCTGTTACCGCGTAAAGTGCATTGAAGCTTAACGTCGGTTTGGCTGTCGCAGCTTGTGGAAGCGAAGAAAACTCGCGAGCAAGCTCTGCTACGGAACATGCATCCAGCGCACAAAGGACCAAGAACGGCTGGAATACACGCCGCTGCAAGTTTCCATGACAGAACCGACGGCCTCGGAAACAACAATCAGTATCGGTCCAGCGTACAGCAGGAGGCCAGCAGCCTGGGGTAGACCGACGGGCTGGCTGGCCCGGCCCGGCCTACCTCGTCCTGTGACTCGGTCGTTGAAATTGCCTCTTCCTGCTTCTGGGTCCAGAAGACTTGACTTGAATCCTTTTTACCTTTCTGGCATGACTCCGCGGTGAGGAATCGTATGGGTGGCTTGATTCAGACGGGGCTTGGCTTACGCACATGGATCCTCTCATCGCGAGAGGTCAATGAGTGATCTGTCCGCGCATGGAGGCGTCTGTCATCCTTGATGCTACTTCATGGACTGAGCCCCTACTAGTCTTTAGGGTGCCTAGGTAGTATGTGTGAGGCTGTGGGTGGTTGTTATGTTCAGAGCGTCCTTAACTCCGCCACAACAACGAGACTCCCCACTTAGCTTCAGGCAATTGGATTCTCAGACGTTTGGTTGGCGAACAAGATCCAGGTTTCGAGTTCAAGGTGAAGATGGCCAAGCTCAAGTGGAGGCTCTGTCCGTGAATGGATGTTCATGAAGCGTTTGCTTGAAGGCTCCGAATGGTTATTGCCCAGTGCTCAAACTTACCACTGCTATCTTGCGCAGTATGACTTTCCCGCGTGCCTAGGGGGCCAGGGTTATACTAATGAATCCAACTATTTACCGCACACAGAATAACGAGATAAGATACAGGCTGTGATGCTTATGAATTCCTTGCTCAAAGATTCCGGTGACAGAGTGTTTCAGCGCACCTCATCCGGAGGCACATACCTAACGACACCTGCCTGGCCTCATCTCATGTATTAATTGCAAGAGTCCAACAGGATGAGTGGGTTCGGGGGACAGTCAACGAACCCCAAAAGCTTGGTCTTGTCCCCACGTTTACCGAAATGGGCCCGCCTGCCGATAACGGTATCGGATTGGTCCAGGTTACGAAAAGCCTTGTTCGGTCTAGTGCCGCCCCGTCCGTGCCACCGAGGCACGTATTGAAGCCATCCTCCCGTACCCTAGGGACGCTTCGTTTAGTACCTTACGTTGTACGTTGTGCGTTGTCGTATAAAGTACTATGTAGCTAATTGAGTGTCGTCCGTGCCACGACTGTCCCTACCTCAACCAGTCCACGTTTTGCCGGCTGGCCACAACCGGGTGCAAGGCAAGCGTTTCCTGTCTCGGTGCCTACCGTACCCCGTGCCCAGTTGATTGTCTAGACTTTTACTGTGGGGTTCTTGCTCTCGCTAAAGGCAGGAACCATTTAAGATGCTTCAGGGTCAATTGTGCCGCACGGCTTCGATAAAAAAAAAACGAAAAAGAAAAAGCAAAGGTGGCCAGGATCATGGTTTGTGTACTGGGAGCACTCAGTTTAACCAGATTGCCGCCGGTATCGACCTCGGGTCTCCTGACACGGCTGTCCTAACGAACGGCAATTTGATGATCAACTAGCGTTCAACAACATCAAGGGAAGACAGACAACTCGTAAATACGTATATGGAAACAGCGCTGTCGGCCTGGCTCTGGCCTCGCGTCGTCGCGCCCCGGTTCACAGTGCTACGGGGTAGTGATCGATAATCAACAGACCAGGCCGTCTGCAGTTGGGTCCGACGCCGTTTCTATCCTCTAGTAGTTGACAATCCGATGACCGTCTTTGGCGGAACAATGGCCATGTGCCATCGTCCCCATACTTAAGGGTCCTTTTTCATCCGATGAGCTGAGGTGAAGCCAGAGCAGAACCCGAGATTCTTCAGCACCGTTGACTCTGCTGCCATTCTTATGCTGTGATATCAGCACATGCCAATTCAACTCTGGCCCGCGACTTTGGCCCGAGTCGCACAGCACCTGAGCGGACGAAGCATGGTTCTTGATGCCAAGGGATTTCTATCGGTTCAACGATGAGGCACGCCACATTTACTCGGGGGCCAGGGTTTCGAGGTACACGATGCCATTTCCAAGCTAGTGAGACGCACAGTCAAGCGCACCCAGATGGCCTAAACAACGAATTCGGCAAACTGTATCCTGACTAGATGATACATTGGCACCACTAGTAGCGAAGTTGCCTCCACCTCGGGCGGGGAACATTTATCACAGGCGGGATGGAAACACCCTGATCAACAACGGCGCCATGCTGATAGGGACTTTGGAGGGAGCTAAGCCCGTGTTGCGGGCTGAGCTAGGCAGGTTACAGAGCAAGCGTCTTTACTAAAGACGGTCTACCGCCTTACTAAAATCCGGCTTGGTGAGGCAAAGGCACGAAGCGCCCGAGGGGATCGGCCGTGGCGTGGACGCAAGATCGAAGCAAAAGAGCGAAGATGCTGTCCAGGTGGGGATATATGGAAGGGCGGAGTTCGAGGCGGGTTGAACTGTTGCCGTTAGGGCTGTTGCTCAACGGTAGGGAGGTGAGGTCGATAAGATGCATGGCGGTTGTAATTAGTGGTCGCAGTAGCAGCAGGAAGAAAAGGAGGGTGAACGGCGCCCTCGCTCTTTTGCCGTTGATCCTTAGGGCGAGTTGAATTTCGGAGGAGGGTACCCAAAAGTATCAGGAGAAAGAACAGCGTAACGATGTTCAACCCTCCACAGGACTGGGGTTGGGTGTCAAAAGACAGCCCTACGGCTACAAGAGTAAGAAGTGTGGCAGAGAAGCGAATCAGAACGGGGAAAGGGGAGTCGCCGCTGGGAAGGAAGCATTCACAGTACGACTGGCAGTGCGGCTGGGGTCTACGTACTTGTGCACTTCACGTCGGGACTACGTTTCTCGGGAGCTACTTGGGTCGCACCCGCTTTCTGGCCAGACCCACTTCTACCTCATTTACGGTCCATCTCGTGTAACAGCAAATAGCAGGAAGGAGTGAGAGCTCCCTTTCGTAGGACCGTCTGTCTCCCTCCCCCCCACCTCTCCCCCTTCTTCTCGAGCCAAGGTGGCAGTGAATGCTTGCTCCTTCCGGGCCTTGCTTTCAACTACAAGCCTTAGGCATGCCAGTGATGGCTGAGGGGAAGCCTGAACAAATGACTTGTTCCAGGACCAGCACGATGCCATTAGTTATCAGCGGTGAATTGGTATTGGGATCTTACCATTGAGCGTTGACGCTGACAAACGACAATAAATGCTTGCTCCGCCTAGTTCGACTGTGAAGCGAGTAGGACAGAAGAATGTTGATCCATGTAAACATGGCGGGGATCGAAGACATTGGTTGTCATTGGACTCCAGTAATAGCAATTGCTTAAGTAAGACATCATCTAGCCTTCCATTTCCAAGACGGGTATCACGTTCATGGATTAGTTGAGGGCGACGCAAGCAAGTAAAGATAGCTCATCTTATAAATCACCTGTCAGCGGCACAGAGTCACCAGAATTCAGTATCCCCCGAGCCATCAAGTGGCTGCTCCCTCTTTAGACCAAGCTACTGTCGTTGTGATTAACATTAATCCCTCTAACTCAGGAACCTCTGTGTAATCTCCCTCGGTGTATTCTCTGTCTGTCTTCTCTGCGGTCGTTTTAACGACGTCGATGATTGCGGAATGCGAACTCTAGCGACGGAAGGAGAAAATGAGTGCTAAACAGAAAAGTTGATATCCACTCCGCCAAAGCCTTCTGCGTGTTTCGTACCTACTGTCCAGTCGTTGCCGTTCCTTAGGAACAATTCCTGCCGCATATTCAAACATCCGTGAGCGATCCCCTGTGTCTGTACCAACTCTCGATCCATACTTTGTTCGAGTATCGTGCTCTGCAGTGTTCACTAAGTACTTTCGTATGGGAGTGAAGTGCCTCGACACCCGGTACGTGCCTGGAATGCAACGATTGCCGCCCGCCTACCCTGAGCTTCGGATGTGTTGACCCCACCACACTGGACCGGACGGGGTACGTACCTCCACCGTCTCTTTCCCGACCTCGCCGGATGAACCGCTGTCCTCTCGGTCTTATCCCCCCTCTCTTACACCCCACCGTCTCCGTCTTTTTCCCTCTCCTATCCTCTCCCCCCTTCTCTGTTACTTCCGTCCCTATCTCCGTCTCTCTTCCGGTGACTTTCTCCCATACATGATTCTCCTTTGCTTGCTATTGCAGTAAACTATAGTATAATGGAGTCGTCCATGATGCAAGTCAAATCTCCTGTTACAACCCAGTATTCTAGTCTGTAGTACTTCCAGAGCCCCTACCCCACGAATACTATGTATGTGTATAGCCTCTTTCAAGGACTCCGGCACATTGCAACGTCTCTCTTGTTCATCTATCAGTGGCTACAACAGGGTCGGGAGGTAAAGACCGAGTCTTCGCTCCGTTTCCCGAACGTGGCATGGCTATGACAAACCGTCCCTCCTTATCCCGTCTTCCCCGGGTCTCTCCACCTACGTCTAGACTGTTTCCCTTTTTCGGGTCTAGCTGAAGTAGGATAGGCCAAGTTGCAATGTATTTCTCTGCCTGGTGCTGCACTCAATCCTGCCCCGTTTCTTGGTTCTGCGGGCGGCAGCCGTCCCCTCTGCCCTACGACACTTTTTCACACCTCTCGCACTCTTTTCTTCCACTCCCCACCCTCTCTGCCATGTCGTCCTGGGGTCTCTTCCTATACTCATACCAAGGTATAAACGATGTCTAAGGAATCGAGGACTGCATTCGCTTCGTCTGGCGACACCCTCCCTCCATCAACCTTCCCACCCCCCTGCCTCACAGCCACCCCCCCCATGATGTGCCAGGCACGGTACCTGTACCCTTCGTCCTGTCTGTCTTACACTTCCTCTCCTTCCATCACTCTGGAGCCTGCCTCTCTCAGTGTTCTATCCGGAGGCTACCCTGTTCGGTGTGGAACCGACAAGTCAACGCCCTGCGAGGACAGGCACCCCTGTTCATGGTTGTGGTCCCTTCGCACTCACGCCTCCAGCCCTGCCACCTGCTTGCTGCCGTCGCCATATCATTACTCCAGCTAGTCGGTCATCCTTTTTCATGGGCTAAGTTCTCCGGTTCGGTTGAAGCCTTGAGAGGCTTCTTATTTAATAGCTTCCTCCCCCCTCCTCTATATGCCTTATTTCACCAGCTCGCTCTTCAACATTATAGACTCTTTCAAAGGGGACACAAAGTTCAGCCCCGCTACATCTGCCTCAGTACAGCTCATTAACAACATTTATTCACCATTCATTGACCTTGGACCTCCCATTACACCAAATTGCGACGAAAGCTCGACAAGTAGTTCGCAATGGCAATGTTCACCATGTCTCAACACCAGTACGCCTACCAGGCTGCTCCTCCCACACCAAGAACATACTCAGGCCACGGCACAAGCAGCGCATTCAGCAGCTCCGCCAACCCGGACGAAGACTGGACTAAGATCTCCGACCTTGCTGAACGTCGGAGAATCCAAAACCGCATCGCTCAGCGCAACTACCGTACGTCATGATCCTGCCGGCGCTCCTATCTTTGCACACCTGAGGGCTACGAGACTAATGGCAGAATGCAGGCAAGAAGCTCAAGAGACGTTTGGAGGACCTCGAGAGACGCGCTGGTCAAGAAGGTACAACCACCCCCGAGAAGCCTGCACCGTCAAAGACAGCCAAGGGCAAGCCTTCGAGTAAGGCAATCAACAAGACGCCGGCGCCGATCAAGACCATGAACCAGGGTCAATTCACACCTCCCATGCACACCGATGACGAGGTCTTCTTTGCGCATCACCATTACGATGACGGCCGCGAGAGATCCAATACCCCTCCTCTCTTCACCTACTCGACCTATCCCCCACCTGAAGAGATGATTTTGGCCCCTTCGTACACAACCCAACCATACTCTATGACAACCGCCGAGGCATACCCTGGATATCTTGCCGCATCGGTACCCGTCACGCTACCGCCCATGAATCACTTCAACGACGCCATTAAGCGTGAATCGTACCCCAGTGACGATGGTCTTTCTCCCTACATGAACTACGGCTATATGCCGGGCATCGACATGAGTGCCCCAGGCTCCTACGACCCCTCGAACCCTCATGTGAGTTACATACGACAAGCACCTCCTCGCCGACCATAATGCTGATGGGTGACGAGCAGACTCCTCCGCTCTCACACTCGTTCGACCATTCTACAAACTGCTCTGACGCTGGATACGAGTATCCCACAACACCACTATCGATGCCGGGATCCCCCGGCCTGATTCAGCAATAGCGGCTGCGTTGGGAACATGCAACAGCCTTGTCTGGGGATGCATAGCTTTCAATCCCCTGGCCGCCAGAGATTCCCTCTCTCTACCTGTCTCTGTTTGTTTTTATGTTCCACAGTACATGTTGTACTTGATGGCTATGGCCAGGAGTTCGGGAGCATTTGGGTCGCATGGGTTGGTCGAAGCGCTCGACCTCACGGGGATACGACTGGAAATTAGGGCGACGGCGTTTCACTGTGGACGGACTGATCCATTTTTTTTGGCACTTCTGGTTGCGAGCAGTTGGACAAGACAGTCGAAAAAGAATCAAAACATGAAGATTGTTACAATTGCAATGTACATACAAACAAGGAAACAGCGCTCACAGCGACAACAATAACTGACTCGAAATTAACCAACCTTGCTCTAATGACTAATCGAGAAAGTGATGAAGTTGCACAATGTTGCTTGAGCACATGCGAAGAGACCTATTAGTCAGTGATTGTCGCAATGCAAAGGTGAACGTGAAAGACGTAGCTGTTGAGGAGGTTGTGCATGAGGAGGGCGTGAATGACGACGGATTTCCATAGACTGGATTCGAGTGACATTCACGTCCCCTGCTAGCTACGCCCGAGAAGAGCAGGTGAATCCCGTAAGATGCGGAGTTAGCAATGGCGAGTATGGCCGAGCCTGGGTCGAGAGCCCAGAGTTGAACAGCACTTTAGCTACAAGTCGGTATGGCACAATGCGGGTGCTCCGGGCAAGAGAACATATTTTGGCACTTGTTGGGGCTGGGCCAAGTCAATTAAAAAGCCGCCTGGGCTGACAAAGCACCCTGAAAAGAGACGCAGGCATGAAGAGGATGAGCACATGTCGTGTCGTTTTACTGTTGCACAGACTACAGAGGATGCGTCCTCTCTTGACAGAGCCTAAGGTTCTTCTTCCATGATATGCAGATAGGCAGCGGTCACGTAAACCCGACATGCGAAGAAAGTCGCATTCCACTCAGGACAGGAAAATGGGGGGAATATCGCTGGCGTTTATGAGCACCAATCAAGGAGACATCTATTTCAGACGTGAATGGCGCGACAAAAGGCAACAGAACGTATGCGTGTGATAGCGACGACGAGTGAATCCATGACACAGGCGAGTATCCGACAGGATTCGGAACTGATGGATTAGAGGGGGGGAGACGGACGTAAGATGGTGGGAAGGGGGCGGAGGATGACTGTGGATGAATGGATTCACAAGGAAACCCGACTGCGACAGAACGAAGCTAGACATATCGTCATTTCTTCGAGCCTTCCTACCACAGACTCAAAACCGAGAAAGAAGCGAGGTGACGCAATAGAGATTGATTCGTTCTATCTGGCTGCACAAGACGGCCGACCTGGCTTTTGTAATGTTTGTCATCTTCCGCATGTGCTGAACTCCGTCGGAAAGATGGGTTCGTCCGTGGTGCGGTCGAAACATGGGCAATGGATTTTGCCATGGTTGCGCCGGGCTGGACGACAAGCTGGAAGTACGGGATGGGCAAGCTGCCGTATATTTCGGTTGGACACCGGAGACGACAAGAGTTTTTCATGTTTTCCATTTCTGCCTTATTTGCATATCGCCGCGGTGACCTGCGCAGATGAGTCAAGGGAAGGGGGGTTCGTTTGTGAATTCGCCGGGAAACATACGCCAACTCTTTGCTTGTCCCCTCCTGGGTAGCGTCAGGTAAAGGCGATACCTACAAAGGATGGTCCCGCTGCAAAGCGAGGCACGGGCGGGCAGACGCCGGAGGTCTGGGGAATCTGTGGTCGTGTCGCTAAACAGGTCGAGAGGGGTGGCATGTGGCAGGCGGGCAGAGTCGGGCGTCAACGAGGCTCGCCAGTTCGCGTTCTGGATTTGCGGCTTGCATCAAACTTGCAGGCTTGCAGGCGTTGAAGTGTAGGCATGAACATGGGCTTGGATATCATCATAAAATCTCATAGGACCAGACCAGGGGGATGCATCTGGCTAATGTGCAGTGCATAACCTTGGTGTAACGATGGGTGAAAGGTGGGAGTAACACAAGTAGCTGAGCTACATTGTCACCACTCGGCGGCATCTTGTGCTTGTTCGGAGGTGGATGTCATGGTTGTACAAGAGGATTCCCCAGGCTATCTGTTTATGTGTCTGTCTTGTTCCTCTCGGGGAAGCGAAGGAGGGGGAGCTGGTTACAGCAGCCTGAGGGGTTTGACGCAACACAAGAGAAGGGTAAAGTCGGCTGTCAGTGGCGCATCGAGTACTGTGTCCCGACAAGCGCAGAGAACAGGGTAGGTAAGGAAAGTTTCATCAAAAGGTGGCGGACGGTGCAGAGCAGATGTGAGGGTAGGAGGCTGTGATGCAGAACAAGTGGTCACTGAGGCACATGAAGCAAACGGTGAGAGTGGATGGTTGCACAGCAGTCGTGACACCAAGGATGAATAAGTTGAAGACAAAAGCGCGCGCTTGGTTGAACCGGAGGGATGTTACAGAAAAACGGTTTGACATCCAACTGCCAGAGACCATTATGGATTTGCATGGTTCTTGGCTGCACAGGGAAGCGTTTCCCCAGGATAACCCACTGGGACCGACTGGGAAATGGTTGCGCGTTTGACGTTGGAACAACTCTCCGGAAAGTCGCCGGGGTGGCGAGATGAACTGAAGGAGAATTGAAGGAGGGGGGTGGAATAGAAAAAGGCTAGAACCGACGTGGACGGAACACTCGTCTGTACTTTTGGAAGGGAGAAGGCTTCACCCGGGGCATACGCGTGGCTCCTCGGAGTTAAGCCCGGTCTCTCATCGCTGGTCCTTGGAGTGATGTGATGGGAAGAGAAGCGACTCTTCTTTTTTCCTCTTCCACTGATTCCTCCTCGTCCTCATCCTCGTCCTCCCCCCTCCTCCCCACCCTCTCTTTGATTAGTGTCATTTTACCTACCAGTCCGGATAAATCATCTATTGTCCTGTCCGATGAAAACGAGGCGAAGATGGCAGGATCAGTCACTCGAGAATATCTCTCACAATCCCACCCAATTTCGAGACTTGCCTCAAACTGATGAGTGAAATACAACTAGGGGAAGCCCTCCCTTTTAGTCGTAGCGAGCTGTTTGTGATCAATACCTAGGGATGTTTTAAAGTTCCAGTTCCAGGCCGGCTCGGCGTCGCATCGTCAACCTCAACCAAAGGAGCTGAGAATTATAAAATCTCGTTTGCTTCAGCCATGTCCATAATGAGCCACATCGATGACCAAGACACTCGTGTCACTGAGCAAGGGGAATTGCTAAGGAGAGGGAGCGGTACGCAACCCGGCGACTGATGTACGCGTCGAAGCGCAATCCACGCATCAACAGATACCACTTGCTTACAACGCATAACCTCATCCCCACCTCTCAACTTCAACTTGTCTTACCCCTTTTCACCCGAGGTGGCAAAATCTGGCAGCATAGTGGATAGATAATTGGCACAATCCAACTACCTCGCGGTAGGCAACGTCTCCCTTATGGCCTCGTCCGATCATACTTCAAACCAGAAAGCTTCTTTCTACATGGCCAGGGAAACTCACCATATCCTTACATGGCTTACTAAGGATGAACAACCCCAAACTGGAAACATGTTACCACCTGCCCATCCCATCATCAGAGCCGATCCGGCAGGCGCACGACACAGATGGCGGCCATGTCAAGTCCTACGCTAGAACGAATCAACTGGCCGTCTGATGCCTTCTTTGCTCTGTGCTTCCATTTTCTCCATGGGCACGGAAGGTTGGCCAAGAAATTTGTCCCACGGTAATCGGTAGCTCGCAGTGCTCCATGATTTATATGGCACGCCGCAGTCGATCAGAAAGCTTTCTGCGCCGACACAAAGTTATAGGAAGAACAACTGACTTGGCGGAAGGTCACCAAGAAGCTGAGGTGCTCACTACGCAGCATTGCCGTTTCCATGAGTCTAAGCTTCAATCGGTATATGCAACTCGACCCTCCCATTCTGCCTTGCGGGGGATCGTCTGCGCCGTCCCAGGTCAACGTCAATATTGAAGGGAAAGAAAAAAAAAATACAACGATCCATGAGGGTCCCAAGAGAGTGGGGGGGATGCGTCGCATATCCGATACAGTCACGGCAATTGAGCTTCCCTTGGATCAAAGGCCTGAGTCCCATACATTACGAGAATACATCGCTTGCCCTGTAGTGATGCTTTTGGGACAAATGCCGATGTGCTAGCTTCTCGCTTCTTGTTTGGCTTACCCTCGCCCACGCTTTTCATAATCACTAACCTGCCCAGAGTCTATCGACCAAACACCGAAGTACTCAGGCTCTTAACTGAGCATCCACATCTATGATGGCATACTCACTTTTGAGATCGTCGCGTTCTACAGTGGTTTTCGTCTCTTTTTTAACATGCAACTTTTCGATTGGCCCAAAAATCCGAGTTCAATGGTAAGACAATGGTATAGTGCAAGTAGTATGCGTCAACTAAGCCGCCATGCCTCCATTGGCGTTATGCGCCCGTCTTGACTCAAAATAGCAAGCAAATCGGACTGCGAACTGAGAGCAGTTCGAAACGCAAAGTCTACCTGAGGTGTTGAAGAAACAAACACAGACACTGAACGCAACTCACTAGCCACTCGCGCAAAGAACAGACATGTAGTCAAGCCATGGCAATGGCCCCACTAATCACACATTCCTGGAAGGTAAAAATGCGTCGCTTCGTGACGGTCGGCAGATGCTGGTGCTTTCCTAGGATTCGTGCACTGACACGTTGCCGAAGTTGTAGGTACCGCTTGATCCGCGTTATTCATGCCTAGCGTGCAGGTATACACTACGTGCATATGTCCCCACTCTCTTACCGCGTTTATTCAACCTTACACTACGGCATGCCTTGCTATGTAATCAATCACATCTGTCGGTGTGAGCGCACACACGTAGATGAAGTCACCAGAATCCTTCGTTCTCGTCTAGGAACTATTTTCTGGTCTCTTTGGTCACCGCCCGGACAGGCAACCGTGTCGTATATCTCCAACCATCAAGACGGGTAGAAGCAGCAGACAATCTTTAACAACATCGGCACCGGTCCCGGAGTGGAAATCCTTCAGCCTCCAAATCTCTGAGCGTCCCAGCCGCCTTGCCAAACAGCTGCTGACACTGCGTTTTCCTGCTGAAGAACGGTCGTCATGGCCCCGGACTGGAAGTTGTTCTACCTTTACGGAGGTGACAGGTTGGTGTGAAACCTTTCCCTCGTTCCCGCCCTTCCAGAAAATAACTACACCTATTACAATACGACCACCCAGGAGCTATAAACGTTCCGGATGCAAGTCTGTTGCGTCTAGAAGTCCCACCCCTC